>CAMZMU010000033.1:22592408-23108579 GCA_947311845.1 Poa pratensis | reverse complement strand
TCACCAGGGATTCGGTGCCAACGTGGAACCTGCACACACAATCAAATTACTTTGCCCCAACTTAACAGTGAGGTTGTCAATCTCACCGGCTTGCTGAAAACAAAGGGTTAAACGTATCGAATGGAAATGATGTTTGTTTGCATAAAACAGTAGAGAACAATGATTGCAGTAGATTGTATTTCAGATGTAAAAGAATGGACCGGGGTCCACAGTTCACTAGTGGTGTCTCTCCAATAAGATAACTAACATGCTGGGTAAACAAATTACAGCTGGGCAATTGACAATTGATAAGTGCATATAACATGCATGTGTGAGCTGTGGTGTCTACTATGAGATTCATTTGGGCATTACGACAAAGTACATAGACCGCTATCCAGCATGCATCTATGCCTAAATAGTCCACTTTCCGGTTAACATCCGTACCCCTTCCAGTATTAAGTTGCAAGCAACAGACAATTGCATTAAGTAATGTGCGTAATGTAAACAATACATTCATCCTTGAATAAAGCATTGCTGTTTTACCCCTAGTGGCAACAACACATCTACAACCTTAGAACTTGCTGTCACTATCCCAGGTTAAATAGAGGTTGAACCCAACTATCATGCATAAATACCCCCTCTTGGAGTTACAAGTATTCACGTGGCCAAGGCTTCAACAAGTAACGGAGAGCATGCAAGATCACAAATGACATAGACATGATAATATAATATTCAGCTCCACATAGGTATCAATATAAGTCAGATCCCAGCAAACACAACATGTAGCATTACAATAAGATGATCTTGATCATGATAGGCAGCTCACAAGATCTAAACATGATGGCACAAGTGGAGAAGACAACCATCTAGCTACTGCTATGGACCCATAGTCCAAGGATGAACTACTCACGCATCACTCCGGAGGCGGGCATGGCGATGTAGAGCCCTCCGGTGATGATTCCCCTCTCCGGCAGGGTGCCGGGAAGAGCTTCAGAACCCCCCGAGTTAGGGTTGACGACGGCGGCGGCAGCGAATATGTTCTGGATGAAAGGCTCGGTGTTTTAGGGTTTTCGCGTCTCGGGGAATAAATAGGCGAAGGGGCGATGTCGGCGGACCCCCGAGGGGCCCAAACCACCAGGCGCGGCGTGGGCCCCCGCGCCAGTGTGGTTTGGCCACCTCGTGGCTCTTCGTCTCTCCTTCGGACTCCGTGTACGTGCTGGAAAAATAGGGACTGGCCTTTTGTTTCGTGCAATTCCGAGAATATTTCCAGAAGTAACTTTCTGAAACCAAAAACAGCAGAAAACAGGGAACTGGCACTGTGGCATCTTGTTAATAGGTTAGTCCCAGAAAATGCATAAAAGTGATGAAGTGTATATAAAACATGTAGCAAATGGTATAATATAAGCATGGAACAGCAGAAATTATGGATACGTTGGAGACGTATCAAGCATCCCCAAGCTTAGTTCTACTCGTCCTCGAGTAGGTAAAACGATAACACAAATAATTTCTGAGGAGACATGCTTTCACACAATCTTGATCAATATATTGCAAGGCTCATGTCATGAATGAAGTGACTCAAAGCAATGATCTATAGTTTGCTAACAAATAGATAAAGAGTAAACAATGAATCATATAAGCAAAAACTTTTCATGAATAGTACTTTCAAGACAAGCATCAAAAAGTTTTGCATAAGAGGTAACTCATAAAGCAATAGATTCAAAGTAAAAGGCATTGAAGCAACACAAAGGATGATTAAGTTTCAGCAATTGCTTTCAACTTGTAACATGTATATCTCATGGATAGTTGTCAACATAAAGCAATATAACAAGTGCAATAAGTAAATATGTAAGAATCAATGCACACAAAGTTGACACAAGTGTTTGCTTCTAAGATAGAAAGGAGTAGGTAAACTGACTCAACATAAAGTAAAAGATAGGCCCTTCGCAGAGGGAAGCAGGGATTAAATCATGTGCTAGAGCTTTTTAAGTTTTCGAAAGCATATAGAGAGCACAAAATAAGTATTTGAGAGGTGTTTGTTGTTGTCAACGAATGGTAGTGGGCACTCTAACCCCCTTGTCAACCAGACTTTCAAAGAGCGGCTCCCATGAAGGACGTTATTCTACCAGCAAGGTAGATCATCCCTCTTCTCTTTTGTTTACACATGTATTTTAGTTTCTTTATAGATGACACTCCTCCCAACCTTTTGCTTACACAAGCCATGGCTAACCGAATCCTCGGGTGCCTTCCAACATTCACATACCATGGAGGAGTGTCTATTGCAAAATTAAGTTGCTTACTGATAAATCAGGGCAAAACATGTGAAGAGAATTATTAATGAAAGTTGTAATTAATTGGGGCTGGGCACCCCGTTGCCAGCTCTTTTTGCAAATTATTGGATAAGCGGATGTATATGCCACTAGTCCAGGTGAAAGTCTGTCAGAAGTAAATGACAAGATTGAAAGATAAAACACCACATACTTCCTCATGAGCTATAAAACATTGACACAAATAAGGAGTAATAAAGTTTTGAATAGTTTAAAGGTAGCACATGAAATATTTACTTGGAATGGCAGGAAATACCACATAGTAGGTAGGTATGGTGGACACAAATGGCATGGGTTTTGGCTCAAGTTTTGGATGCACGAGAAGCATTCCCTCTCAGTACAGAGTTTAGGCTAGCAAGGTTGTTTGAAGCAAACACAAGTATAAACCGGTACAGCAAGAATCACATAAAAACATATTGCAAGTATTATAAGACTCTACACTGTCTTCCTTGTTGCTCAAACATTTTACCAGAAAATATCTAGACCTTAGAGAGAACAAATATGCATCCCAAGTCTCAACAAGCTCTACGGTAGTTCTCCACTACTAGGCTTTAACTACATGATGCAAGAGCTTAAACATGATCTACTTGAGAGCTCAAAACAATTGCAAAGCATCAAATCAAAACAAGACAATGATCTACAAGAATGCATATGTCTTTTCCAATACCAACTACTACATGTAGCATTTTCTTTCTTCCAAACAAACACCAATAATTTATTTAAACATAAACTCTCCAAATGATAATATAATGCAGCAAGAGAGTATTTATAAACAAGTGCTAACAGCTCGAAGAGATGCATGAAAAACAGGAGCTAAAAGCACTGCAGTAGCTAGTTAAGAATACTCAACAAATATAAGTGAAGAACATGAGTATTCACATGAAAAAGCGGAGCGTGTCTCTCTCCCACACAAGGATTGCTAGGATCCGAATTTATTCAAACAAAAACAAAAATAAAAACACACAGACGCTCCAAGTAAAGCGCATAAGATGTGAAAGAATTAAAATATAGTTTCACTAGAGATGACCTGATAAGTTTGTTGATGAAGAAGGGGATGCCTTGGGCATCCCCAAGCTTAGACGCTTGAGTCTCTCTGAATATGGTTGGGATGAACCACGGGGGCATCCCCAAGCTTAGGCTTTTCACTCTTCTTGATCACATAATATCACCCTTCTCGCTTGATCCTTGAAAACTTCCTTCACACCAAACTCAAGACAGTTCTCATTAGAGGGTTAGTGCATAATCAAAAATTCTCATATTCTGTAATGATACAATCAATCCCAAAGCTTCTGGACATTAGCTACAGCCACCAATGCTTTGTGGAGCAAAGAAATCCACACAAACACAGTAAAAGAGCGAATGCAAAACAAAAGGCAGAATCTGTCAAAAACAGAACAGTCTGGAATGACGAATTTTTTCGAGGCACTTAAGTTGCTCAGATGGATCTGGCCTAAAATAATGAAAGTTGCGTACATATCTCAGGAATATGCGTGATTTTTCTCAGAATTTTTTGAATTTTCTACAGGGAGATAAGCTCAAATCCGTGACAGCTAAAAATCTGTCACTGCGCAGAAATCCAAATCTTGCATCAACTTTCAATATAGAACTTTACTTGGCACAACATTGCGATAAAATAAAGATACAAAGGAGTTGCTACAGAAGTAACAAAACTCCTTGACTCAAAGAAAACAAAAATAACAGCAAATAAAAACGATGGGTTGTCTCCCATAAGCGCTTTTCTTTAACGCCTTTCAGCTAGGCGCAGAAAGTGAAAATCAAGTGTATCAAGGAGGAGCATTGACATCAATACCAAGGGCCATGTGCCTACCTCTCTTACCCTTAGACTTACTCTTTGGTTTGGGGAATACATGGCCGCACCTTGGTGTGGAGGTAAGATTCAGAGTGCCTTTTCCCACATCTATGGTTGCTCCCATTAATTTGAGCAGAGATCTTCCAAGTGTAATTTGTCCTGTCCCTGCACATTCAATAACAAGATAATCAGTGGACACCGTTCTCCCAAGAAAGGTTGTAAACACACCCTCAGCTATCCCCTCGGGAAATATAACAGAGTTATCAGTAAGAGTTATTCCTTCTCCTCCTTCAGCAAGTCCCCAAAGATTCAAAGTTTCATAAATGCTTTTAGGCATAAGGCAAAACTCAGACATAATATCACAACGAGCATAAAAGGTTTCACCACAAATAGCAACCTTTACCGTAGGGACCCACATCGAAGGTTCAAAATTTGTTGGAACATAGTCAAAATATTCCCGAATTTGATTATAGCCATCCTTTAAACAAGATATATGTGTCTCAAGAGTGTTTAATCTAGCATGGATGCTAACAAGGGCCGAATCAAATTTATTAGTTGAGCTAGAAGTTGCAATCAACTTTTTTATGGCATTAAAAGCTTGTCCCCATCACAGTGAAGGAAATCTCCTCCCACAATAGCATCTAAAGCATATCTATAACAAAGGGCTAGACCAAAGTAGAAGCTAGTGAGAAGCAAACTTAAAGTCATTTTAGGATCAGTTTTACCAAAGGAATCATTAATTCTAGACCAAGCTTCTTTAAAATTCTCCTCACTCCCTTGTTTAAAAGTGAAGATCAATTCCTCAGGTGACATAGCAACAGGCATGGAACAAGACATGATGGTGACAAGAGACAAAACAAAACGAAATAAACAAGTAACTAATTTTTTTGTGTTTTTGATAAGAGAGCAAACAAACTAAATAAAAATAAACTAAGCAAGACAAATAACAAAGTAAAGAGATTGGGTGTGAGAGACTCCCCTTGCAGAAGCAATTCTGTTTTCCCCGGCAACGGCGCCAGAAAACGTGTTGGTGGCTCTAGGTTATAGTGCCAGAAACAATGCTTGTACGTCACACGTCAGTTGGGAACCCCAAGAGGAAGGTATGATGAGTGCAGCAGTAAGTTTTCCCTCAGTATGAAACCAAGGTTTAATCGACCAGTAGGAAAACGAGGTTTGCTTCGAAGGTGTTGGTGAAGGAGTGTAGTGCGGCGCAACACCAGGGATTCCGGTGCCAACGTGGAACCTGCACAACACAATCAAATTACTTTGCCCCAACTTAACAGTGAGGTTGTCAATCTCACCGGCTTGCTGAAAACAAAGGGTTAAACGTATCGAATGGAAAATGATGTTTGTTTGCATAAAACAGTAGAGAACAATGATTGCAGTAGATTGTATTTCAGATGTAAAAGAATGGACCGGGGTCCACAGTTCACTAGTGGTGTCTCTCCAATAAGATAACTAACATGCTGGGTAAACAAATTACAGCTGGGCAATTGACAATTGATAAGTGCATATAACATGCATGTGTGAGCTGTGGTGTCTACTATGAGATTCATTTGGGCATTACGACAAAGTACATAGACCGCTATCCAGCATGCATCTATGCCTAAATAGTCCACTTTCCGGTTAACATCCGTACCCCTTCCAGTATTAAGTTGCAAGCAACAGACAATTGCATTAAGTAATGTGCGTAATGTAAACAATACATTCATCCTTGAATAAAGCATTGCTGTTTTACCCCTAGTGGCAACAACACATCTACAACCTTAGAACTTGCTGTCACTATCCCAGGTTAAATAGAGGTTGAACCCAACTATCATGCATAAATACCCCCTCTTGGAGTTACAAGTATTCACTTGGCCAAGGCTTCAACAAGTAACGGAGAGCATGCAAGATCACAAATGACATAGACATGATAATATAATATTCAGCTCCACATAGGTATCAATATAAGTCAGATCCCAGCAAACACAACATGTAGCATTACAATAAGATGATCTTGATCATGATAGGCAGCTCACAAGATCTAAACATGATGGCACAAGTGGAGAAGACAACCATCTAGCTACTGCTATGGACCCATAGTCCAAGGATGAACTACTCACGCATCACTCCGGAGGCGGGCATGGCGATGTAGAGCCCTCCGGTGATGATTCCCCTCTCCGGCAGGGTGCCGGGAAGAGCTTCAGAAACCCCCCGAGTTAGGGTTGACGACGGCGGCGGCAGCGAATATGTTCTGGATGAAAGGCTCGGTGTTTTAGGGTTTTCGCGTCTCGGGGAATAAATAGGCGAAGGGGCGATGTCGGCGGACCCCCGAGGGGCCCAAACCACCAGGCGCGGCTGTGGGCCCAGCCGCCAGTGTGGTTTGGCCACCTCGTGGCTCTTCGTCTCTCCTTCGGACTCCGTGTACGTGCTGGAAAAATAGGGACCTGGCCTTTTGTTTCGTGCAATTCCGAGAATATTTCCAGAAGTAACTTTCTGAAACCAAAAACAGCAGAAAACAGGGAACTGGCACTGTGGCATCTTGTTAATAGGTTAGTCCCAGAAAATGCATAAAAGTGATACGAAGTGTATATAAAACATGTAGCAAATGGTATAATATAAGCATGGAACAGCAGAAATTATGGATACGTTGGAGACGTATCATGGGCTCTCGTCGGCAAGGTGCTCTCTCCAACGACGCTGCACATCAGCACGATCGCGTCGGCGCTACGACCTGCTTGGGGTAACCCTCGCGGTCTGTTCTTCAACCCGGCCGGCGACAACACCTTCGTGGCGGAGTTCAGTTCAAAGGCGGACTTGGACCGTGTTGTAGATGGGCCCCCTTGGGTGGTCGGGAAGAAAGCTGTTCTGCTTCTGAACTTTAACATTGATCTTAAGCCTCGGACATGATTTTCAATAGGTTGAAGGTGTGGGCTAGAATAATTAACCTGCCCTTCGGCTACATGAACAAGAGGTGGGGATCTGTTATTGCTGGTTCATTATGTGTGGAAGGAAGTGTGTCAGCGGTGGATTGTGATGCATCTGGACGATGCTGGGGAAGTTATATGCGTGTTCGGGTTGAGATAGATACTGATAAACCGCTTATGCGGGGAGTCACGGTATATTCTCAGCGTCGGAACTTGACTGATTGGTTTGATGTTCAATATGAGCAGTTGCCGCACTTCTGTTTTGCGTGCGGGATCGTGGGACATAGGTCTCTGGAATGCAAAAACCATGGGGAGGGATGCAATGGGAAATCTGCCATACTGTTCGGAGCGCGTGTGTGCTCCAGATGACAGGAAGAAGAAAGCCCAAGGTGCACGTTCTTCAAGTGATCCAGTTCCAGCTGGTCAGGGACGCTCCTCTTCTCGTGTCTCGCCTGAGCGTCCAAATCAGTCTGGTAATTATAATGCAGCTCGGCAGAACAGTAAACCGGATGAGGCCGCCGAGGCTTCCTCGCCTGTGAAACCCAAGAAAACTCGTGCTCGCAACCCTGGACAAAAATCTGGGAAGGAGCTAGTGGTGGCCCACACTAGTACAGAACGACACATCGGATACCCCTCTATGGAAACGGCAGGTCTTAGGCGACGGAGAATCGCGCTTTCCGCGCGGCCGGTGCGTACAAACCTGACCAGGCCCGCCTACATTAGCAACGGACCCTTTCCAATTTCCGTCACCTATTATATTGGCAACGGTTAATAAAATTGTCCGTTTCCAATATTTGCCTCTATGGTAACGGATAGAATTTTCCAACCGTTGAAAATGTTGATACGTGGAGGCTAGCGAATGGGCAGATGGGGAGGTGGGCGGAGCAGACCCGCGAGTATAAATGGCGAGAGGTACCAGCAGCGGTCTCTTTGAAGCCCTAGTCCATCGCCTACAGTTATTCAAACTTCGCCAGATCCCCTCCGTCCAAATCCTTGGCGAGAGGTACCAGCAGCGGTCGTGGCCGTGGACGAGGGCGAGGCCGTGGTAGGGGGCGCAGCGGCAATGCCATGCCGTCGGTGTCGCCCTCACCGTCCTCTGAAGACATGTCCCCGGCGAGAGGTACCATCAGCGGTCGCGGCCGTGGACGTGGGCGCGGTCGTGGACGAGGGCGCGGCCGTGGTAGGGGGTGCAGCCGCAATGCCACGCCGTCGGTGTCGCCCTCACCGTCCTCTGAAGACATGTTCCCGGAGCTGCGCGGCTTCGAGTTCTTGGTTATCCTGTACAAGGGCATCGAGAGCCGCCTGAGGCTCCCGAGGGCGTTTGCAGAGAAGCTCCAAGGCATGGTGGCAGCTACCATGCATCTGAAGATGGAGGACTGCGAGAACGGCAGCTGGGCGGTGAAGACGGCCGTGAGTGCCGGGGGGAATTTGTACCTCGGCCAGGGATGGAAGTCATTCGCCCAAGCGTACAAGCTTGAGCAGGGGCACTTTTTGTGCTTCGAGTTCGACGGCGATAACGGGTTCTTCATCAAGATCTTCGACGGTACCTTATGCCGGAGGGACGCACTCGTGTACAGCGACGACGAGCCCGAGTCTTCATCAGCAGCTGCTAGTAGTAGCATTAGCTAGTAGTAGCATATATGTAATCGTTTAATTCATTATCAAGTCCGTATGTAGTAGCATTAGCTGCTAAGTGGTCTCTGCGTTCATATGTAATTTAGAGTACCTGTTAGTAAGTTGGTAGTAAGTTTACTCTCTCGCTGGTGTAAAATCATTGGAAACGGTTATATAAAATGTCCGTTGCCAATGTGGTGCTTATATATACTGCCGGCTCGTTCTCATTATCACTCACTCACTGTCTCTCTTCCAACCATAGCCGCCGCACACTGTGGCTTTCAACTCTCCTCACTCTCTCTAATGGCTTCCTCTGTCGGCGCTTCTAGATCCGGCCATCGCGGCCGCGGCTCTAGCCGCCGCAGCAGCACCGTTCTAGCGGCAGCCCTTCGTGAGGGGAAGGTCGATCTGGAGGCGGCCATGCGTCCGCTAATGATGCGGCAGCGCCACCATTTGACGCCCTCCTCCTCCGGTGATGCCCGGCTTCTTCTGAGCCAGGCCGATGTGGAGGAGGTCATTCATGAGGTGGTGGTGCAGCACCTCCGGCGGATCTACCAGCAGAAACCCATCTGGAGGAGGAAGTGGCCGATCTGGAGGAGGAAGTGGCCGATCTGGAGGTGGTGGAGGATCTGTAGGTGGTGTCTGATCTGGAGAAGGAGGAGGAGGTGGATGTCGACGAAGGAGAAGGAGGAGGAGGTGATTGCGTCGCAGCGCGCTGGTAGCATCTCAGCGCATCTGGCAGAGGCCTGCACCTCCTCGATCTCCCGCCGGGTGAAAGGTATAAATCTTTCTGTGACCGGCTGTGATGCCGATGAACTAGGTTCTACGTATGAGCATTTCATCACATAAACAAATTCCTAGTGCAAATTCACACATACATGTTCTGATAATTACAAACACTTATTGTTAAAGCACCAACTGTACAAACTAGTTAAACACCCACATCCAAAGCCTATTGCAATTCACCTAGCGCATTCTTGCACCTAGGACAGAGCATTTCCTGCCATGTTGGACGTAGCCTGTCCTTCAAGGTTAGGATCTTGCGATACAACTCGTAGGTCACGTACCCATCTATTGCTGCGTAGTCGAGGTTAACTTTGTGCAGCGGCATCTGCTCCCAAAAACCGTGCTGGTTGGATGGGAACTCCTTCTTCATGTTGGCGTATAATTTGTCGATGAGGTCTGCCGCTAGATCACCCATTCCGTCCCTCTCGTCTCCACCCTTGATTTTGTATACGAGTTGGATGTCCACGTAGTATTCCGGTGGAATGTGGAAGCCGGCAGAAGAAAGCACTTTGCTGTCGTTGGTGATGTCCACGCTTGCGAATGTGATATTCTTGCGTTCAAAGAATTTGCCCAACTCTGGATAATTCTTCTTGGACTTGCACCAGTGGAACACGAGGACATGATGGCGCATGGCGAGTTGCAGGACAGCCATGCGCCGACGATCACGGGTGTACTCGATGTCAAGGCCGATGAACCGATGCTTCTCCTCTGCTAGCCATTCCTCGTACTTGTTGAGGATCCGCTCCACGGTATGCTCCTAGTTCGTGTACACCACCTCCAGAACGGTGCCGTGGGTATGGACGGTAGTTGTCTCTTTTATTCTGTTGCGGTCGGTGGGTGGGGGATTGGGGTGGAACGAGGAAGAAGAGAAGGAAGGAATGCGAACTGTCTGCCACCAAACAGAGCAGTTCCTGGATATTTGCCGTTGATCTTAGCAGTTTCTCGAAAATGGCAACCGAACAAAGCAGTTGCTGGAAAATAGCCACCGATTTTTTTAATATCCAGATGCATTTTGTACATTTCGCTAATTTTTTTTTTCTTTCACGCAGGAGTTTATTTCGGCAACACTGCATAAAAGTACCAATCTATCATTCCGAGAACCAGAAAACTTAAGGCAAGGAAATTTCGTGGATACTGGTCTTGGAGTGGGTACTGCGACGACCGAGAGCTCATAGAAGGTGAGCTCCAAGTCAAAGATGGAAGGCTGGCTTAATTAAGCCAGTCTTCCATCTTGTTAGGTTAGTTTTTAAGCCAGCCTTCCATCTTGTTAGGTTAGTTGCTTATAGGTTTAGAGTTCATGATTGTAGTCAAAGTGTAATAGGTGATATTACATTATGCCAATGTGTGATGGATATGATTGTAGTCAAATTGTAAAAAATAGTGATATTATTGTATACCAATGTAATGAT
This sequence comes from Poa pratensis, assembly GCA_947311845.1. Taxonomy (NCBI): domain Eukaryota; kingdom Viridiplantae; phylum Streptophyta; class Magnoliopsida; order Poales; family Poaceae; genus Poa; species Poa pratensis. Next base: position 23,097,748 of record CAMZMU010000033.1, on the reverse strand, counting down.
GGCATTTGTTCTATGTTATGAATTGAATAACGTTTTATTGCATTGTGCAATCAGTCTTTCATGTATTATGGCATATAACCGAAATATGAGAAAAACTCAGTGCAAACGGGTAGATGGAAAACTCCGTATCTGATGTAGGAAAACTAAAGCAACGGAGGTCTGCGCCAACCGTTGCCAAATGGAGACCTCATCAAAAACGGTTTTTTGCCTCCGTTACCGATGAAGGCCTTCACATCAGTGACAGGGTCAGGGACACGGACCCTTTCTCCGTTGCCGAAGGGGTTTTTAGCCCGTTTCCGATGTGTCGTTCTGTACTAGTGCCAGGAGAGGGGCAAGGCTTTGGCTGGTCAGAAACAGAAGACTGTGAAATCTGTGTATCGAGCCAAGTCTCCTCCGGTGGTCGACATAGATCAGGATCGTTTGGCGGTGGTGTTGCATCCTATTGCTGGGGTACATGCACCTCCAGCTGCAGATTCTCCGGAGGAACAAAGTAGTGACTCGAATAAGAAGCTGAAGAGAGACGGGTTTGGATCGGCGGATCAGGCGGGTGCTGTTAAGCAGCCCCGCCGCACGCAATGAGACTCTTATGCTGGAACTGTCGTGGACTAGGGACGGACGCGACAGTTGGCGAGCTTCGCTGGCTAGTGAAAGCTCATCGTCCCACCCTTCTCTTCCTCTCCGAAACGAAGATGAAGGATACCAGAGTGCGTAATTTCATGTGGTCCCTAGGGTACTCTGGTTGTTTTGCTGTTAGCAGTGAGGGGTTGAGCGGTGGCTTAGCCCTGTTTTGGTTGTCTTCTGTCACGGTTACCCTCAAAGCCTGTAATTCTCGGTGTATTGACGTTCATATCACACCGGAGACGGGAGCCAAGTGGCGTGCAACCTTTGTATATGGAGAGCCTCGCCGAGAATTACGGCAGGAGTTCTAGGACTTCCTTCGCTTTATGCGTGCACAATGGAATGGTCCCTGGATTTGTTGCGGTGACTTCAACGAAGTTCTGAGTCAAGATGAACACGTGGGTCCCCGTGATCGGACTGAATCACAGATCAACGCGTTCCGCGAATGTTTGCAAGATTGCGAGCTGATGGACTTGGGCTACGAGGGCCCTAAATTCACGTGGAGTAATCGCCAAGGTGCGGACACTCATGTAAAAGTTCGGCTAGACAGAGCAGTTGCAAACGGTGATTTCTCCCGTCTCTTTGAGGAGTGTGCGGTGGAGAATATTATTACCACATCATCAGACCACTATGCTATCTTGATTGCCTTGGAGCGGAATTCCAGATATGTTGTCTCACAACCGGTGCAGCAAAATTTTAAATATGAGGCCATGTGGCTGCGAGCACCAGATTATAGAGATGTGCTGGAGAAGACTTGGGCTGACAATGGTGATGGTACGAGATCGTTGAGTGCGACGTGGTCCAATCTGAACCGGGTCGCTGGCTCTTTGAAGGACTGGAGTCATGCTACATTTGGCTCTGTTCGTAATAAGATCCGGAAGTTGGAAGGCCGCCTACGGTACATACGTGGCCAGATGCTTTCGGATGCTAGTCTCGAGGAAGAACGAGTGGTGGTGCATGAGTTGTGTGAGCTTTTTGAGCGAGAAGAGATCATGGCACGACAGCGCTCGCGGGTAGAGTGGCTGCGGGAAGGTGATCGTAACACCGCCTTCTTCCACGCTAGGGCATCTGCACGTCGAAGAACAAATAAAATTGATGTACTGTTACGTGCGGATGGCTCAAAATGTGAAGCACAAGGAGAGATCAAAGGTATGGTTCATAATTTCTATGAGCATCTTTTTTCTTCTGAACCTTGTACTTCGATGGATGCAGTACTTGATTTAGTCCCTTCAAAAGTGTCATCTGAGATGAATTTTAAAAAACAAAATAAATATTAGTGAAATCATCATAAAATATATAATCGTATTATATCCATTTGGTATTATAGATGTTGGCATTTTTCTCTATATATTTGATCAAACTTTAAAAAGTTTGACTTTGACCAAACTCAAAACGCAGAGTAATTTGGAACAGAGGGAGTGCATACTATTGCTTCTACTCCATATATTGCATTTGGAAAAAAAAGGCTTCTACTCCATTTGCTTCAACTTGTCCCTACCGTATGCTTAATTCTTTTTTTTTTATATACCGTATGCTTAATTCTACTTCTGCATTTGCTTCAACTTGTAAGCCCTACGGTTGAGCTTATGAAACACAATATGGCATGGTTCGGTGTGAGTAGAAGGGGAGTTCCAAGGCGATTCCACACCACTTGCTTGAAAACGGGCAAGGAAATTCATTTTTTTTTCAAGATTATAAGTAGAGAATATGAGGATTTTAGAACTTAGAGCGAACGAGTTATCAGCTGTTTGATTTTTAATCGACAGCGGATGGCAATGCCAGATTGTGAAACTTTGTGTTGGTCTACTCGCAAAAAATGTTCTCTCGTCATTGGCGTAAAAAAATCGAGGCGGACACTACGGGTCGCTTGGGACCGTGATCATTAGCAAGCGGAGTACTATTTCAATGGATGATACAAGTAGTCACAATAATACAGAACTATCATATGCTTGATACTTTGCAAAATCATCTCTAGTACGAAGCATACCTGTTAAGACTTAAGACCCAATAATGATCTACACTTACAAAAATATTTTATGGAATAATTGTTGCGGGAGATCTTCGAATCAACGTGGCCAAATGCTCCATCAGCCCCATCCGATGCGAGGAGCTAAACCTCACCGACGTCCTTGTTCCTTTCGACGGGGAGCGGATGGACTTCCCCATCCGATATCTTGGGCTGCCGCTTGATCTTGGTAGGCTCAAGATTGCGCACCTCCAGCATATCCTAGACCGTGCCAAGGCCAAATTGGCAGGTTGGAGAGGTAGATGGTTCAATGCCGGCGGGCGCAGAGCGCTCACGTCCGCCGTCCTCAGCGCGTTGCCCATCTTCGCCATGACGGCGCTCAAGCTACCCAAAAATTTCAACACCACGTTCAACAAGTTTCGTCGCCGCTTCATATGGGGCATCGAGGAGAACGAAGCTGCCGGCGGCAAGTGCAAAGTTGCATGGAGCAAAGTTTGCTCTCCTCTAGTTCACGGCGGCCTTGGCATCCCCAATCTGGAGCTCTTTGGTCGAGCACTACGGCTGCGGTGGCTATGGCTGTCTTGGGCCGCGCCAGAAAGACCTTGGGTGGGATCGACCCTCCCATGTGACGCGATCGACCGCGACCTCTTCGCCATGGCCACAAGGGTGACGATAGGCGATGGCCAAAAGGCCCTCTTCTGGGAGGACAACTGGATCGGCGATTCGCCGCTCCGTGCTCAATTCCCGAACCTGTTCAAGCACTCGCGCCGTAAGCACCGATCGGTCGCACAGGCCCTCGCCAACAACAAATGGGTCACCGATCTTCGGCACCACCTCAACAACGACCTCATCTTCGCCTTCACAAAGATCTGGCGCATGATCCAGGAAAGAGGGGTCATCCTTCGAGCAGGAGTTCCGGATTCGATCATGGCGGATGGACAGTACACAGCCAAGTCTGCCTACATGCTTCAATTCGAGGGACGCATACGTACAGACCTCGAGCAACAGGTCTGGAAGGTCTGGGCTCCCCCAAAAAACCGCTTCTTCTCCTGGCTTCTTTTCCAAAACCGCCTTTGGTGTGCCGATCGGCTGCAGCAAAGAGGCTGGCCAAACGAGTACTTCTGCGTGCTATGCAAGCGGAATTTGGAGACAAGCCAACATCTGTTCCTCGACTGTCCGTGGGTCGCACAGCTGTGGGGTGAGATCGCCGCATGGCCGAACTGCCAAGGGATTACAGCGGCACGCCAAGCAAACCCCATCTCCATTGCTCAGTTTCAGAGCAAGCTCACTCAGGAAACACAGCAAACTCACCGTAAAGGGATCAACTCTCTGCTGTTGCTCACGCTGTCCTCCATCTGGCGTGAGCGAAACGACAGAATTTTCAGGCGCACCGAGAAGACAGTGCAGCAAACTGCTTGCTGCATCAAGGAAGAAGCACAAGAATGGGCATTCGCGGGCGCAAAGGCGCTAAGAAGGCTGCTTTGGGAACCACCTTGAACTAGTTTTTAGTTTGTTGCTCGCACCTTTTTCATTCCTTTTACTTTTAATCCTTGCCCTAGGGCGCTGCCTGTAAATATTTCTACCTGCTAATATATGAAAGCCAGCAATTGCTGGTACTTTCGAAAAAAAAAATTACACACTCCTACAATGTGTCTTCACAATTTATTAGTGAAAACACATGTTGATCATTATTGATTAAGACCCCTAATTCCACACAGTTTTGCGTAAAAATGTGTGTGACAAAATAATTGCTCCAGCCCAAAAGGAGGGCCAAAGTTCATGCCAAATGCCCAGTGTGCGATTTGGGGCACAACACACACGCACGCATGGACACACGAGGCACGCGTTGCGCACACACACACATATGTCCAGAAGAGTTTTTTTGCGTCAGGTTCTTAGAGATGCTGGAGGTTTACGTCGTGAAACACATAACACACGGTCCATCGATCTTTCTCGCCCATGTGGATTGTACCTGTGAGCATTTCATAACATCCCGATTTGAGTGAAATCCTAGAACTCTATCTCACTCGTCCTAACTCCCAGTTCCCTGTGGAAGAGGCAGCAACGCGTCTTTTTAGACCGAAGACCTAACCCGACGTTAAATTAATGACGCAAATAACGGAAGATACAAAGTGTTGAACCAGCTTACAAACATCTCCACTGTACAAAGAAACCAGTGAACACGTGCAACACGTCTCTCTCTCTCTCACACACACACACACAAACACACACACAAAAGAGGCATCTATATTGAGCTTTGACAATTCCAGGTGGCGGCACCCTGAGTCTGATCCTCTTAGGTTTTCTGCCGCGTATGCAACTGAGCCTTTGAAAAAATCCTAGTGCATTTTTTTCCTTCTTTGTGCCCATACGGCTCTAGGAGTCCAAAAAAGCAAAATGTAACCCGCGCTACATGTAGCCTCTTATTTATATTTTGAAAACGACATTTTCAAGTTAGAAAATTCTAAACAAAATTCCAGATGTTGATAATAACGTATTCTACCAACATACAGATTTCCAATTTGAAAAACATTGTATGTTGAGCCACACAAAAAAGACAAATCTGACAAATTTTGGAGGTTCAAATTTTGGCACTATTCACTTCTTAAGATCTTCATTTTTTCATTTTTACACAGACTAAAATATAATGTATTTCTGGTTGAAGCATAGATCATCACCTACATCTAAGATTTTTTTCAGATTTGTTTGGCACTTTAAAATGTTGGTTTCAAATTTTTCGAAATAAAGGGCTACATGTAGCCCGGGCTACAAAACGCCCTCTTTTAGTTGGAAAGGTCAATCTAACAGATGATAGGTCTAGAGAGAGCCAGCAGAGTCTTTGAAAAAAAATCCTAGTGCCTATTTGTTCCTTCTTTGTGTCAATAAACTCAAGAGAACGTTAGGACGTCTTTCCAATTTGAAAACATATACAGTCAGGATTTTGCAACACCGAGCTAAAGTTTGATCGCTGACAGAACGGGCCATGATTGGCAACAGCGTCGAATGCTGCAAGCAGCAGCGAATGCATGTCGAGAATCAAATGGGGCCAGCCTCCACTGTATTGATAGTGGTGTTCATATTTGTTCCTTCCACCTGACAAACTTATTGCAGGATATAATGACAACTTCCAACAGCCCAACAGGACGATTAATTTATCACTGCTCGATTAATTAGGTGACTTGGATTACTCGTCTCAGCCGTATGTTGGACTCCAATTGCAGGTCAATTTGCTCTCGCAATCGTAATTACTTCATGGAGGGTGAGACATGCACATCATCATTAAACGTTAACTTCAGATTCTCCCGAGTATCTAGACATCGTTGACAGCAGGACTACCTAATCGGACCTGCAATGCCAATTTTAATGTGAATGTTGACGCGTAAAAAGACTCATAAAATTTCTTCATTATCGGCCTATAGTAAAATAGGAATTTCTGTCTCAGCTGCTGAGTGCTGAAGCTGCCATAGAGAAATATCGTTCTGCCGACGATCCAGAGCTGAATGGCAAAGCTCCAAGGAGCTCTGAAAGTAAGAGAGAACATTGTTTTAGTTCAATCGCCAAAGGTCCAACAAACATGTGATTCTTATTTAGTCGAGTCAGACATTCACGTAAGCGAGAAAGGAATTGAAATTTGGAAGCTCTCACATCAGTTGCCCCATCAGCAATGCCATTGATGTCGAAGAACAGTGCGCCAGGAATATGGGCCACCTAAGCTTATCTTAATATCTTGGCTGGGATTTTTTTTTCTTTTTCGAGTAACCTCTTGGCTGGGATAAGCATTGCCATGAAAGGGGGAAACAATGAAGTAGAGCAGATCGAGAAAGAAACCTGGTATTTTTTCCATGGATCCCTCCTCTTGTGGATATAACTGGAAGCATTCAATAACTAATCCAAGTAATTAAATGTATAAAACTACATAGGTTCATGCCTTAATCCACTTTTGAAAATTAGCCCCGTAATCCTTTCTTGGGCAGAACAGGAATAACCGAATAAATACACAACACTGCAGCAAATACAGGTAACATTGGAAATAATTTAGTCACAGTTGATTCAGATGGTAATCACTAAAGTGGCCTCCACATACAAAAGTTGGGAGCGCTCTGTAACATCCCAAATTTATAATAAGGATTAATAAGACCCAAAATTCAGAACCAACAAAAACTTTTTGAATTACTTCACTAATGATTGTGTTTTCCCTTATAATGTTCTGTTTAACCTTGTGTGACTTGAATGTTTAAGTCGTTTGACTAGTAAATGTCAACTCAAGAAATCAACCTAAGTAAAAATATATTCACAACTCTGGTGACCATGTTATGACAAGAATATATTCCATATATCTTTTCCATTCCTATGTTGGCCAAAAGTCTATTTCAATAATGATTTGGTTTTAGCAACAAATAAAATATCCTTTAAATTGAGACAGTAAAAGTATTTCCAAAGTTAGGTGTTTCCAAGAATATGGAGATTCATATGATATCTCCTATCTATTCTTCAACCTTGATATTTTTACAATTCCTATTTTTAAAACTCCTATGTTTCAACTCCATTTTAAAAGGAATACTAGTGGGGAATATATTACCTCACATATTTCTCTTTATCAAACCTTTTCGAAAACTATTAAGTTATGGGTTGATATATCCCTTAAACAACATCTTGTCAAAATTGAGTGTGACCATTTTTACAAAATAGTATTGTTAATTATGGAAAAGGTGGTTTGATTTATTCTTGTGGTTTGAACTGTGTGGTCTTGTTTGTGATGTGAATATTGTTGTGTGGTTGATATTGTTGTGCTATTACTATTGTTGTGTTATTGCTGTTGTGTGTGGTTTCTTGTGAGGATAATTCCTCAGTGTGGTTAATACTAAAATAGGACACACTTGGCAACCAAATTTGGAGTGCGACTTGAATAAGAACAAACCCTCTAAAATTATGCACACCCAAGTTAAACTCCTAAAATTTAGGGAGATGATCTCAATAAAACTCCCTCTCTATCTATTCCTCGATTCTATGAAAACAATTATATTTTCTTTACTCAAAATTCTAGAGAAGGGGAAGAAATGATAAATCCTCTCCATTTCATATCACTCACTCCTCAAGTAAACCTACTTGTTGATTTAAAACAAACCCCTCCATTCTTTTATCAAAAAGGAAATAAAGGTCATGAGTTAAAAATGATCTTCATAATTAAATTCCCTCCCAAATTCTCTATTTCCTCCAAACCAATTTTCCCTCTATGAAAAGATAAATTATTTTGAAGCTACCTTATTGGTCAAGGAAGTTCCAAAAGTTCAACACAATATTTTATCACTGGTTTTAAAATATTAAAGGAGTATCAAAGTATTATTTTCCAAAAATGCTTTATTTAAATCCTATGAACAAAAATGGAGCAAAACATTTTATTTTGTAAAACCAATTTTTGTGGAGCTTCCTCATGTATATGGGAGGCTACCTGAATTTTCTCGGAATTTTGTTAAATGTTTTGATACCCTAAATAAATCCTTAAAACTCCACTGGTTTTAAAAAGGAAATAGAAGAAACTGAAACGTGGACCTAGTTGTGACGGGAATAGTTTTTCCAGGGGCCTCTTTGCAAAAGCTTCATTGACTTCCTGTAGCTCCATGGCAGCACGGCACGGTGGCGTGCTCCCGAGCTCGCCGTGCTCTCCTTGCCTCGCCCCTGACGCAGGCCTCGCCCTGGAGGAGATAAGACCACTCCACGCCACTCACCTCTGCTCTCCCTTGTCCCCCATCACCCCTGTTGCAGCGATGCTGCATGGCACGGGGCGCCGTGTTCCTCACACCATCGTCGCCGTGTTCTCCCCGCGCGATGTCGACACCGTCTGGACCCCGCTCCTCTCTGCTGCCCTGCGAGACGATAAGAAGCACCACGCCGCCCCCTTTGCTCATCTGCTTCCCCATTTGCTCCCTCACTCTCCCCCCCCTCTCCATTTTTCTTCCACGGACAAGAACCACGGCCGAAGTTGCCGTCGCGCATCGCCGGCCATAGAGAGCTCCCCAATCCAAATCCCAGACCACCAGCAGCTTCGCCGTGCCCTACTCTCCCTCCCTGCGCGAAGAATCAAGGAATGGGGCAAGAAATCGTGGCCATGAAGCTTTTCCCTTTCCTCTCCGGCCGCGGACATGCGAGCAAGCTCGCGGTGGGCACAGGCCACCTTTCTCCGCCATTTTCGTGCACACGTGCTCCCCTTGCCGTGTTCTCTCTCATGGACAACCCCGATTCTTTTCTAGGTCACCGGAGCCGCCGCGCCGTCCTCGCCGAGCTTCCCTACCGTACCCCGTCGTCTCTGTGCTTGACGAAGAAGAAGGAAGCGGCCCGTACCGCTTCGTCGCGCTCGTGGGCCACGAGCTGGGCTTCTCCCTTCACCGCCCGGCCCATATCCAGCCAGCTCCAGTGCCAGATCCAGCCCGCTAACCTTTTTCTCTAGATTGTTTATTCTTTTCCTTATAGATTTGTTTCTGGAACTTTAGTTTAAATCATTTTAAAATAGTTTGAGTGCAATGTTGACCAAACCAAAAATCACACAAGTAGCCTAATAAGTTTGGAATCATATCTAACTTACAGATCTGAAAAATATGAATTTGTGTGTCCTTGAAAATTGTTGTGCTGTGATTGGTCAGGATCAGTGTTTTGTGCATAACTTAATGTGTGTTGATCTAAAATTTATGAACCCAATGGTTTTAGAAAGCTTTTCACATTACCTTTCAGTAGAAATTGTTCTCATGTGTTTTGGATGTTTAGAACAAAAGTTGCATGCATTTCTAGTTTAGGCCAGCAAGCACTTTGTGCATTTTTAATAATTTATGTAGATAACATTTTGGACCAAACTCAATTGGAATAGTTTCTAATAGCACCCAAGAACACAAATCCAAGTTTGCATGGTTGTTTGATTTACAGAACTCTCTGGGTGCAATTTTTAGTAAAAGTGTTGTTCTGCCACTAATAAAAAGAAATTAGAATAATTGCTTTTAGTTTTGAATTTGTGGTTTGTGTTGATTGTTGATTGTTTTGGTGCTGTTGCTTGTGTGTTACTAATCCTTAACATGTCAGATTATGTTAGTACTATTAGTGACTTGTGATAATCTTGGTTGCAATAAAACATATATCACTAGTTTCTGCCATATTTAAGACATAATCAAATAATAGTAATTCAATTAAAATTGAAACCAAATTGTTGTCTTGATGAGTGCAGTAGCTATGTGTGATGCTTTAGAGCTGTTGTGATGCTTGATTAAGTTGTTTAGTAATGGTATGTATTGCTTGTTTATTTTGATGATTAGATCATTTTGTGTGATGAATATAATTGCCTTGCTTGTTAAACTTGGTTATCTTTTAAGTTGAGTTTTAGCTTGAGTGTCTTGTTAATATCTCCACCTTAACTTGGTAAGACATGTTGAATTACAGAGAATTATTTTGGTAATTTAACTTTTGTCTGAAGTATTTCCTGTCTAAGGAAATTTGTCTGTTAACAACTCTTAAGTGGAGTTGTTTAATGCTTTATGTTTTTAGCTTGTGTTTGGTGTTATACTCCTGTTAGTATAATGCCCTTGTGATTATGTCTTGGTCGGTTGACTTGTTAGGTAGTTTAAGTATGAGGGTGTAGTTAGACAAGTGAAGATTATTGTGTAGAGTTGGGATTAAAATTATAAAACCTATGTTTGTAATTCAGGATGTCTAGTCTTTGGTTGGTGTATTATACTTGTGTTAGTAGCATGTGATGTCTTACGTGTTTGGATTAATTTCTTGTTTGCATCTAGATAAGTGGGGTGATTACTAAACTTGTTTGGTTAAATAATAATGTTCCCTCATGATTGTTGTTTGTTAGTATGGTTTGATGTTGTTGCTTGATTAAATGGGTGCTATGTTTTCGGTTTGATTACTTGTTTGTATACCACTTGTGGTTTGGTTTGCTTATTGTGTGTTGTTTTATTTTCATGTTTGCGACGCTAGACATATACGCTACCGGAGTGTTATTTGGGAAGGAATTATTGAAGAAGGATGGACTTTATTTATTTGATCAGTAAGAAGAAGTCCAGAAGCTTTATGCTGAAATCAGGCAAGCTACTTCACTGAGCTTGCATTTATATACATCTATTTTAATCTCAGGAGTTGTTCAAAAGTATCAATGATTTTGGAAAACCCTTTTTACAAATACATGAAAACTATTTTGCCACCCTATGTAGAAGTATAAGGTAGTTATTTAAAACTATAGAATGGGAAAAACAATGTTTTCTCAAAACTCTTTTGAAAATCCTTGGATGAATTATGAAATGCCGAGAGGTCGGTGTTCAGTTGAAGAATGGTGGTGTTGTTTTTGAGAAAAATGCACATTGTGTCCTAGTACTATGACGACCAACCAATACCCTGTGCGACCACACTTACCCACATATGGGCAAGGGCGTAGTCATATAATTTGCTCGTGTTAGTACTGGATGCCTCAATAACGAGGAGAACCTCGTTCCATGAGGGGATGGTCTGAGGACCTACCCCCTGACCTGGGTCCTCTTCATTGAAGTGTGTCGGAGGAAGAGGATTGAAGGGCTCCCTTGGGTCCGCCGGACAGAACTACGAGTCCTCACACTTAGTTTCTGAGGATTTGAGTGTCGATGGAAAGTGTCGTAGAGGCAGGGTCCTATACTAGCATGAGCAAAGGACAGGCTATGGCCGGGAACTCAACTTCGCATACCTCTGGTATGGCGGGACGTGGCTGACACGATGAGTGACCGGATGGGTGTGGGAAAAGCGTGCTACCTCTGCAGAGTGTAAAACTATTCGAATAGCCGAGTCCTCGGATATGGACAGTTGGGAGGCTGTCCTAAGACCATGTGCAAGTTTTACAAAGTTTTGAGTGTTGAAAATAAAATGACGTGGGAATTGATTTGTGCAACTATACCGAGGGTATGGTATGAGGTTGCTGGAAAAATAAGTAACCATGAAGGGGTATGATCAGAAAACAGGAAGTTTCGAAGAAAGGGACAAGAGGGTGATTTTCGAGGAAAAAGTTTTAAAAGAGATTTCTTATCTTTTCAAACGAAGGTATATTTTCGGGAAAAAGGTTTAAAAAGACTTCTTACCTTTTTCAACAAAGATAGGCGAGAAAACTACTTTCCAAAAATGTTTTGTCTTCAACAGGATTACAAATCTACTCTTCCCTTTTTAAATAAAGATATAGTGATGTTTTTCTAAAAATAAAAGTCTTTTAAAATTAAAAACTAGTGCATGCTCCTGTTGGGGTAGTTTGCGAGTACAATCAAATGTACTCATATTGGTTTCGTCCCTGGCTATTGTCTTAGCCAGATTTTAAAGAGGAACAGTTCGAAGGAGGGGAGTTCACTGGCGTCTTTGCGAACTGGGGCGCTTCCCAGTCAGCTGCCTGTAGGGTTAAGGCGAATGACTTGGGCTCCACGTTGTTTGGTGATTTCCGCTGCAAGCACCTGACGAAGCTGATCACTTCAATCACGTAAGTACATTTAATCGGTATATATGGATGTCCTGTGATGCCAATTCGAGTTATGTGCAACAACAGACTAATCACGGGATTGTTGCAGGAAACATAACGAGTATCACGGATAGTTAATCCGGGGTCCTCACACGCTCCCTCCCCTCTCTATCGCTACAGTAGAGAGCGGCGAAAAAGAGGGCGACCCCGAGTTCTCCTCCTCCTCGCCGGAGCAAGGCTGGATCTCTGCCTCTCCCGTCGCTCCGGCGGCGGGGGAGGGTGGGGATCTGGTTCCTTGTCTCCCGGTGTGTAGATAGGAGTAGTTTAGGTCCTGGCGGCGGCGGGAGGAAGGCTCGGTGACCGCGTACAGGAAATAAGCTGCTGCTCTCCCCTTCCCTTGGAGTAGCTGCTGGCTGCGCTGAGGTGAGAGCGGCATTGTTCTTCCTCCTTGCTGTTGCTCTGTCCCGCCGATCTGCGGATTCGGGCGGTTTTGTGTACCTAGGCGGCGGCGGCGTGGCGGAGAGGTCGTCGCCGTTGAGGTTTGGCTTTCTCGGGCTTGCTCTCCGTCTTGGTGGTCTCGGTGTCGTCGCCATCGTCAAGCCTCGAGTGGTTCTCCGGGTGCGCTCCTCTGACTCCGCTTCTCCGGCCGGCCTCGGTGGCGAGGGGAGAAAGAGGTGGAGGAGGGCGATCCGTTTTTGCTGGTGGTCTTGCAGGTGGTCTACTCCGTTGGTTCTGCTCCGGCCGGCCGTGGCGGCGAGGGGAGCGGCGTTTGCTGGCGGAGGGTTCGTGTTGGTGGTGGACCTGGATGGCGCGGCGTCGGCGGGAAGTCGGGTGGTTCCTGGGAGTTGCTGCTCTGGCTGTGTTCGTTCAACGAGCTCAGGTTCTGTCGCAGGGCGGCGGACGAGTCTTGCAGCCGTCTACTTCTGGTGGTGGTGGCCTCTCCCCGGCGGTTCGTGGTACGGCGCCGTCGCTGCCGTCTAGGTGTCTTGGAAAGTGGTGGTGGATCCGATTGTGGTTCTTCCTGGGAGCTCAGGGGGGTTTTGTGCAATTTGCAGGGCTTCTTTGTAATTTCTGTCCTTTGTTGGACCTGGTTGGAAGTTGTACTCAGCTCTCTGAATATAAGTGTCGGATCCTTTTCTCAAAAAAAAAAAAAAAAAAAAAAAAAAAAAAAAAGTGGCCTCCACATAATCGGGAGGTAATAATTTAGTCAGAGTTGCTACTGATGGTAATCGGTGAAGTGTCCTCCACATAATGGGGAGGTAATAATTTAGTCACAGTTGCTAGTGATGGTAATCGGTGAAATGTCCTCCACATAATGGGGACGTAATAACTTAGTCACATTTGCTTCTGATGGCAATCAGTGAAGTGTCCTACACATAACGGGGATAAACTGGATGGTGAGAAGTCAAGAACAGACAGAGACGAGATGATGAGACTCGGGAAATTTGTGTAACAATAAAGGATCGCTTGAAACATGGATTTCCGATGGTCCAATCAAACAACCGAACATTTTCTTCATGTTTTTAGATGCTGAAGCTTGATTTGGAACAGAGGAAGCAGAAAGAGCATAGAACAAACTGAAGTTCAGTTCAGCAGTTTGGAACAAGTTCATCTCCTGCACTCATTTCAATATCCACAAAAACTGTGCTGCATGTTATAGCTTACACTACAGTAACTTTACAAACTGAGTACTTGTTGCAAACACCAGCATACAAACCACACCGTTTTTAAAATATTTACAAATAGCTGTAGAATTGTTGGTCCCTGAGAGTTCAGATTAAGTTAAATCCTGCGATTCATTCACTCGACTAGCTCCTGATTAGTTGGTCCCTGAGAGTTCATATTAAGTTAAATCCTGTGTTTCAGCATCCATGCCTCAGCTCATGTTTCGTGTTCCACAGGATCCCATAAAGGGCTTATTTGAACAGGTATGGATTTTACATTCAAACTTTGGGATAGATAGTCTGTAGTATGCTGGAGTTCGTAGCAGTTCATAGCAGGCTCTTGTAAGTAGTAACCTGCCAGGCTGCCATGAGAAGATAACCTTGATTTCTCTGGAGAACAAAACTCATGTTTGAATCGTCCTCCCATGCCATTGATCTATTCCGGGATCATTGCTACTTTCCACCCCATGTACAATGTGCTCTACTACTTCACTATCTCTGTACTGGCGACGTGCTAGGCTTCCATCTTCCTCCTCACCAATCCCGTGAAGAAATCAAAGCTGCAATGCAGGAAAACGCGTCAGGTTTCTTTGACCAATATGATATTGATCGACCATTATATTGTTGACAAAGACATCTTGAGAGAAAAGCATATAAATTATACAGTGACAATGAGAAAAATGTCAGTGACGAATAGCAGGTTGTATTACCTGTTACCATCAGGGTGCAGCTCATAGCTCTTGCCATCCTCGCCAATAGCATATAGATAACCACTTGGTGTTAGTCCCTGAAAAGATTTAATCTGGTTACCGAAAAAGAAATACATGTACGATTATCGTACTAAGTCATGTCCTTACCTGAATAGTGACCACACTGTTTACAGACTGGCCTTCTTGTGCATCCTGTACGATGACTCTTTGACCACTACATAGCAGTGAAGATTACAGACTCTTTAATATGAAATGTTCAAAACACATGAAACCATATGGTAAACAATTAGTGCATATTTGATTCGAAGTTTTCTCAAAACACATAATTGGGTTGTGTTATCATCTTCAATCTTGTAGGATTAGAAAACTACAGAAATTCCTTTGAATCAAAGGAGCCCTTAAAGTCAACTGATAGCATGTACAGACTACACTTCAAGAAAATTGGTACTGGAAGTCCAACAAACCAATAATGAGAGAACACTCCGTACCTGTGAAGCCATGCATTGTAGTATCGCTCCTCGAGGGCCTGAAATCCTGCAGTGATATTGAGAATATTATGGTATCCAACTTCATCACAAAATGTAAGAAAATGTATATTAAATTTGCAAACATCACTCACTATGACTATAGCACTGTCAGGAGTAAAAAAATTCAACATGCACATTAACATGACAATATGCTGTACTAGCAAAAGAAGAGGATATAATGACACGAAAATACCTTGACTTGAGAAAATGTCAAAAAGAGCATCAATTTTGTAGTAGAGATTATTAGCGTCACGTTAAATAAAATGAACAACCTTCATATTTAAATCTGTATGACAATTGAATCCAAAATACAACATAAATTTTCTGTCCAAAATTGGAGACACCTAGGACTCCGTAGACGAATTATGATTAATTTTGACGGATGTCGATTTGGTTTGTTGAGAGCCTTCTTCTCATGTTGCTCTCATCAGGTAACAAAGTGGTCGACAATCACCACTGAAGACCGTCGTGGGTGACGGCATCATCTCCAAAAACGACATGGCTCCGCTTACGGCCAACACTTACAAACACAAACAAAGTACTCCCTCCGTTCCGAATTGTAAGACGTTAAAGCATTTTCCGACAAGGTGCAAAAATCACCCAAATTACGTGTCTGCCCTCACTCATCCTCGGAAATAACGTGTGCTGCCATCCCGAGATCAGGAGCACCTCGTTGGGGTCGTCGCCGGCCAGGGACATCGAGCTGGTTCTCGTCGCTGGCCCTCCCTGCATCAGGTCGGCGCAGATCCTCGCCTAGTCGCCTCTGCGCCCAAGATCTCCTCGCTGCGGCACGTCGTTGGCCCTCCCGCTGATCCTCGCTCCATCAGTTCGGCGCAGATCGCCTCTGCGCCCAAGACCACCGGATCCCAGGTCGCCGGTGCACTCTCCGATGCACAAGATCACTACAGTATATGATGAACAAAGTTAACTGATTTGCAAAATTTAAATGGGTACTGAATTGTGTATCTGCCAAAAGAACAAAACAAATTGTGCAGTACTCCTAGGAGTATATACTGAATTCAACTGAATAACTTAAGTACTCCTAATTGTGCAGTACTCGTAGGAGTATAGACTGAATTCAACTGAATAACTTAAGTACTCCTAATTGTGCATACTCCTAGGAGTATATACTGAATTCAACTGAATAACTTAAGTATTCCTACAGTTCAAATTTTCAGTGTACAAATGGTACCAAATATTTAGTGTACACATTCCGGAGTAGCACAGAGGTTCATGCATGATTCCTGATGCAAAGCAAAGCTCTCCACCATTTTTTTTCTATTGTGTCGATGGTCAGAACGAAGCAAATGAAACCATCGGGAGCACCTCTTTAATGCTGAATAATTATAAGCTGGGGCAAAACCAAATGCTACACTCAACTCAAGCAGCACGCTCTCTTTTCCTCTCTCTCTTTCCCAGATCAAACACGGTACCACGGAGAAGAGAGAGGAAGAGGAGGAGAGAGGCAGCAGTACCTGAACATGAGGACGACGACGGTGGGGGCACCGTGGGGACAACCACGGCATCTCTGCTGCTTCGCCGCTCCAAATCCACCGCGGCGCCGAGCCGGCTCCCATCCGTATGCAAATCCAGCCCCGGCGCACGGATATTCAACACCGGCGCACGCAGATCCGGCGGCTCCACACCCAGCAGCACGTCGCCAGCGCCAAAAGATGCAACCTTCGACCTCAAATATCTGGCGGGGTGCGCCGAATATTAGGATTGCGAGACGAATCGGGGGTGGGGAGCAAGACGGCGGTGGGGAGCAAGACGGCGGCAGTGGAGATCGCCCGCGAGAGGAGAGGGCGGCGACGGAGAGCTCCGAGCTCGAGGGCGACGGTGAACGAGAGAGGCTGTCGGTGGGAGAGCCACGCGAGCGCGAGGGCAATACGGGAAACTCCACGCGGTGGAGGGGAGTCGAGGTCGGCGCGCTCTGGTGGAGGGGATGAGCTCGACGCTGTCGCTCGAATGTCAGCGGCAGCACGCCCAGCTCGCCGGCGGGAGGTGGTGAGCCTCCCTCGGCCTCCAATGGCAGCGGCTGTGAGGAGATTTCAATCTCCCGGGGCGGCAGCGCGTGGGTGAAGGATGGGCAGCGTAGGGGCGCCGCGTCGGGGCTGGGGCCGGAGATGCCTCGCCAGGGAGTAAGCGCCCGACGGCGGCGCGCTGGAGAAGAAGGGCCCGGCGGCCGCTGAATCTGGTGGCGAGGAGGTCGGGGCCCTCCCGGGCGGCGCGGTTGGAGGCCGGAGGGCGGCGCGGTCAAGGGGCGTCGCGCTGGGAGGCCCGAGGGCGGCACGGTGGGAAGCTGGGGCGGCGCGTTGGGGCGCGGTGGTTGCCGGCCGGGGCGGCGCCAGGTCTCCGATGGAGGCGTCGTAAATTGTTGGATGTTTTTTTTCCACAGAATACGAACCGGTATATGGGAGCGCGGGTTAATTCCCATGAACTTGAGGGGGGTAAAACGCAAATATGCCCGACGTACCAACACCTCCTGTGGCTATATTATATAGTAGAGATAGAGATATGGCTACAGGTGATGGTTGGTACGTTTTTTCAATTTCCGATTTTGCCCCTGCGTTTTGACACATATTACCCACCACCGCCATCCATAAGTCATACCGGTTAGATCTTTTCCCATCCTCCAAAAGCGGCGCAGGGACCGAACGCTGGGCGCGAGCAAGGCGGTGGCGGCCGGCACGGAGACCATAGTTGGTGTCCAGCTCGAGGAGCCATTGGTGAGGAGCGAATTGGGGCACGACAAGAGGAGGTGTCCCGTAATCGATCGTAGGAGCAAGATTGGCCGCGGGCGCAGGACGGCGGCGTGGGCTCGACGGTGGCGGCGGGCGCAGGACGGCGTCGTGGGCTCGTCGCCCCTCCAAGGCAAGGGAGAGTCGGCCGGCGCGGGCCGACGGCGTCGCCCAGCCAAGGCATGGTTTGGAGTGCCAGCAGAAGCTGGGCGGGGCGGGGCTCCATGGCGAGACGGAGCTCCATGGCGGCGCAGAGGTGGAGCCAGAGAGAGAAGAGGCGGCGGGCTGACGGGAGGAGCCGGCAGCAGTGTTCTACTGCGCCGACGAGGCCGCGCTCTGCTCCCCCTGCAACCGACGCGTCAACGACACGCTGCCGCAGTTCCCTGCCTCCTCTCGAGGTAACACCATGCGCTCTGCTTGGGTGAAGCCGGGGTTCAGGGAGGATCCGCACGTGGGATGCCCAGCCGGCGTGCTGGAACCTGGAAGGCCACCCCGTTGAGTGGACAGAGGAGGGACCGGACGCCTTGCCCGCCATGCCCGTGGAGCCGGATGCCTTGCTCGCCATGGTTGATCCAAAGGAGGGGGTTTGGAGGAGGGAGGGGAGAACCCAGCTGACAGCGGCGGGGAATTGGAAGAGGAGGCCGCGATGAATCAGGCTGGTGAGCTGCCATTTTGATTGGCAGCGTGGGCAGCGGGAATCGTCAGAGCAACTGCGCAGGCCGCAACGCCGTCCATGGAGCAGAGAGGAGAAAGGGGATCGACAAGGCAAAGGCGTATGTTTCCGTCCAAGCCACATCCACGCTGGTCAATGGTTTGCTTCCTCTTATTGGTTATCTACTTATCTCCCAGGTCTTGGAAAAAAAAACAGAAATCATGTACGATTACCAGAACTTGCTTCAGAAATTTAGATGATCGTTTTGTATGGTCTCATTAAACATTGTGATATTAGGTGAGCTGAGTTAAGAGTTTTGCTATTCCAAATGTTTACCGTGGGTCAGTGCCCAAAATCCATATATACAGATGTTTCAGGCATTTTGGAGATATATCTTACCACCGTAGTATTCACTGGAAAACGAAATACTATCTTGGTCATATATTAGATTTTTACACGTGCAAGGAACTTTAGCTTATGTACCATCAATATTTTCTCCTCATAGACTATTGTGTATTCAGACTTAGAGTCATCCTTAGGCTGAACTGGGCATCTGGTCAACTCTTTGTATATTCACTAATGCATTTTCTAGAGTCCTAAGAAGTGTAGCAGGGTGCTTTAACTTTAGCATTAGCTTTATTTAGTAATTAGTAAAAAAAAGTGTATCGGGTTCCAACTTGGTCTATTTGTGTCTTTCAATCGCCATGACCTAAAGTGCGACCGAAGTTTCGGTCCTGATTTAGTCTTTGAATTCAGTTTTTATGCTTGGGTCTAGCATTCATAATTATTTGATTAAATTTTTACAATTGTACAATATTTTCTTATTATTTTTGTTTATTCCTTCTGACATAGATAACAAATTGTTTGGTGACTCGGAAACAATTTAAATGTTCTTGTCATTTGGATTCTTCTATGATAACATTTATCATACTTTGACAAATATATAATTAATTTTATTGTTTGTCCGTAGCAACGCACGGGCACGTTTGCTAGTATGTAAGTACACTGCATTCGTCCAAGCATTAGCAAAAGAATTGCGAAAGAAATACCACTCCCAAGCGAGAACTGCCTGTGGCAAAATGGTTAGAGCATCTCCAACAGCAGTGCTACGCTCCGGCGCGCTAAAATTTTTTTGCAGCGCCAAAATGGCGTTTTAGCGCGCTGGGCGCCTGTTTTGTTTCAGCAGACGCGCTATAATTTAGCGCGCCGCTGTCTGCTCCAACAGGCGCACTAAAATACAGCGCTCATCCAGCGGCGGTACAACAAACAACTCCCTTAACTTATTCAAATAAGTCCCTGGCGAAAAGTAAAAATTGCAACAATACCCCTAATCATTGGAGCTAGCTAGCTCTCATCTTCTTCCCCACGAGCTCTGTCCGCGTCGCCGGAGAGGCAGTGAGCTAGCTAGCTCGCTCCAGCTCTGTCCGCGTCGCCAGAGAGGCAGTGCGCGCGGCCGCCTCTGCGTCCATGTCCGCCGGCCCTGCTTCCACGTCCGCGTCTGCCGGTCCTGCCTCCACGGCCGCCTTTGTTGTGCGCCGTCGAGCCGTCGTCGCCCACCGACCGGAGAAGCAGCACGGCTTGCTCCTTCCGTCGATCCCGGAAGACTCCCAACGGTGCAATCAAGGACAAGAAGCTCGATAGCGGCGGCGCAATTCCAAGTTTTGGCGGCGCGATTCCGACGGCGGCAACGCAATCCTAGCCATGGGCGGCGCGATTCCGGAGGAGGCAGTGGTGAAATTCCGGCGCCGGGCGGCGCAATTTCGGTCGTGAGCGGCGCGATTCCGCTGGGGGGCGCACAGGGAGATGTGGCAGAGGAAACTTCACGCGGCGGTTGGACCTTCCCGTGCGTGCTTCGTTTTGCCCAGCGCGCTGTTGCCCACGCACCAAATATGAGGCAAATAGTCCAGCTTCTGCCAGCGCGCTGGGCAGTTTTTGTAAAGCGCGGAATTATGCAGCGGTGTTTTTTGCCTCGCGCGCGCTAAAAATAGTTATTTAGGGTGTGTGGCAATTTTTAGGCGTCTGTTGGAGATGCTCTTAGGAGGGTGGTTGCACCCCCAGCCCACCAGAGTTCAAACCTCAGATTTGACGCTGGTGTTTCTCATTTAAGGCGGAATATTCTTCAGTGGGAGGCGACGTTCCCGTCGACAGCGAGGAGCCGTGTGACTTCGTCAATCTCAAGACTCGACCCGCCGACTCGGTCTCTCAGAGGTGCTTATAGGGGTAGGGTGTGCGTGCGTGCGTTCATAGGGGTGAGTGTGTGCGCGTGTATATGAGCACCTGCGTTGTACTGTGTTTCGCAAAAAAAAAGAAATACCACTCCCAAGCCGAGTCATTTGGAGGTTGCATGCCAAGTTGGTCGCGTCAACACTCATCATATAGACCTCCAATGGCGGTGAAGATCAATTGGGGATAGATATTCATCGCACACTTAGTGGATGGGCTAGGTTTTCAGCAAAATTAGGCAACCATCTAAACATATGGCTTGATCTTCTCATAGGACATATTTGAACTTCTTTTTTTGAAGGGATCAACACTGCGTTCTCACACCAGATTACAACAAAGGCTAAAAAAGCTCAGGAAAACGCAGAAGAACAGAACCAAGAAACTCAGTACAACAGCGACGCCCGAAGAACAGAGCCCGAACGCTGAACCACCGCAGAGCCTGGAGAAGAACCTCGACGCCGGCGAACCGCCGAAGAAGAAAGTCCCCGGCCACCACCAACCTCGGGAAGAAGGTACCCCACTCATGTAGAAGCCGCAGGAGCCGCCCGCCGCGAGCAGCGGGACCGAAGAACGCTGAACGAATACGGCCATGGCACCACCCTCCCGCAACCACCCTTCTTCCAACTCTCCCTGCACCGAGCTCGCACAAGTCCTGTCGGACCCACCGCCGAAGAAACGCCTTGACCGCACCAACACCCCTCGCCACCACGGCCGGCCGAGAAGGAAGGAGCAAGACGAACCTGAAGACGGCGAAGAGCTCCGA
The DNA here is from genome assembly GCA_947311845.1 of Poa pratensis. Taxonomy (NCBI): domain Eukaryota; kingdom Viridiplantae; phylum Streptophyta; class Magnoliopsida; order Poales; family Poaceae; genus Poa; species Poa pratensis. The sequence goes on along the minus strand of CAMZMU010000033.1, from coordinate 23,076,427 downwards.
GATCCCGATGAAGCCACTCCCTGTACAGGCGGAGGAGGCAGCCAGCGCCAAACGCTAGCTTCCCGCCGCACCACCCCAAGCACCCCCAAGACATGGCCAGGAGGAGCCATACCGAGACGAAGGAGGGGGCGAGGGACCAAAAATCCACAAGGCAGCCGCCATCTCCGCCACGACGGCCGCCCTCGGAACACAAAACCTCACCAGATCCACCAATCCAGGAGGGAACCACGCCTAGAGCCCGCCGACACCACTCCGCAGAGCGCCGCCGGGTGGAGAACGAACTCCAGCAAGCTTATTCCACGCCGCCGCCGCCAACTCCACCGAAGCTGCGCCGGCCGGAAACCTACCCTAACCCTACTATCTACACGCCTAAGGCACAGATCGGAGGTCCCTCCACTCCCCCACCACCACACGGGCGGCCGGAGAGGGAGGAGGCCGCCGATCCGGCCATCGGCGGAGCACGGGAACTGGGAGCCCTCTTTTCGCCTTATCCGCCCGCTCTCTACTGTTCACGGAGGGGAAGACGACTTTTTAGCACGACATCTTTGAACTTCATTACGAGCTTCCCAAATATGTCGACAAGTGTAGCTTGATGTTCATCTACAAGATCGAACTCCTATGGTCAATTAGTCAGAAAGAAAACTGATGGAATAAACGAACTATAAATTCTAGTTTCGCCTTCCGCCAAATTACTCTTGGATCTCTAGGAAGACGTGTTGCGCACCCAAAAGGCCAATTGTAGCTCGGGCTACATGTGTGGCCTGTTTTTTGAAAACGACATTTTAAGGTTTCAAAAAAATTAAATAATTCTAGATGTTGATAATGATGTATTCTACCACCATGCAAACTCTCAATTTGAAACACCTTGCAATTTGAGCCATGCAAAAAAAAATCTGACAAATTTGTAGGTTCAAATTTTGGCACTGTTCACTTCTTCGGATATTCATTTTGTCATTTTTACACAGTCTACAATGCAATGTATTTCGAGTTTAAAATTTTGCACATTGATAGAATAGATCATTGTCTACATCTAGAATTTGTTTTAGATTTTTGTGAAACATTAAAGTGTCTTTTTCGAAGAAAAAAAAAGCTACATGTAGCCATGGCTACAAAACACCGCACTCCTTCTGCGCACACTCTAACATGCGGGCTTGGATTTAGATTCAAGGTTACACACGATGAAAGGTAAATAATTTATAACCAACTCTGATATAAATGAACTGATAAGCCAGAGTGAAACGGGATGTGAGGACAAACTACTACTAGTTGACACTTTGTAGGCTAGGATCTGAAGATAGACTACCAATTCGCACTTCATAGGCTCTAGAAAATTTCTGTTTAGTTATATCTACCTTTCATAGTCTCAAATTCCTCTGGCTATAGATATTTAACGATAACATAAAAGCGATACATATACAAACAAGTTATAATACACCGAAGGACATAAATAAGTTGGTGAAATAATATGAAACTATTGGTTTGCTGTTCATAGTGAAACACGCTATAGCAAAAGATTTCTTAATATTCCAAATTAAATAATGGAAACAACTTTTGTAACAAATACAGTTTGAGTATAGAACTAAAAATACATATTCGAGCTTATGACCAATTTGGACCTTAATATAAATGAGCATTTTTAGATGTTAATGCCACTAGTTATACCAATAAGTAGGTGTATACTTGTATGTAACATATCGAATAATGTATAAACAAAAATAGCATACATATATGACCCACTGAGTTGCCATGAGATAAAAAAGTTTAGTACAAACAGTTAGATAAGTATTTCTTTAACTTGTTTTGTTGATCAGTTTTGTCTTCTCGAATTCAGTTAGAAAGTTTATTTGTGTCGGGTTTAGAGGCTGGAATGCATTATATTAGAAAAACTCTAAATCAATGTTTTCTTATGATTTATGTTAATGAGACTGTGTGTTAATTTTAGATGTGTGTTTGTCTCAAAACTTAGAAGAATTGCATTTTGTATATAAGTTGGTGATGATATTTCTAGGGCATTTTTTACTAAAGATTGTTTGAAACTGATTCTTTTGTAGTTTGCACTCCATCCTCATGCACAAATAGCCTATCCTCCTTTTTACCGCTCTGCGGATAATTTTAACAACTTGATCATGACATAAAAAGGGGGCACTGCAAGCTAAATTACATTGCCCACACAACCAAAAATTGCATTACCCACAAAAATAACCATGACAACACAAATAATCCTTCTTCTTTTTTTGCACTAAGAGAGGATAAGATTATTTCATCTCATATCGGTATACAAATGCACATGCAAAATGTTTACCTGGTATCATTCATGATACTTGAAAAAAACAATGATGACGTGTTTGATTACACGCATACTGCCCAACCATGCTCTAGGAGTAAAAAAAGTGAGTGAAACTGAGAGGCTAGGCTTGGTCTGCAAGGAATTCAAAACACATCTCATGCATACCTGTTGGGAAGGCTCGAATCGGTCGTTTCAGAGTGCATTGATCGCGAGAGCGCGGAGTGGAACACCGCTGCACGAGCTCATGCGGCCATGGAAATGGCGGGAGCTCGGTTTATGGTGGAGGGGCAAAGTGTGGGAAAAATTGGGTTACCTCCTGCCCAAACTCGCGCCATATGCACCCCTCTCACTCTCACCGCTCGCTCTCCACTATTTCCCTTCTTTGAGCTCTCCCTGCTCGGAGATTATTCGCTGATGAGCAGGTAAGCGACGACATCTTTATCTTATCGACAGTGGTTTCCAGCAGCAAGTATTTTTTTCTCCTGTTCTAAGTTGTTTCCTGCATCCTCCTGCCAGTCCTCCGATGGCTGTTGTAAGTAACCTCAATCGAACATGTAGCTTAAATATGTGAGCATGTGCAAGATGCATGCGATGCTAGTTGTTTGTTGTGCATGTGTATTTTGATTCTATTCTTGCGGCTGATGTGCTAGCCTGCTAGGTCCGTGAGGATGTGCTAGATCTGATGTTGTTAGTATGCTAGATCACTCCAGTCCAGTCCATGTATTAGGGTGATTGTTGGTAAGAGGATTGGTTCTACACATCATCCTTCTACTAGCATCACTACTATATATAAAAGCTTGAAGAGCCGCAGCACTGTAGCGTGCTACAGTGTAACATTAGCTACAGTTCTATGGCTCCGCACCGTCGATCACAGATCCGACGGCTCCCATCCACCGGTCGGCGTGTCATTTTTACAAAAATGATCCTCGCAAATCCAGTCCTTGCTCCGTAACCCACGCTGTCACGCGAAGATGGACTCAACTGTAATTTGCCAAAAACTCGAGGACCCCGCTGAAATATTGCCACCACATCTTCTTCCTCTCTTCCTCTCTCGCGCAGCTCCGGTGTCGCCTCCGTCGCCGACGCGAGACGCCATCGCTGCAGGCCCTCCCAGACGAATCCAAGGACGCCACGATCTCCGCCGTCCTCCCCTACATCTCCATGCCAACAGACACAAGCTGGGAGGCTCGGAATCGAGCGGATCGAGACCGCATCCGAGCGAATCGAAGCCACATCTTCTCCGTCTTCTGCTCGCCGCCGGAGCTCCCCGGCGACCCAAAAGGAGCGGCGCCGCAACTTTATGGTCTCCCGCGTCGAACGCGCCCTCGCGCGCTGCTCCGCCCGCTCTCCTGCGACGACGCCAAGGTCAACATGGCCTCTGCCGCCATTGGTGACGTCAGCAGACGACATCACCACGAGCCCCACCTGTCAGCCTTCTATTAATTTTGAAGATGATTTCAACAATTGTTAAATCCCTGACAATGGGCCCAGTTGTCAGTAGTTTAATATTTTCCAGAATTTCAGATTTTGATTTAAACTTTATAAATTCATAACTAATTCAATTTAGATCAGAAAAATACAATTAATGCACCAAAATTTGCAGAGAAGTGTAATCTGTCTACTTATATCACTTTCATGCATGTTTAACAAATTTTAATCATGTTTTAATATTTTCCAGAATTTCAGATTTTGATTTAAACTTTATAAATTCATAACTAATTCATTTTAGATCAGAAAAATACAATTAATATACCAAAATTTGCAGAGAAGTGTAATCTGTCTAATTATATCACTTTCATGCATGTTTAACAAATTTTAATCATGTTTTTTAAAACTCCCTCTTCTACGTCTCCCTCCACCTCTCCTCCCACTCCTCCCTCCTCACCTCCCACGTCGCCGCCGACCAGTTCCTCCCCTTCCGCCTCCCCTCCGCACCCTACCCCATCTTCCTCGCCATCTCCTCCCCTCCCTCATCAGCACTCGGGTTGTTCGACTTCCCCGTCAAGCGCCTCCCCGGCACCCCCTCCGCATTAAATCTATCCATCGGAGAAAAAATGAATAACATATCAAAATGTGCAGAAAAATATAAACTGTCTAATTATATCACTTTCATGCATGTTTAACGCATTTTAATCATGTTTATTTAAACTTCCATATAATAAAAAGTGTTCAAAAACAATAATTTTAAATCTATCCATCGGAGAAAAAATTAATAACATATCCAAATAACCAAAAAAAATACTAGCTATTTATAGAAAAAAAACAAACATGTTTCCAAAAAAATATTAATAACATATCCAAACGGTCAGAAAAATAAATACTAGCTATTTATAACAAACAGCAAACATAATTTAGTATTTCAATTTCGTAGATATTTCAACAAAATCCAAATGCACTTCCTCTAAGTATATGATGTTAAATTTATTAGATGCTCAAAAAAATGCATTTTCTCTAATTACAAACTGAAATTAAACATTTCGATTTAGTAATTTTTTAGATGCAATCTAAATGAATTGACTCTAATTATGAAACTCAATTCAATAAATGTGCATTTCCACTCATTATAGACATAAATTTAACATTAACGAAAAAAAAATTAGCATCTCAAATCGCTAGATATTAGGAAATACTCCACACAACAAATTCCGTCGAATTTCAACATTTCGAATCCCGACGATTGCAGAAACAATTGATAACCATGTCTAAACATACAAACGAGCTTCTACTTCTTTATGTTCTCTCAAACATCCATCATTTATTATATGAAATTGCTTGCAGTTCACTAACCTACTTTTTTCTTCAACTTGAGGAAGAGACCTCGCCTGCCTCCTTCAATCCAACATACTCTACAGTATTCCGAATATTTTTCTACAGTTTATAATATGTATTGCCTAAAGTCAACGAAACCACTAATCTTTTTTGTTACATATTCAATACTTGGTAGTATCTACAAACTGGCTGCAAATAATAATAGCTCAAAGGTTCAGTAGTTCAATGCGAAGGTGAAAGCTATTAGTTTTCTTCTTTTTTGATATGAATATTTTCCCTCAACTATGCAGTTACGACTCTTTTCCATTTTATGCTCATTTTAATTGAGTCAACAAGACAAAGTAGATTGAGGTAATCATGCATATAATTTTTTTCTCTTTCATCTACTCGATAAACAGATTTTTGCATCTCTGCAAATTTTTGTATTTCAGTTTGTTCAAATAGAGTTGTAAAAAACATTGAAATTAAATCTTCATATTTGTTTTTTTTTCTTTCCGTTTGCAACAAAACAACATTGGAACAATAATAATAAAAAAATGCAAAACATTTTAGTTTGTAAAACAATTGTAATTTCCTTTGTTCAACTTCAATCTGCTGTAATAGATTTGTAAAAAAACATTGAAATTTGTATTCAACCAGCAAAACAATTGATCTGTCTTCGCAATAACTCTATAAGCTGTAATATTTATTGTAAATATACTAAATAAATAATGCAGCTATATTTGAAAAATAATAAAAATGGTTAACATTTGGAGATAACCATAATATATTTTATCTGATTATGCTGCTAAATAAGAAAAGTATGGAAAAATATAACCACATTTGATCATTTCAATTTAGCTAACATATATGGAGTTTATTTAGCTCAAATCTCTCTAACTATGTAGTTAAATTTTAAAAATTCCTAATTAGATTAATATTTAGAGAAAATGCAAATTCATATCCTCTAATTATGAATTGAATTTAATAAATGCTCATATAATGTATTTCCCCTGATTATTGAGTAAAATTAAATATTTAAGACAAAACACAAACATATTACATCAATTTGAATAGGTTAATATTTAGAGATAATATAACTGAACTCTCTCCAATTATGCAATTCAGTTTAACAAATACTTAATTATCTTAACTCTCACTAAATATAGAGTTAAATTTAAATAATGTTTAATTAGATGCACCTTAGAGAAAACATCAACTCATTTGTTCTAAAGATGAATTGAATTTATTAAATGCTAACACAATATATTTCCTCCAAACAATGATTCAAATTACATATTTACACCGAAATACGAATATATTTCTTGCTGCAGAAATTGTGGAAGATATGAATGCCAACTGCAGAAATTATGTAAAGTCATTCTTATTTCTTGCTGTGATGGTCAATTAAAAACCATGTATTTTCTTCTATAGATTCTTTCAAAGCTTGGCTACTTTGTATTTTCGATCGGCATTCAAATTTGAATACATTCCAATACGGACAATTTCTAAATTCACAACATTTTTTAAGCGCACACTTTTTTGAATTGCAATCATTTCCAGATTTGAAAAACTTCTAAATATGGACATTCCCAAATTTAAAATTTACCAAACAGGCGCGGCATTGCCGCGCTAAGTTGTCTAGTTCCCCTTATACATGACATCATGCAATGAAGATTACTACTTTGTTCACGTTGATGTATGCTTAATATTTTTTGTGATGCATCTTAAACTAGTAATCTGTTATAGGAATTAGTGTGGATTGGTCAAAGTTTAGGAGGATTCGTCACTGGTACCTGAGAATGCAGTGGTTCCAGAGGTGCATGAGAATACAGTGGTTCCAGACGCTCGTGAGAAAAAGGCGTGGATTTATGAGTAGAACTACCTTGAAGTCGACACCTTTCTATTCCATGTTAGTCGTGAATAGGATGTGTGAACTTATGTTAGCGTGGTCAGTGTTGAAACGGGATTTAGAGAGGTGCACCTAAATAGTGTTGCCACGGCTCAATTGAGTTTAGTTTCCTTAAGTTGTCCTCGAGTCAGGTGTACAACCAACTGAGAAAATGGAGTGGGACAAGGTGTCAAAGCTTAGAGATCTTAGAAGAGCCCAATGATAGGACAACCCAAATATTATGTTGGATGATGAGCACTACTTAAGCCACATCAAGGTTAGATAATTTTGTCATCATTTCATTTGTGTCACTTGTGCATAACCTAACCTATCAAAAAAACCAAAACAAACACATAGTCTTGTCAATCTTAGGATCACCCGAACGATTTTTGTGTTGATCCACAAGCACATACAGAAATATGCTCAGATGTAGACCACCTTCTCCCCCAATACAAAAAGTGATGAGCCTGTCTTCAGTGAGGAGGCAATGATGGTGGCTCTTAACCACCTTATGGACAATAAAACCCACATATGTTTGGATGACAACTACTTGGAATACCCTATGACTTAGGACCTTCTCGAGCAAGCGTTTTTGTGAGGTGGTGATGACGGTCGTGAGCTAACAATGAACACGGCGCGCGGCAAAGCAGTGGCATCTCGCTCCGCACGCCCAAGCAGGAGGGTGGTTCAGCGAGGTGAAGGAGCGGTGGCAACGTCATCGACGAGCCGGAGGGATGCACACTTCTGAGCAGTGGTGACTGGTCTGCCTTGTGCATGCCCAATCCGGACCCGCAACTAGACCCATAGCAGGACATACTGGCGGAGAGGCGTGTCCCATCACCATTACGGGACACCGTCAACTTGGATTTTCCCGGCTACACTCAGGCGTTGAGTCTTTGATCGGGTCTGCACACTAGTGGAAACATCATCAACAATCCCGGGGCCAGAGGGCCTTTGGTCCCGGTTTTACAACCGGATTAAAGGGTCGGGACTAGAGGGGGGTGGCTTTTATCCCGGGTGTCCACGACCCGGGATAGATGGGCCTCCACGTGGGCGCGGCTGGGCGCGCAGGGCGGGGGAGCTTTGGTCCCGGTTGGTATTACCAACCGGGACCAAAGAGTTTCTGCTTTTTTTCTGCTAATTTATTTTTTAGGGGTTTTGATTTTTTGTTTTCCAATTAATTTATTTTTTAATTTTACTCTAATATTTCTAATTTTGTTTTTTTAATTTCCCAAATAGCCACACACATAATCTCTAATTACATATTAGACACTTAATCTCAGGTCAAAGTACTTACCCCGGTCAAACTTCCCGTTCGGTCACCCATCATTAAATTGCTCCAGCCCAAGCACACTTAACTTTAGAGTTCCTTCCAAATTACCTGTCAAATGAGATGTTAGAACTTACTGATATTAGTATCCTATCAACCATATTAGCCCCTGGGTCATGGTGTCACACTTTTTATTGTTTAAATTTTGAAAAATTATTTGAATAAATAACAATGATTATGTAATAATAATATTTGAATAAATAAGAATAAAATTTATTTTACTTTATTTTCTCCTTTTTACATTTAATATGGAATAATTCATATCTTTAAATCCGTAAATCAAAATTTAACAAATAAAATGTCTAAATCGATTAGAAAAATGAGAGGAATCCGAATATGATATCCATATCATCTTTTTCATCATGTATATGTCTTTTTGCAACATATTTTTGGTACTTGCTTAATAAAAAAGTAATTTTATACATGTTTATAGACGATTGACCTTTTTGTGAAGAAGTTTTTTGAAAACTTTGTCAAAACTCAGGTTTATCATTATTCCTAGCAACTAGTACACATAAAAGGACTCCATGCCAAAACATTTCATTTTTTGAGTATTTTTTCACTTTCTTTTATTTTGTTGAAAAACGGTCAAAATGCCCGTCGTGCCTATTCATCCAAAGAGGTTGCATTTCTCAAAACTATCGATGGTTCTGTGATATAACCACTACTGGTGTATCTTAAAATGATTTTTGTAAAATTTTCAGAGCAAACTATCACACACTTGTAGTTCAAAATTGAATTACTTTCGGAAAATAGGCATAAAGTCATTTAAATAGGCGAAATGAGGTAGAAACCGAGAAAATTCCTAATATTGCTGGATTATCGATAAAATATGGCCTACTTTGTGTGATAATTGGATGGGTGTCATTTTGCATCATATTTGTTGTACTTGCTTCACAAAAAAATGCCATTTTTGACAATTAAAAAATGAAAAATGATATTTATAAACATAATTTGAAAAAAACTCATTTCTGCAACATTGTTTGTCACAACAAGACACACCTAAGTCTCAAATATGGGCACATTATCGCAAACTATGGCACGAGGATGATCATATCTAGGTCATTTGACTCGAAACTTATACATGTCTATAGACGATTGACCTTTTTGTGAACAAGTTTTTTGAAAACTTTGTCAAAACTCAGGTTTATCATTATTCCTAGCAACTAGTACACATAAAAGGACTCCATGCCAAAAGATTTCATTTTTTGAGTATTTTTTCACTTTCTTTTATTTTGTTGAAAAAACGGTCAAAATGCCCGCCGTGCCTATTCATCCAAAGAGGTTGCATTTCTCAAAACTATCGATGTTTCTGTGATATAACCACTACTGGTGTATCTTAAAATGATTTTTGTAAAATTTTCAGAGCAAACTATCACACACTTGTAGTTCAAAATTGAATTACTTTCGGAAAATAGGCATAAAGTCATTTAAATAGGCGAAATGAGGTAGAAACCGAGAAAATTCCTAATATTGCTGGATTATCGATAAAATATGGCCTACTTTGTGTGATAATTGGATGGGTGTCATTTTGCATCATATTTGTTGTACTTGCTTCACAAAAAATGCCATTTTTGACAATTAAAAAATGAAAAATAATATTTATAAACATAATTTGAAAAAACTCATTTCTGCAACATTGTTTGTCACAACAAGACACACCTACGTCTCAAATATGGGCATATTATCACAAACTATGGCACGAGGATGATCATATCTAGGTCATTTGACTCGAAACTTATACATGTCTACAGGCGATTGACCTTTTTGTGAAGAAGTTTTTTGAAAACTTTGTCAAAACTCAGGTTTATCATTATTCCTAGCAACTAGTACACATAAAAGGACTCCATGCCAAAAGATTTCATTTTTTGAGTATTTTTTCACTTTCTTTTATTTTGTTGAAAAAACGGTCAAAATGCCCGTCGTGCCTATTCATCCAAAGAGGTTGCATTTCTCAAAACTATCGATGTTTCTGTGATATAACCACTACTGGTGTATCTTAAAATGATTTTTGTAAAATTTTCAGAGCAAACTATCACACACTTGTAGTTCAAAATTGAATTACTTTCGGAAAATAGGCATAAAGTCATTTAAATAGGCGAAATGAGGTAGAAACCGAGAAAATTCCTATATTGCTGGATTATCGATAAAATATGGCCTACTTTGTGTGATAATTGGATGGGTGTCATTTTGCATCATATTTGTTGTACTTGCTTCACAAAAAATGCCATTTTTGACAATTAAAAAATGAAAAATGATATTTATAAACATAATTGAAAAAACTCATTTCTGCAACATTGTTTGTCACAACAAGACACACCTAAGTCTCAAATATGGGCACATTATCACAAACTATGGCACGAGGATGATCATATCTAGGTCATTTGACTCGAAACTTATACATGTCTATAGACGATTGACCTTTTTGTGAAGAAGTTTTTTGAAAACTTTGTCAAAACTCAGGTTTATCATTATTCCTAGCAACTAGTACACATAAAAGGACTCCATGCCAAAAGATTTCATTTTTTGAGTATTTTTTCACTTTCTTTTATTTTGTTGAAAAAACGATCAAAATGCCCGTCGTGCCTATTCATCCAAAGAGGTTGCATTTCTCAAAACTATCGATGTTTCTGTGATATAACCACTACTGGTGTATCTTAAAATGATTTTTGTAAAAATTTCAGAGAAAACTATCACACACTTGTAGTTCAAAATTGAATTACTTTCGGAAAATAGGCATAAAGTCATTTAAATAGGCGAAATGAGGTAGAAACCGAGAAAATTCCTAATATTGCTGGATTATCGATAAAATATGGCCTACTTTGTGTGATAATTGGATGGGTGTCATTTTGCATCATATTTGTTGTACTTGCTTCACAAAAAATGCCATTTTTGACAATTAAAAAATAAAAATGATATTTATAAACATAATTTGAAAAAACTCATTTCTGCAACATTGTTTGTCACAACAAGACACACCTAAGTCTCAAATATGGTCACATTATCACAAACTATGGCACGAGGATGATCATATCTAGGTCATTTGACTCGAAACTTATACATGTCCATAGGCGATTGACCTTTTTGTGAAGAAGTTTTTTGAAAACTTTGTCAAAACTCAGGTTTATCATTATCCTAGCAACTAGTACACATAAAAGGACTCCATACCAAAAGATTTCATTTTTTGAGTATTTTTCCACTTTCTTTTATTTTGTTGAAAAAACGGTCAAAATGTCCGTCGTGCCTATTCATCCAAAGAGGTTGCATTTCTCAAAACTATCGATATTTCTGTGATATAACCACTACTGGTGTATCTTAAAATGATTTTTGTAAAATTTTCAGAGCAAACTATCACACACTTGTAGTTCAAAATTGAATTACTTTCGGAAAATAGGCATAAAGTCATTTAAATAGGCGAAATGAGGTAGAAACCGAGAAAATTCCTAATATTGCTGGATTATCGATAAAATATGGCCTACTTGTGTGATAATTGGATGGGTGTCATTTTGCATCATATTTGTTGTACTTGCTTCACAAAAAATGCCATTTTTGACAATTAAAAAATGAAAAATGATATTTATAAACATAATTTGAAAAAACTCATTCCTGCAACATTGTTTGTCACAACTAGACACACCTAAGTCTCAAATATGGGCACATTATCACAAACTATGTGACATGGGTATGCCTATCGGGTACCCTACCATGAGGGTACCTGGTGCACGTATCGACTAGGCCCAACTATCAGAGCCTACATGAAGCCCATGAAGGGAGGCCCACGAAGATGGAGTATCCTCCAAGTTTGGCGAAACAATAGTCGGTTTAGAGTTTCCTTACTTGTAAATCGAGTCGGTTACGAACACCCGAGACCCAGCCTATTATTTAAGGACTGGGAGGGCCATCGAACCAGACACGTACTTTCAGAGCCACCAAAACCCTAGCGAGATCGACATCTCGCCGGGACCCTTGTAACCATCATATTCACAAAGCAATAACAGACAGGCAGGACGTAGGGGTGTTACCTCCACACGAGGGCCCTGAACCTGGGTAAAATCTTTGCCCTGCTTGTCAGCCGACGATACTTCCAGCTCTACCACGTTCTCTCCCCCATATTCATAACCTAGGGACCTTAACCATGGGTCTTGATGAGTCTACCCCTCGTCAAGTGGCGCCGTCTGTGGGAAAGAATAGCGCTGGACTCGAAGTTTCGCCGGTCCCAACAGCAAACGGCAAATCGCCGATCACACCAGCAAACGGCAACTCGCCGATCTCATCTGCAAACGGCAACTCGCCGGCCATGTCAGCAAACAGCAACTCGCCGATCCAGGCGACACACGGCGACTCGCCGATCCACTCGAAAAGCGGCAGCCTGCCCGCTTCACCTGCAAAAAGCGCATCTGCTCTTCCAATGAATTTCAATCCGCACTCGCCGGAGCTTCAGGAGGCGTTTTCCGGCCTTGAATCAGGTTTGAGTTTAACTGTTGGAGCATTCAATTTTTTCGTAAACAATCTTGGCACGCAGGACTCGACAGATCCGCAACAACTGGCGCTGGGCGCACTCGAGGCTCCGTCGACTGCGCTCGCCCCGTCGTCGATTCCTGAAGCCTGCTCGCCCGCAACAACCATGTCGACCGGCGAGATCGACAGGTTCATGATGACGGAACTCCAAGGCGAGGAGGCAGAATCAGCATACCGCACAAGCAACGTCGACTTCAACCTACCACTCGACGAGAGTTTCGACTGCGGGATCTCCCTCGATGACTTCTACGAGCCCGCGATTCATAACGACAGCAACGTCGACTCGGAGATCTTCACCAACACCAACCTCGACTCAGAAATCCATAATGGCTTCGCCAACACCGAGATGAGCATAGGCGATGAGCACATCGACAACGAGATTCGCCTCGAAGATCTACTCGATGAACATACTGGCTCTGACATGAGCCTCGACGGCGACGTCGAGTCCATGACTGGAATCGACAGCACATACACCTGTCCACGGGTCACGCCCCATCAGGTCTACGTGGCCTTCTCCGCAGAATCATCCGCAGACGCAGCCGCTCGCAGGCCTGCACAATTCCCATGCACGGTAACCATGCCGGATGGGGTCACAACCTTGACAATCACGGAGGAGATGGCAGCAAAAGCAGATAAAGTCATAAAGGAGTGCACAATGATGCCACCAAATTCCACCCCAGAGGAGATGTTGACCTTCCAGTACTTCAACTGGCAGGAGTCAATTCGACTGCAAAACTACCGAGCGACGCTCGAAGAGCGCAAAAGGCAAGCCAGCCTCTCGAGTGCCCGAAGAAGGGAGCAATCCCTCGGGTCCACAATGCAACCAACCCCACGACCTAGGTCGCGGTTGGCAAGCCTTCCAGAACATGAAAGGGTAGCAATCACCCGTAACCTGTCGTTCATGACAGAGGACGCTAACGGAATCCCAGTGCCCAAAACTGCTGCGGGTGCATTATTCTCCGTAGGTGCTTACCTCAAGGCAATGCAACCTCCGGCGAATGACCCTAACGCAGCCCTGCATCGCCAACAACTCAAATCGCTAGCTCTAGCGGCACAGGCTATACAGCCAGAAGACAAAACTCCAGCAAGGAATCGCGATCGCGACATAGTCGACTCACGACACGCAGCACATCATCGCAGTGGTCGCAGCCACCACTCGGATGAAGGAAGGAGAAGCACGCGCCGGCACAGGTCCAGCAGAAGCAGATCTCGAAGATCCTATAGCAGCGATTCATACTCTGATCGTGAACCAGAGCCATGCGGAGCATTGTGCTTCACTCGACGCATCCGTGAGACGCGGATGCCCAAAGGTTCAAGTTGACAGGCGAACAACCCAAGTACAACGGTCGCCAAGAACCTTCCGGGTGGCTAGAAGATTACAGACTCGCCGTGGCATGCCAGCGTGGCACGAACACCACGGCGATGCAGTACATACGACTCATGCTCGAAGGAACTGCCCGCGACTGGCTCAAGCGCTCCCTCCATCATCATACGACTCGTGGGACGATTTCCGCAGAGACTTCATCAAAAACTTCGAGCCTCTATGTGAGCGCCCGAAGACATTCGAAGAATTAAGGGCATGCACTCAACGATCAGACGAGTCGTTGAGATCATACATACGGCGGTGGACCGAAATACGCAATTCGGTTGGCAAAGTGTCAGAAGACAGGGCCATGGATGCCTTCATACAAGGTCTCGCCAGGAAGGACTTCAAAGAGGCACTGGTCGTGAAAAGCCAACCTCCCTGGCTGACCTCATCAAAGTTGCGACTGAGTGGGCAGATGGAGAGGATTCTGTACGCAGATCCCGTGCTTCCCCACCACGCGACAACTACGAAAGCGGCAGTCGAGGCCGCAGAGATTCATACAGAGAAGATCGCAGGCGCAAACGTTCCAAACGTCCTTACGACGATAACAGACCCGAGTTCATGGCGGCTGGATACACACAACCCGGGAGGACCAAGATAGAAGCAATCGACGCTCGGATGATCGACGGGACAGTCGAGATCGCGAGCAGCGGAGCGACAGCTACAAAAGGCAAGAATGGCGCAAACGCAGCGACGCAAAACCCGAGCGGTCATTCGAGGAAAAGATGGACGACTGGTGCAGATTCCACCTCTTCAAGGGGGACGACGGAAAACTACGCTCCAATCACACCCTAAGGAACTGCAGGGAATTCGACCAAATGGCGACTGACTACATGATACGACTCAAAAGGTACGGCCCAGCACCTGCTCAGCCCACGCCTGCACCCGCACCACAGCCGAACGCTGTGCCCGCTCTCATGGCGCCACAGCCGCCACCGCAACCACCACCACAGCCTGCTCCAGGCGCAAACCTCGCAGGTGCCATACAACCCGTACTACGGGCGGAAGATGATCAATATCCACAGCCCCACGGGCAGATGTACATGATACAAAAGGGTCGCCCCTCCAACAGGCAGCAAAAGCTAATCACTCGACAGGTGAACATGGCTGTCATGGCACCTCCTGCCGTGCCGAATTTCTGAAGGGATCGGAAACCATCATAAGCTTCAGTCGAGAGGATCATCCCCCAGCTGTAGTTCGACCAGGGCACGCGGCTCTGGTACTCGACGCGCAAATAGGAGGCTACGCCATGACCAAGGTCTTCATGGATGGAGGCAGCGGCATAAACATCATCTTCGCGGACACGCTCCGCAAAATGAACAGGTCAGTCGAAAACCTCCCAAAATCTTCAAATACCTTCCACGGTATCGTTCCTGGCAAAGCAATTAGCCCAGAAGGCACCATACAACTCGACGTTACGTTCGGGGACAAAAGCCACTTCAGGACAGAGTCGATTGAGTTCGAGGTCGTCGACTGGAAATCACAATACCATGCTATTCTTGGTCGCCCGACGTTTGCTCGATTCATGGCGGTGCCACACTACGCGTACCTCACGCTGAAGATGCCAGGACCAAAGGGAGTCATCACTGTCCGTGGAAACTTTCAAAGGTCCGATGCTTGCGACCGCGAGTTCAGCAAAATCTCCGAGATGTTCGGGGTGGAAGAATCACTCGCCGACTGGCGATTTCCAACGACCGCACACTCCTTCCGGAGCATAAGAAGTTGGCAGTCGACAGATCCTTCAATGCTACAAATGACACAAGGTCGCATCAGGTGCACCCGACCGATCCGTCCAAGACAGTCAACATATCTTCGAGCCTGCCTATCGCATAGGAAGGCGCGCTCGTCGAATTCCTCCGTGAGAACTGGGAAATATTTGCGTGGTGTCCAGCCGACATGCCAGGTATTCCCAGGGAATTCGCCGAGCACTCTCTCCAATTGTTTCCAGATGCAAAGCCAGTCAAGCAAACGATGCGTCGAATCTCCGGCCCAAAGCGAACCGCAGTCGAATCTGAAGTCGACCGGTTACTCGCAGCAGGATTCATTAGGGAAATCAAGAAATCACAATGGGTGGCCAACCCCGTACTCGTAGAGAAGAAGCATACAGACATCCTTCGGATGTGCGTGGACTTCACAGCGCTGAACAAGTGCTGTCCAAAGGATCACTTCCCGCTACCCCGAATCGACCAGATCGTCGACTCCACCGCCGGATGCGCACGACTCTCCTTTCTGGATGCTTACTCAGGTTATCACCAGATAAGGATGAAGCAAGAAGACGAAGAAAAAACGGCGTTCATAACCCCACTCGGGGTCTACTGCTACACAACTATGCCCTTTGGGCTCAAAAACGCGGGTGCAACATACCAGCGCATGATGCAGGACTGCCTCAAAAAGCAAATCGGACGCAACGTCCAGGTCTACGTGGATGACATTGTCATTACCACAAGGGAAGAACACACACTACTCGACGATTTGAGGGAGACGTTCGCAAACCTCAAACGCTTCCATATCAAGCTCAATCCTAAGAAGTGCACGTTCGGCGTTCCAGCCGGGCAGCTCCTAGGGTACCTAGTCTCTGCCCGTGGAATCGAAGCAGACCCGGAGAAAATACAGGCCATCCTCACAATGCAAAGGCCTTCAAAGCTTCACGATGTGCAGAAACTAGCAGGACGAGTAGCAGCGCTCAGTCGATTCATCAGCAAACTGGGTGAAAAGGCTCTACCATTCTATCGACTGATGAAGAAGGCGGACAAGTTCGAGTGGACGCCAGAAGCTGAAGCAGCCTTCACAGATCTCAAGCGGATCCTCACAAGCCCTCCGATCCTCGTCGCACCTAAGGAACGGGAACCACTCTACCTGTATGTCTCGGCTACAAACAGGGTGGTGAGCACCGTACTGGTAGTCGAACGCATGGAGGAGGGGCACATCCAAAGCATACAACGTCCAGTCTACTACCTGAGCGAGGTTCTCTCCATATCAAAACAGCGGTACCCGCACTATCAAAAGCTGGCATACGCTGTATTCATGTCCTCAAGGAAGTTGACACACTACTTCACCGAGCACCCGATCACCGTGGTAAGTAACTCAGCAATCGGTGATATCCTCACAAACCCCAATGCAACGGGTCGAGTCGCAAAATGGCTCATCGAGCTGGCTCCAAGAGACATCAAGTACGAGCACCCGAAGGCTATCAAAGCACAAGTCCTACCCGACTTCACAACCGAGTGGATAGAGGCCCAATTACCTGGAGCACCAGACGTGTCCAATTCCTGGACCATGTACTTCGATGGGTCCAAGAAACACGAAGGCGCAGGCGCAGGCGTCATCCTCATATCACCAAAAGGGGACAAGCTACGTTATGTTTTGCAGATGGGATTCAAACTACCCTCCAATAACGAGGCTGAATACGAGGCTCTGATCCATGGCATGCGGATGGCAAAAGCACTTGGGTGCACTCGATTGATGATCTACGGCGACTCCAATCTCGTGGTGCAGCAAACAATGAAGGCCTGCGACGCAATCGCGGACAACATGATCGCTTATCGCGACCTGTACAACACACTGGAGGGCAGCTTCGAGGCTGTGAGTTGAGGCACATAGGAAGGGAAAGTAACGAAGAAGCAGACATGCTAGCCAATCTTGGCTCAACTGGCGCACAAATTCCACCTGGTGTCTTCCTCGAGCGCATCGAACACAGATCTATCAAGGAGAAACGAGAGCCTCCTCCGTCGACTACGCCAGCCAAAAGCAAAGCGCCTAGCACAGAGGACCCCCCAGTCGAGGTACTCCTCATTGAGCCAACTTGGACTCAACCTTTTCTGGCTTACATACTCCGGCGAGCTACCAGATGACATAACCGAGTCCCGACGCGTGACTCGAAGATCAAAAGCATACACCGTTATCAACGGCGAGTTATACAAGCGCAGCATATCAGGTATGTTCCAAAGATGCATCGCATTCGAAGATGGCCAAGCCATACTTCGAGATATTCATGCAGGTACCTGTGGGCATCACGCCAGCAGTCGATCACTCGTAGCCAAAGCCTTTCGCGCAGGGTTTTACTGGCCTACAGCACTCAAAGACGCGGAGGACATAGTCAAAAGGTGCGTCGGCTGCCAGAAATTCGCAACAAGGCCGCACGCACCCGCATCGGCGTTGAAGACTATACCGCTGGCCTGGCCTTTCGCCCAATGGGGGCTCGATATGGTTGGGCCACTCAAAAAATCATCGCATGGCGGGCATACTCACCTACTGGTGGCAGTCGACAAGTTCACAAAGTGGATCGAGGCGGTCCCCATCACAAATTCGACTGCTACTACGGCAGTCAACTTCATAAAGAGCATCATCTACCGCTTCGGTGTCCCAAACAGTATCATCACTGATAACGGCACAAACTTCACGGCTGAGGAGTTCAAAACCTTCTGCAAAGAGCAGGACATTACGCTCAACTACGCATCCGTGGCGCATCCACAATCCAATGGCCAAGTCGAAAAGGCCAATGGACTTGTGACGAGGGATCAAGAAGCGCCTCCTGGTGCCACTCAAAAGAGCTGCGGGTGCTTGGGTCGAAGAACTACCATCTGTGCTATGGAGCCTACGCACAACTCCCAACACTTCTACGCAGTTCACCCATTCTTCATGGTCTATGGTGCAGAGCAATTCTGCCATCAGATGTGCGGTTCAATGCACCACGAGTTGAAGCATACAATGAAGAGACGCAGAAGAAGCACTCGAAGATGCAGTCGACTTACTCGATGAGCGCGAGACACGGCCTTGGCCCGCACAGCTGTTTACCAGCAGGATCTCCGCAACTACCATAGCCGTCGACTGCGAACCAGGTCCTTTGTTGTGGCGACCTGGTTCTTCGACTGAAGCAAAAGAAGGTGCACAAGCTCGCTTCCCCATGGGAAGGTCCCTTCATCATCACGGAGGTCCTTGGTGGAGGCGCATATCGACTGAAGCACGCGAAGACAGGCGAACTCTCTCATAATCCTTGGAACGTTGCGCATCTGCGCCGTTTCTACGCATAAAGTGCTCACAGTCATACAATGTAATAGGCTATATGTCGGATGGCTGCAGGTTTCAGACGCGCTCTTTTCCTTACCAGGGTACCTAAGGGGACTGGAAGGTTTTTAATGAGGCGGCCTGCAGCCTAACATTCAAAAGAGGAATAAAATCAATGTTCCTTCGACTTCTTTGTGGTTACTACCCGCATAATTCATACCTTAACCGCACCCGAAACCCTCGGGGGCTGTGTTATCGATCAAATGAGCTCTCGCTCTTGCAGAAACACAATGCCTTAGCCGCACCCGAATGCTCGGGGGCTGCGTAACAAGGATCCAAACAAAGAACACAAAAACTCTGCAGCCGCACTCGAATACTCGGGGGCTGCACAGTCATTGGTTCACAACCAACACATATTTCACAAACCCCGCTCGACTGACTCGG
The DNA here is from genome assembly GCA_947311845.1 of Poa pratensis. Lineage (NCBI taxonomy): Eukaryota > Viridiplantae > Streptophyta > Magnoliopsida > Poales > Poaceae > Poa > Poa pratensis. Next base: position 23,056,839 of record CAMZMU010000033.1, on the reverse strand, counting down.
GGGCTCGACAAAAAATCAAAGTATACAAACTATACAATATACAAAGAGTCAAAAATTACACTCGGGGGCTGCCCCCTATACAAAAATTGCACTCGCAAACTATTCTAATCCTCAGGCTCGTCCTTTACGGGCAGCTCGGGACCGCAAAGCTGTTCGCGAGTGCACTCGATTAGTGTCTCCGCAGCTGGATCGTGTCATCCAGGTCTCTTTGTTCGAGAACCTCTCCGGCTGCAGGTGTCCGCAACACCAACCTTGGTTTTCGACTACGCATATACGCCATTGCAGCGTTGGCTCCAATCACAAGTCTCTGAGACAGCAACTCTCGAATGGGATTTGTTTGACGGAAGATGTTCAACAAAGCACGAATCCCTTGTGGTTGTGGCCCCGCAGGAAAAAGAGTCTCGTTCAGGCGAATAAACGCTGCCCGGCATAACTCCAGCAGTTCAGCACTTCGCCAGACGCGATCCTTCAGGGTGGCGAGTATGCGGGCATGGTACCTATCAAGCCAAAAGTGTTGACGCCCAGTCGTAGGGTCGTCAACCACGCTATCCAGACGCCCTTCCACGCGAATCTTTTCAGCCTGGAAGTTGTCGACAAAGCCTACAAACACGGGCGCACCAGTCAGATCAAAAGGACAATAGCTACGCAAAAAGCTTGTAAACAGAGCAAGACTCGAACTTACACTCGAGTTGCCTGTTCACAAGATCCATCTCCCCGAGCACATATTCCTCGCGTTGGGTGGCCAACGCGGGTCTCGCCCTCAATCGATTCAGCTCAGCCTGGGCGTCCTTCAGATCTTGCTCCATTCTCACAAATTTGGCCTTCATAACTCCATCACCTTGGCATCATTTACCACCTGACCCTGGGATCGGGTGGTGATTGGAGCCTGCGAGGAACTAGTCGCAGTAGCAGGTTCTCGTGACTGTTCAAAGAGCATAATCACAAACACAAAGTTTGTGTCAGAAGCTAAAACTCATGTCATAAGCATACAACTCTTCGAGTGAAAGACATTAGCAAAAGACTATTTGCATAAACAAGGTAGCACAAACAAAGCGCAGACTCGCGCAGTTCAGAAGGTATCATTACAAGGCAAAAAACAAAAGGGTACAGCTACCCTAAACCTAAGATTCGATTTCCTAAGCAGACGATTGGCAGTCTCGAGTGCCCGGCGCTCCATGGTGGTCATAAAAACCTCGGCCAGTCGCGCGGCGGCTCCGCTCACCCCCTTCAGAGAAATGGGCTTCCCATCTGGCTTCCGAGGGAACGCAGACAGTGCTGCCTCGTAGTCGCAATCTATCCCATGTCCCATAAGAAGCTTGATGGTGGACTCGGATCCGCGTACCGTGTTGGCGCGAGCGAAACCCGCCATGGTGGACGTCCCGGGGCCAAACACGTCGGCGAAGTCGTCCGCGTCGACGGCACTACGCCAGTCGGGAACACCACCTTGTATACAGCGCCAAGTGTGCTCGTCGATTTGGCGAGTGCGTCTTTCGCCTGGTTGCATATGGCGCTAAGCCGCCCACAGCCTGTTCCAGCGAAAGATCGTCACTCGCCACGTCCGCAGAGGCCGGTGCGCCAACAGCTTCTGCACAATTCAAAAAGGCAAAAGTCATTTCATGACACTCGACAGTTATATCGTCATATCAAAAGGAGAAAAGATTACTCACCTCCCATGGCCTGCGCGAGTGCCGCGAGCTGGTCAGCATATCCTCGCTCGCGTGCAGCGGCTGAGTTGGTGGCGGCAGCCAGCTCTTTCTTCGACTCTTCGCGCTGCGCGGCGAGTGCTCTTCCAGCTCCTTCTTCTCGCCTGGCCCAGCAAAATCACGTGCATTCAATACTCGACAAAATCAAGCATTGCAAAAAGAAATTCAGCAAAACAAAAGCAAAAGGAGAACTCACGACTGAGCCGCTCTAGCTCGGCGCGCATGGTATCCCTCTCCTGCTCCACCTGGACATAAGCCTTGGCAGAATCTGCCAAGGTATGGTAGAAGGGCTGCAAGCACACGAATTCAGCAAAAATTCTAACTCTCACAGTCCCAATAAACGGGTCAAGCAAAAAGTACTTACGTGGTTCATCCACGGTTCAGAGTCGCGACTGATGTCCCGACCTCTGGGGCTGCCTTGGCCGTTTCAGTGACAGCATCAGTGGCCATTGGCTGGACAGTCTCGTTTCCAGTCGGTGCAGAATTCGAGTGCTCCAGGGTTGGAACATTCTCGACTGGAGGAGTCCCAGGCTGATTGTTTTCAGCGCTGTGAGCAACACAACAAAGCAAAAAGACGGTCAGCACAAATATGTGACAGCACAAAATTCTCATATCATACTCAAAAAACACATACCTGTGCTCCTCATCTTCCTCATCTTCGGAGTCGCCAAAAATTGGTCCCCCAAAGGCTGGGGTACCACTCGACTGAAGAGGAAGAGTTGAGCTTGTTGAGCACGCACGCAAAGGAGCGGCTTGGAAAACAGGTGGTGAGCCTGATTCCTCGTCATCCTCCAAGCCCTGCCCCTCGCGGGTGAACTCACAGCAGAAGGCGCCTTCTTGGCCAGTCGACGCCGCTTCGGTGGCGCGGTGTCGACTTCTTGGTCAGCGGTGGCCTTTTCCTCAGATTGGACCTCTTCGCTGCGTCCTCCTCGACCTCCTCCGCATGCGAAGTGGTGGCAGAAGGGATGGGCGACTGATCCCTTTTCGGGTCCACCACCTGCACCTGAGTTTCTTCAGTCTCACCATTTTCTGGCAGAGGGGGAGAGAGGTGGCAGTCGAGTGGTCCTGCATCGCATACATCGCAAATTGCAAAGTCAGAAGCAAAATCGAACAAACACATAGCATACGAGTGGCAAACTCTTAAAATGCAGACATACCTCAGGCAAAGGGTTTTCCGCCCCATACGGCTCAATGGGACAGTCGACGTCGCATTTGTCGCCTGTCGTCAAGTTGGTGATGTGCCGCACGTGATTCACAAGCTCGTTCCTTGACAGCTCCTCTGGGCTCATCCGAGTGGAGTCACCCGCGCCCTCATACTCCCACATGGGGTGCGCTCGGGCACGGAGTGGCCACACCGCCTCTTCACAAAGGTGGCGATCAAGTGAATGCCCGTAACCTTGTCCAGCATCCGTCGATTCGAGTCAGCAAAGGGCGTGCTTCCTCCATTTCTTCGGCTGAGAGCTGGTGATCCCACGCCTTGGTCCTGACGTAAGCCGCAGTCGAGAAGGTGGCGACTCCGTCTTGCTCGACACTCGCATAAAACCACCCTTTCCTCCAGCCTTGGCGGAGTCGACGGTCTTCAGGCGGAAATAGCGGTGTCGCTGCGCACCTGGATGCCGCAGCCGCCCACGGGGTAGGTGCGACCACCTCCTCTGTTGGGTCGCACCATGAATATGTCTTCCATAGCGCCCAGCTGGGTGCGACGCCGAGGAAGCACTCGCACAGCGTGATGAAACACGCAATATGCATAATACCGTTCGGGGTGAGATCATGGATCTGCACCCCGTAGGCAAAAAGAAGACCACGCACAAAGTCGTGGAGGGGAAGCGAGAAGCCCCTGGACACAAACTCCGCAAAGCAAACGCGCTCGTTGGCGCGTGGTTCGGGGCATACCTCCTTGGGCGACGGAGCGCGGACGGCGAGCTGCTCCGCGGGTGGCAGATATCCCTGCTCGCGGAGCTTGAGCAAATGGGCGTCCTTGATGGTGGACTCGCCCAATCCCCGCTGTTCTTCTTCAGGGCAGCGGTGGACGCAGATGTACCCGCCACGGTCTTTTTGCCCTTGGCCGCATCGGTCGCGGCGCAGCAGCAGCACCACGCTTGGAGCCCCACCTTTCGCCATTGCAGCAGTGGAGGGTGTGGGAGGCAAAGAGCTTGGGCGCAGAAACAATGGGGGCAAAGTGCGGGGAAGAAGATGAGACGAGGGGCGGCGCAGGGAGCAAATGGCAAGTAAAAAACTCTGCCAGCGCCGTCCCCCCTATTTACCACAGATCGCAAAATGATCGTAACCGTCAAAACAGATGCATACGCTCGCGCGAAATCTGGCCATACACGTGGTGGCCATGGAGGCAACCGTCGCCGGCCACTCCGCCCACTACGCACGGAATCCAGGAAACCATCATCACGCCCCGTGAAAATCGCGCCAGAACGGTCAAATCAAGTCCACGCGGCGTCATCCCTGGTCAGCTCTGCAGAAACGGGCCCACAAAACAGGGTCACGTCTTATCAAAGCCTCTCCAAGCACGCCACCGCTTGTCAGAGATAGCAGTCGCAAAATGCGTCATTGCTGACGTTGTTCTCTTTCAACTGGCATAAAAGTCACTCGATGATATCTTCGGGTGGTCTCTCACAAGAATTTCGGTTGGTTTAGCAAAGGTCATAAGCCAGTCGAAATTCTTTCGACTGCAGCATCATACTCCCATCGGGAGCGTATCAAAAAATTTCTTTGACTAAAATGTGCAGGGTAAAAGATTTTGAGATTATCCTCCATTGCAAGCAATAAAGCACAATCTCGGGGGCTACTCCCATCGGGAGCGCTGTCGCGCACCCGATAGAATAATGGCAAAAGTGTCAGTCGACAATTATTCGACTCAGTTCATAAGCAAAATCACACTCAAAATATTCCCGAGTTGATCCGACGATCCTTGGATGCTGCATGCATAGTGCAAAGGTAAGACCCACCGATCAGTCGAGCTGGGCTAAGGACCGCTCCAGCAGCGTTATCCTTAAATTTTCCGTGTCAGCAGACATGATGAATTATCCCCGACGGACGCGTTGGGTTGATTCAAAATTATACTGCAGTTCGATTCCGTAAGACCTCAACGGCCGTTTCGAGTCTGTCCAGTTTGTTCCAGATTCGAGTCCGGGGACTCGAGTTTGATTGAAAGCTAGTATGGTTTTGCCACAAATGGTAGTTAACTGGCCCCGATCCGTCGTGTGTGCCGGGCCTGCTAAGCTAATATCCCTTGACTATCATAAGCAAAAACTCATAGTCGATGAAACACTCGACATAGCCAACATGTGCTATTTCATAAGAATTCTAAATACAGATGCAAAAAATGTAACGTGCATGATGTATGAGTCCATGCCCGACTCTTCGAATCAGACAAGTACTCGGGGGCTACTGACATGGGTATGCCTATCGGGTACCCTACCATGAGGGTACCTGGTGCACGTATCGACTAGGCCCAACTATCAGAGCCTACATGAAGCCCATGAAGGGAGGCCCACGAAGATGGAGTATCCTCCAAGTTTGGCGAAACAATAGTCGGTTTAGAGTTTCCTTACTTGTAAATCGAGTCGGTTACGAACACCCGAGACCCAGCCTATTATTTAAGGACTGGGAGGGCCATCGAACCAGACAACGTACTTCAGAGCCACCAAAACCCTAGCGAGATCGACATCTCGCCGGGACCCTTGTAACCATCATATTCACAAAGCAATAACAGACAGGCAGGACGTAGGGGTGTTACCTCCACACGAGGGCCCTGAACCTGGGTAAAATCTTTGCCCTGCTTGTCAGCCGACGATACTTCCAGCTCTACCACGTTCTCTCCCCCATATTCATAACCTAGGGACCTTAACCATGGGTCTTGATGAGTCTACCCCTCGTCACTATGGCACGAGGATGATCATATCTAGGTCATTTGACTCGAAACTTATACATGTCTATAGACGATTGACCTTTTTGTGAAGAAGTTTTTTGAAAACTTTGTCAAAACTCAGGTTTATCATTATTCCTAGCAACTAGTACACATAAAAGGACTCCATGCCAAAAGATTTCATTTTTTGAGTATTATTTCACTTTCTTTTATTTTGTTGAAAAACGGTCAAATGTCCGTCGTGCCTATTCATCCAAAGAGGTTGCATTTCTCAAAACTATCGATGTTTCTGTGATATAACCACTACTGGTGTATCTTAAAATGATTTTTGTAAAATTTTCAGAGCAAACTATCACACACTTGTAGTTCAAAATTGAATTACTTTCGAAAATAGGCATAAAGTCATTTAAATAGGCGAAATGAGGTAGAAACCGAGAAAATTCCTAATATTGCTGGATTATCGATAAAATATGGCCTACTTTGTGTGATAATTGGATGGGTGTCATTTTGCATCATATTTGTTGTACTTGCTTCACAAAAAATGCCATTTTTGACAATTAAAAAATGAAAAATGATATTTATAAACATAATTTGAAAAAACTCATTTCTGCAACATTGTTTGTCACAACAAGACACACCTAAGTCTCAAATATGGTCACATTATCACAAACTATGGCATTTGGATGATCATATCTAGGTCATTTGACTCGAAACTTATACATGTCTATAGGCGATTGACCTTTTTGTGAAGAAGTTTTTTGAAAACTTTGTCAAAACTCATGTTTATCATTATTCCTAGCAACTAGTACACATAAAAGGACTCCATGCCAAAAGATTTCATTTTTTGAGTATTTTTTCACTTTCTTTTATTTTGTTGAAAAAACGGTCAAAATGCCCGTCGTGCCTATTCATCCAAAGAGGTTGCATTTCTCAAAACTATCGATGTTTCTGTGATATAACCACTACTGGTGTATCTTAAAATGATTTTTGTAAAATTTTCAGAGCAAACTATCACACACTTGTAGTTCAAAATTAAATTACTTTCGGAAAATAGGCATAAAGTCATTTAAATAGGCGAAATGAGGTAGAAACCGAGAAAATTCCTAATATTGCTGGATTATCGATAAAATATGGCCTACTTTGTGTGATAATTGGATGGGTGTCATTTTGCATCATATTTGTTGTACTTGCTTCACAAAAAATGCCATTTTTGACAATTAAAAAATGAAAATGGAGGAGAAATGGTGATGAACTAGAGCTAGCTCGGGGTGGAAGAAGATGATATAGCAGGGAGACCCTTTGATCCCGGTTTGTAACACGAACCGGGACCAAAGGCCCCCTGCCAAAGGTGCCCAGCGCTGAAAAGCATGTGCGCGCATGTGAGGACCCTTTGATCCCGGTTCGTGTCACGAACCGGGACCAAAGGTCCCCCCCGACCCGGGAGCAATGCCCACAGGCGCCCCGCCCTCCCGACCCGGGATCAATGGTGCATTGATCCCGGGTTGTAATTTGGCCGGGATCAAAGGTGAAAACGGAAGCCCTGTTTTCTACTAGTGGCAACTGCTCCACAGTGGCCGCCGCACCACCCTCTCGACCTGCGGGACACCCCTGCTTGTACCTGATGATTCACGCATCAATGCAGCCGCGGTGGCCAGTGGACCATCCGCGGCAGCCGACGCCATCGCGTCAGCCAAAGCAGAAGCCCTACAACGGCGGCATCATCTACCTCGATGACGGCGAGTAGATCTAGGGTAAGATTAGATTTTTTTGTGATCTTGTTTGAATCTCTCGTAAAATGTTGACGGATTTGAATGTTTGAAATTTTGGTGTTCGATATTTTATTTTTTTGAAAAAAGGGCCGCTTGCACGGGGTAACTCTCCCACCCCCACCATTGAGCCGGACATATATTTGGCACCCCCTATTATGGACACATTTTTTAAAGTGTCGGACCGTAAACCCTATTTATCGCCTCTTGCGAGTCGTAACTCTGACTCGCCTGCGCTCTCTGCTGGGCCGGCCCATTTATACTGGTAAATAGAGAAAATATTATGGGAAATGGATGAGTAGGCGGGAATCGAACTTCGCACCTGCGGAGAAGACGCCAGCCCGCACAGCCACTGAGCCATGCTAGTGCTCGTGCTAATTATTCATCTATTCTTTCCCCGTTTCTGTTTTTTCCTTTCTTTTTCTTTTTCCGTCTTTTTTTCCTTTCCGTTTTTTCTGTTTTTACTTCTTTCCTTTTCTGTTTTTATTTTCATTTTTTTTTAAATGGTCCATATTTTTTGGAAAATGTTTATTTTAAAAAATGTTTCAGCCTTCGATTTTTTCATTTCTTTTTTTGTTTCCTGTTTTCTTCTTTCTTTTTTCTTTCTTTTGATTATTTAGTTTAGTTTACTTTTTTATAAATCGGAATCATTTAAAATGGTTCTTCTTTTTAAAAATGGCTCCGAATTTTGAAATAGTCATGATTTTAAAAATGGTTTCGATTTTTTGGTTTTTGAAAATGGAAAACCTAAAAAATGGTTCCGAACCGAAAAAATGGTTCCTTTTTTAAAATGGTTCCGATTTTTTGAAAATGGTTCCGAATGAAAAAAAATGGTTCTTTTTTGAAAATGGTTCTGAACCGAAAAATGGTTCCGAACCAAAAAAAATGGTTCCGATTTTTGAAAATGGTTCTGAATGAAAAAAATGGTTCCGATTTTAAAAGTGGTTCCGATTTTTTCGAAAATGGTTCCTTTTTGAAAATGGTTCCGAACCGAAAAAATGATTCCGATTTTTCGAAAATGGTTCCTTTGTGAAAATGGTTCCGAACCAAAAAAATGGTTCCGAACCGAAAAAATGGTTCCGATTTTTGAAAATGGTTCCGAATGAAAAAAATGGTACCGATTTTTAAAATGGTTCGGATTTTTCCAAAAATGATTCCAAACCGAAAAATGGTCCCGAACCAAAAAAAATGGTTCCGAATGAAAAAAATGCTTCCGATTTTAAAAGTGGTTCCGGTTTTTTCGAAAATGGTTCCTTTTTGAAAATGGTTCTGAACCGAAAAAATGGTTCCGAATGAAAAAATGGTTCCGATTTTTAAAAATGGTTCTGATTTTTCGAAAATGGTTCCTTTTTGAAAATGGTTCCGAATGAAAAAATGGTACCGATTTTTAAAAATGGTTCCGATTTTTCCAAAAATGGTTCCTTTTTGAAAATGGTTCCGAACTGAAAAAATGGTTCCAGTTTAAAAAAATGGTTCCAATTTTTTCAAAATGGTACGATTTAATTTGTTCATATAATAATCATTCATGTATTTATAAAGCACAAATGTAAAAAAAGAGAGAAGAAAAACGCGTGCGAGCTGCGCGCTGGGGGCTAGGGCGCTGCGCTCTCGTCGCTGCTGGATAGCAGAATGTGCTGGGCCAGTCACGCAGGCCCATTTAGCGCGTACAGGCTACGCTGGTGCAGGCGAGTTGAGTCTTATGACTCGCAATTAGCGATACATAGGGGATCCCGTGTCGGACACATTTTTGAACGACCCGTGGAGATGCTCTTAGTGGGCTATTGAGCCGGTGAGAACTGCAATCTTTCATATTGACATAACAGGCGAGAAAGGAGCTCAAGTGTCACGGGCCATGGAAATCGCAACATCACTGTGTCGCGTATGAGCACGATTTTAGCAGGCTTTCAATTTACAGGGACATTTTTTTAGCCTGCTGACTGGGAGCCCATACGTGCAACATCCTTTCGCCTGGCGTACTACGTGACACTTGAGCAGGCTGGGAGCCCATACGTGTACCTGGACATCCAACAGGCGAGAAAGGAGCTAAAAGTCCGGACACAGTGATGTTGCATGTGAGCCCAGCAAGCTTTCAATTTACAGGGACATTTTTTTTGAACTAAAAGTCCGAAAAATACGTCGCGCCTTATTAGATGCATGTCCAGGCGAAAGGAGGCAGGGCACCTTCAAGCTATCGGGGCTGCGACATGACGGGACGTGCAGCACGCCATGTAGGCTGCTGCAACACCAGCTAGTATAGTACTCGCGGATACCGGGCAAGGTCGTTTTGTCCCAGCACGCGTGCTCGCGTCGGTCGCTGGCCGGTGTTCACGCTTGTCTCGGTACCGGAACACTGCTGATACCGGCCGTACTACGGTAGGTTGATACGATGGAGACACTACTGGTACCGGACGGCGGCCAGGTACTCCGCGCGCTTTTTTTTAAAACAAGAAGCTTAGCAGGGGCCATGGGAGAAATGAGATTATCTTACCCTGAGACGAGAGGAGTAAAAAATATTGTTTTACGACAGGGGCGCAGGGCGCGCTGCCTCCCGTGGGCGGGGCAGGAATTCACCGGCGGCAGAGGATCTCAGCCGTCCGTCAGATGCCCCCATCCACCTTCACATCACCTCCCATCATGGCACCGGCGCGCGCTCCGATCACCCCCTCCGTCAGGCTCAGACGTACACACGGCAGGAGCTCGGCAGCCATCAGCGGCGTACCGCAGGTGCCCCAGGCCTAGGCGCCTAGCGGATGGAGGTTTACACGGCGCGGTCAAATCTGAAAAAATCTTCACTCCGCTCAAGGAGGCCCAGGAATCTTGGCTGCGACTGCCGTGCAGCCCCATGCTGCTGCTGCCACCACCACTAGCCTGCCCTCGAGTGAAAACTGGGGAGCCACTGTATCACTGCATGCAAAGGGCGGAACAGTGCGCCTATTTACGTGCTGTAGAGCAGCAAAGTATTCAGGAGAGTATCTTGAGAAGAAAAGCCTCCTCCTAGCTAGGAGCGTCTACCTTGAGAAAAGATCCTTTTGGGAAGGCTGCCACGAGTCCAAAAAACACAAAGGAAAAGGCTCAAAGGAGTAGCCACTGGGACGCTGGACTGAGGAGAGAGATCCATTGGGTGGTTGCACTTGCAGGAGCTAGTGAATGAAAAAAGGTGAAGAAAAGAAAGAAGTGAGTTGGGTGAAAAAGGCAGGGTAAAATTTACTTGAAATCAACAGCGGGGGCAGCAGCCACATGGGCACACACAGCTTTGGCAGCGCGCCCCTCTGCGTCATTTGTTTAAGCTCTTGCTGTTTCAGAAACAGTAGCCGGCCTGCAGCTACATGTGTTTTAAATTGCTTTCTCCGCTGCCCCTTTTGCCTGGTACCAGCCAGTAGTATATTTTCCCTACACAGAAACTTAGATGTGTGCACATGCTGCGGACACGGCGCCCGATCACCGGCACACATGGCCATGGAGGAGGAGACGAGGAGAGAGCTCCGGCCCGGTCTCCCATCTTCTTCCTCCGGGTTAAACGGCCTCGGCATCTATGTCTTACCAGCAAACACTCACCACCCATGAAAAGTTTTCGCCCAAAAGGTGTTCATTGTGCATGCTTGGTTATCTTCGGTTCACGTGCCAAAGTGCAAAACATTTTATTTCAACATTTACATCAACATAGTAAGGAATAGGGATAATGTAAAACGGGTAAGAACGAAGTGAACATTGATTCGTTACTGCGAGAACAGACAAACACTAACGCCATGAACAGAATTCATTTCACGTCTTTTTTCACCTTCACCATCACAGTTCAGAACTAGGGCGAGATCAAATGTGCTTACAACAAGAAACAGATAATTCAGAGGAGTAGCGAAAAACATTAGACAAAATTTACAGGGAAAGGGGCAAGATGCATGGAGGTTGGAGGCGGCGGGGGATCTACCTATCCATCACCTAGCAACCACCACAAAAATCATAGGCTATCATCCTCTCGCAATATGGTTTCTGGATCTCTTGTTCACTCCAAATCAAAAACCAATCTTTTCTGATCCATTTTCTTCTGTTGCAAAGGAAAAAAGTACTCTACTACCTAATCCTGGAGGCTAATGGCTACTGCTACATCTAGCTTAGTCAAAACAGAGTTAATTTCATTTGCTGCCACCAAGATCTCTGCAACTCACACTGCTTCCGGTTCCTGCGGCGGGATGGGTGGCGGTCTTCCGGCCAAGCGCCGACCTCAGCCTCGCCGCTGCGTCCTTGGCCGCCACGTCCTTCTTGTCCTTGAAGAAACCGAACGACGGCCGCGAGCAGACGGGCACGTTGAGCACGACCGGCGTGGAATACGACCTGTCCATGACGCGCGACCGGGAGCGGAGGCTGGAGTGGACGCTGCCGGCGGGGGAGCTGGAGCTGCGCTCCAGCCCCTGGAACACGATCTTGCCGGAGGAGTTCATGCGCGGGGAGTCCGCGGCGGCGACGGATTGCGGCGGCGGGGTGGCGGGACGGCGACGGGCGGGGCTGTGCGCGGCTCGGGGCGGCGTGGCGCGGGGCGGCGCGGAGGCGGGCGGGTGGCAGTGGCGCTGGGGCTGGGAGCGGACGAGCCGGATGCGTGGCTTCGGGGTGAGGTCGACCGAGTCGAGGGAGTGGCGCGGGAAGTCGTCGTGGTCGTGGGCGGAGGACGACGAGGACGAGGACATGGAGAAGCGGGAGGAGGCGAGCGAGAGGGAGGTCTCCGAGTCGGAGCTGTCGCGGAGGAGCGGCGCCGCGGAGAGGTCCGACACAGCGGCGCAGGACGCGCGGCCGCCGTTCCGTTGGAGGAGCAGCAGCTTCAACGACCGGGCCGCCGAGGAGTTCGACGCCCTGGAGGGAGTCGGTGGAACAGGCGACGGAGACGTCGAGGGCGACGGCGACGCTGACGGCGGCTTCTGCGGGGTCTGGACCTTCCTGAGCCTGAGCAGCTCCCGCCAGCGGCTCGAGCACGTCGGCGCCTTCGGGGAGAACACGTACGGGTCGAACGCCTCGGGAAGCGTAGGCCGGAACGTCGACGCCTGGATCTCCGCTGCCGGCGCGCTCTGCGGCTCCCGCTCCGCCTCCGGCACCGCCACCACCGCGGCAGGCTGCGGCCGGAGCGGCAGCAGCTTCCCATCGGCGAACAGCTCGTCGGCGGGCAGCATTGTGCCCGACCCGCCGAAGCTGAACTCGAAGTCGATGAACTCCTTGGACACCGCAGCGGCCTGCTCCGCCTTGCACGCGGACGACGCCAGCCCGTGATCCACCGCTCCCGCAGAGGCAGACGCGTCGCGGCCGGCGAAGGAGAGGCGCGGGCCGAGCCAGCCGAGGGAGACTGCGGCGGGCGTGCTACTGGCGACGGCGGATGCCATGGCGTGCGGCGAGGCGCATCCAAGGTCGGGCGTAGCTAGCGAGCAGCAGTACACTGGTTACTGTACTTGGGTGTTGCTGCTGCGGGGTGGAGGTGGGTGGTGAGAAATGGCGAGACAGGGACAGGGGTAAAGGCGCGCGTATATATAAACCGGCACGGTAATTATCCTGACATGGTGGGCCCGCATTCGAGTCGTGTCTCTCGTGGTGGTGGAGATGGGGAGTTAATCTGCGGTTAATATTTTTGACAGGAGGTAGGTACCGTGATTCGACTGCATGTACGGGTATAGTACACCACTATCTCTGAATCTGTTTCAGGGAAATTGGCCTTGTTTCTGTCTGGCTTTGGAGGCAAGTGCTAGCTGCGTTAACAGACAAGCGCCACGACAAACAAATGCTTTTTTTTTTTTGAAACTCATAAACTTTATTGATCACATAACCATAATGTCATTACAAATGTGCATCCGAATGCAATCAGGAGCCACACCACGTGACACAACACCAGAAAATTCACACGATCTAGCTAGAAAATGAGCAGAAACATTAGCTCCCGGTATACATGAATGAAAGAGCAAGTAGGGATCGAGCGAGCTAGACGTTTGACATCCTCCGTGACAGCACCCAGAGCCGACCTGTCAACCTCCGAGCTGAGCACCCGTTGGATAACTGAAAGGCAGTCTGAGGCCACCACCATATGATCGTAACCCTCTTCAACAGCAAAGGAAATAGCTCGCCTCAATGCCAGGGCTTCAGCCAACTCTGGAGACGTTACCCCTTCGACATGCTCGCCGCAAGCAGCCAGACATGAACCAGTGTGATCTCGGATAACAGTTCCAAAACCCATGATGTTAGAAGAAGAGAAGATCGCAGCATCTGAATTAACCAGCACCAAGTTTGCCGGCGGCGGAGACCACTTGTGATTGGTCGTAGACTCTCGCCTATGGCTGACAATAGGTTTAATAGATGTTGCACGATCATAGATATATATACCTTCACCTTTGTGGCGATAGAACGGGGGTGCAGTAGCGGTTCACCTTCTCGGACCTTATTGCGTGCATCCCAAATATGCCAAAACGTGGTCATCACTGTCGTGGCCTCCAAATCCGAACAGCGAGAAAGGAAATCTGACACCCATACTCTGGGAGAGATGAGGGCTCGCCGCTGCAACTGAACAGGAAATTCAGACTTCACTTCTTGCCACACTTCTCTCGCGTAGGAGCAGGAAAGGAGTGCATGTGCAACGGACTCCTCTTGGCCACAGAAGATACAGTCCCCAGCTTCTGGAACCCCTCGATGGCGAAGTTGAATTCCAGTCGGCAAACAATCATGGGCGAAACGCCACAAGGTAATCTTCATCTTCCCCGGCACCTTAGTAGCCCAAAGCTTCTTCCAAATCCTCGTCTCGTCCTGCAGGTCAGATGAAGAACCTCAATTGACTTTGCTCCTGTCAGCATGAACCTTAGCCGACCGAGCCATGTTGTAGGCTGAGCGGACGGAATATACTCCAAAGCGTGTATGCGGCCAGGAGATGAAGTCTTCGCCGCCATGGCGGCTAATAGGGACAAGTAAAATCTGCCGAGCCGTTGCCTCCTCAAAGAAAGCATGAACAACGTCATGGTCCCAGCTTCGAGAATCGGCAGCCAAAAGAGAGTCAACCGTCTGATCAGCCGGGATATTAACATCCCTCCGAAGACGAATCATGTAGGGGGGACAACCTGGGATCCAATTGTCCGTCGAGATTTTTGTTCTCTTTCCATCTCCTATGCCCCATCTGATACCATCCTCCAGCAGTTTTTTACCAAACAGAATACTCCTCCAAGTATATGATTACGCCGCGACAATGCAGATCGTGTTTAGCGGATTACGGGCTACACTACAAATATCAGGACTGTTCTTGTTACAGCACATTATCTTGGAGACTATACTTGTTCTTTAAGCACACTTAGAGCATTTCCGCGGTTCCGCCGGTGCTTCCAACAGAGCGGTGCTATTAGGAACAGCTCGCCCTACTAGCCGCTCCCAATAAACGCTCCAAATGAAATTTAAACTACTTTTCGTAGGAAATCATATTACATAGTTTTTGAACACATAAAATAGTCATAAAAATAAGTAAATTAATTCATACGATTATTCAAATTTAATTAATCGCACACTCAATTAGGAGCGTCGGCTGCTAGTCCTTTGAGTGCCCACATATGCGTAACAAGATCATTTGCAGCTGCTCGTGAGTTTCCTCATCACGAATTTCCCCGTTCATTGTAAGCAAAAGTGGCAAACTCTTCAGTCAAATCATGATCAATCTGCATAAGATTGGACCGCACCAAATGCCCGCTCGACATCCTTCCTGCCACCCTACTGTTTCTGCTGCAAATGAGATTGATTTTGACCAATAGAGTTGGAGATGGTCTTGACAAATGTATACCATTTTGGATAGGTGTCATCTGTGATAGTACCCTTTTCATATGCATGGTCATTGATCTCATAGTTGCATGGTGCAGCATGGTCTTCAGCAAGTCGGCTGAAAACAAGTGAGTACTGTAGCACGTTGATGTCACCGTGAGTTCCGGCCATACCAAAGAAATCGTGCCAGATCCACAATTCTTATTTGCCATAGCTTTTAATACGACACTGCACTCTCCAACAAGAATGTTGTAAATTTCTTGCCAGACGAATGGACAATTCTTTCATGTTCAATGCATGCAATCGATGCTTACAAACATGATTGGAAATCATCTCTTTACGTTGTGTGCCATGAGACTAGAAGTGTCGGCTTCATTTGGTTGGTTGTATCAAATACCTTGGAACAAACACTGTAACCACTGCCCTGCAAAACCGATACATGGTCTTTATACATGTGGACTTAGTAATGTTGAGGTAGTCGTCTACTGTATCTGTTGGAGCTCCATATGAAAGAATTGTCAAGGCAGTGGTGCATTTTTCAATAGAAGAGAAACCAACAATCCCAACACAGTCTTTCTTGAGGTTGAAGTAGTCATCATACCCCCGCAGGCACACCACAATTTTCATAAAGAGCTCTCTGTTTATCCTAAACGGCCACCGAAATTCATTCTCCCTGAGTGTGGGATCATCGGTGAAATAGTCTTGCCACAGCGTCATATGACCCTCCATTCATTTGCGATCTTTGTTCTTCCTCCTCCCGGCTTCGATCCTCCAACCCGAGAAGTGGCATTGATCTCGCCTAGCAAACCGATAAGGCAAGTGATGATCCAAGTGCTCATCAAGCTTGGGGTTGCGGTGGCATGGACGGTGAGCAATGTGCCGGCCATCTCCAGCTCGTCGTCGCTACCCATCTATTCAATTAGCTAGGCTAAGGAAAAAAACGAAGCAAGAGTGCTTTGGCACAAAATGAGCTTCATAATGTGACAAACACCTTGCGTAGCTCGGGGTGGAGCAGCGTCAAAAGGGGGCGGTGACGCCGCGATTGAGTGGAGGCAGGGGAGGAGTTCAACCCAAAAAAGACACTGTGGAAGAAAAGAAATGGTTGGGTCGCTACCGAGTGGTGCCCGCCCGTCAGTATCCTTGCGGTATTCGGCGCGTGTTGCCGCGTTTAACTCCCTAGGAGTAGAGCGCCGAATCGGGTTTGCTGGACGATGTATTAGATCTGTTCGATAAGTTTTGTAATATTACTTCGGGTGGGGACGATTTCATGCTGGCGCATCAATGGCTATATTGGAAGCGTCCGTGGAGCTGCTCTTAGCATGGACGGTGAGCAATGTGCCGGCCATCTCCAGCTCGTCGTCGCTACCCATCTATTCAATTAGCTAGGCTAAGGAGAAAAAAAATGAAGCAAGAGTGCTTTGGCACAAAAATGAGCTTCATAATGCGACAAACTCCTTGTGTAGCTCGGGGTGGAGCAGCGTCAAAAGGGGGCGGTGACGCCGCGATTGAGTGGAGGCAGGGGAGGAGTTCAACCCAAAAAAGACAGTGTGGAAGAAAAGAAATGGTTGGGTCGCTACCGAGTGGTGCCCGCCCGTCAGTATCCTTGCGGTATGCGGCGCGTGTTGCCGCGTTTGCCGGCGCTCGCGTTTAACTCCCTAGGAGTAGAGCGCCGAATCGGGTTTGCCGGACGATGTAGTAGATCCATTCGATAAGTTTTGTAATATTACTTCGGGTGGGGACGATTTCATGCCGGCGCATCAATGGCTATATTGGAAGCGTCCGTGGAGCTGCTCTTACATCACATCACAGCTTAGTGTTGCGGCGGCGAGCTAGCTAATCTAATTCCAAAGTGATCTCTTGAACACCTGCCGTGCAGACAGAGGTCCATATCCGAGTCCCATCATGATCATGATCCATCCAGATGGAGATGGGTTGCATGCGCGCGCAAGCGCAACAGCTCTCCCTTTCGCCCGCCATGATGGACGCCGATCCAAAACAAAACAGTGCCGACACGGCCATTAGATTTGCTGCTGATCCGTGTGAATGAATGAATGGCCGGATGGATGGCGACGGCGCCGACGCCGGAAAAAAGTACAAGGAAACCATATCCATCCTCCTGCGCGCCTCCGTGCCGGCCGGCCCGTATTTCACTCTTTGTGTTTTGAAAGGACATTTGTCATGTGCCCTAGGGAACAATCTGCTGACTACAAGTTTCACCCACGTAAAGGCTAGCATGATTCTGTTCTTTTTTCTCATGATTTGTTTGTTTGTTTGTTTATGGAGTACAAGTTTTGGGTCAAGAGATGGGCGTGATCTTTGTACAGTGGTCGTAACGGCTCTGTTTTTTTACTATACCTTATCTTGTTTCCTCGACGTAAAGAAATAAAGAATTTACTTGATCCTCTCCTCCCACATCGCTATGCTATCCCCACGTTGACCACGCCGAGACTCGAGGGCCTTCTCCCCCGGCACGTGAAACCCCATCAGCTATCACCAACTCCACTCAACAGCAGCACACCACTCAACACCATCCTATCCTCTCCCAAGGGCGGCATCTCGACCGTCGGTTCCATCCGACGGCGGACGTGCGCTTGGCACGTGACCGCCAGCTGTGTTGCCCACCGGTTGTTCCGCCACACCACGTGCTGCCGACCCTCGTGAAAAATGACCGGCAAAGGCGAGAGCGGGGTCTGTGAGAATTCGCGTCTTTGCCTGCATTCGGAAAGACGACGCGTTTCTTGAACAGGAAGGGGGCTACGTGCAAAACAACCAGCCGAAATCCGAATCGAGGGAAATGAAACATTGGCGCGCAATCATTTGAACGGCGGTAGAAAGACACCCGTGCCCTCGCGCTTGTCGTTTTTGCAGGAGTAGCGGTCAAAGATGTCCTCGCAGGGGCAGCACAGGAAATGGCCCGGTGGGGCGTCCATGCTCGAGAGGTCCAGCGCGGCGGACTGAATCGGCGCCGTACGTACGATAAGGACGGACGAGACATGTTCCCGCGTCGCTAGCTGTTGGATCGGTCGTACCTATACGGAAGGTGTCCTGATTAGTTATACTTTTTTTTTCTGCGAATCTAATTAGTTGTGCTTCTTTGGCCGAGCTATGTTGTCGTGTTGCGATACGGATTAGGATGCTCTGATCGAAAGGCCTGGGTGGGTGGGTTATCTCTTCTCTTACTAATAATATTTAAGACAACAAACACCGTTGGTCCTGTATTATTTATCTAAAGAAATCAACCAAACTACTGCGACGATGGAGAGCAAATACAGCAAGCAAACACGTTCAATGAAACATGTCCACAAATAAATAGCCACTAATTTATTAATCGTCAGCACGACCAAGGGCATCGAGCTGTTCGCAAATCGGCTTCAGCTCATCGACCAGAGACGCGCACTTTGATTTAATCACCAGCTCGAGCTTGTTCGACACGAATTTGTTCCCCTCCTTCGATAGCCACAACTTTTTCAGCGCACGAGAAAGCTCCTGCGTGTGCGGTTTATCAACCCACTCCACGACGGTGCACTTCGGGGATTTGTAGTGGCATCCCATGAACATGCGGCCGGTATCTACGCCCCCGCAGGCTACTAGCCGGTGCGGGAACAGATCGCAGTCGCATGCCAAACCGAGTTCTCATCGATGCCGTTCCAGGTGTCGCTCTCGATCCATCTCGGCACCTTGCCGTCCTGAGAGACCGTAAAAACGTAACCCAACATGATGGAGAGATCGTATCGGAAATAAATTTTAGAATAAAATGAACCTATGATGACGATAACGTACGATGGCGCCGCCGCGCTCGCGTTTGCTATCGATCGGATCCATCCCCCGCCGATCGATCGATGCCGCCGGCCGACCAAGATTTGATCGTCAAGCGAGTGAGCGAAATTGAGGTGGGTTGGGGAGGATGAGTGGTGGATGGATCTCGGGGATAATTGCGTACTGGGGGCGGTGTTAAATAGTGGCCAGTCAAACAGTTCACTAGTAGTGGGCCACAGCTGTCAGGGAGACGTGACTGAACGGGCACAGTGACAAGATTGACTATTCTTACACACACGACCCCACTATTGACGTCGCTTGCAATGCACGGCGCAATACTGAATGCCTCCTTCGACGAAGAGCGGCATAAGAAAACGCCGCTTTTACGTGACCCCTAGCACGACACTTAGTTGTGCCGGTATCCCATGTGCCATGGCGTATAAGTGGCCGCCGGGCCTAAATGGTGCCGCGGTAGCATATCCGCCGGCTTTCCAACTTTTCGAGGCACTGCCGGGGCCGGGGACGGGGGTCAGTTTAGTAGTGAAAATAGAGCACGCGCAAAAAAGTTTCCAGTGTGCGCCATATTGCGCTTCTACCGCTCCAGCTAGCGCGCGCTGGAAATTCCGGAGGAAGCGCGCGAGATCAACTGCCGCCCGTAAATTTCCGCGGGAGCAAGGAACCGCACGGAATCGTGACGTCCGCCGGCCTGGACCTCCGCCCGCCGCCGGCGCTGGACCTCTGCCGCCAGCGAAGTTATCTTTAGTGAACAAAACCTTTCTATTTGAAGAACCATATAAAGATCTTTATTTTTAGGCTGAAGGGATTCATTCTTCACCAACTTTCTTGGTACAGAGCCAACCATTAGGCTTGGAGGGGCAGAATCATGTTGGAGGTGGCAAAATATTTTAGAATTACTAAGTATAAGCATGAGTATTAAGGGATATATGAAGAAAATCATAATGCTGGGGTGGCTAGCCACTGCTCGTCCGCCATCCTTCGTCTCTGTTTCTTGGTAAACTTACCTAACCAAGTTGTCACAGTTTGATATGATGACCAAATCTGAGTGAGCTGAGCTAGGAATTACCATAGACATCTCCTACTTAGTGTTAGGATTTATAAAACACTCTCATGTCGCTTCGAGTCTTAGCCTATACACTCCCCGCACCACCTCTTCCCTTTGATGCCGCTGAAACGTGCCGCCGGGCAGCCCGCGTGGCATCGGCGGCGGCAGCAGGGCCATTCTGCTGCATGTGTGGGTTCATGGTGTCAATGGCATACGAGGGCACTCCTCTAGGCGTGGCAACACAGATTTGGCGCAGAGGTTGAGATGGCTTAGTGCGGTGACAGGAGGTGGGCCAATGGTGAGGAGGCGCCCTCGTTTGCTGCAGTCCAGGCAGGCCGGGTTCGAGACCATTTGCACTCTACTCAGGGCGGTTTAGATCTGGCTTGCTGCGGATGGCTGAGCGTGCTTGGTAACGTTCCTTTGGGTGTTGTGCAACGAGGCAGGAATCTCCTGAGATTTTCTCCTATGTATATAGTGGGGCCCAACGGGCCACGGCCGGATATGATCTAGGGTAACAAAGGGCAGACACTTGACACTTACTTCACCTGAGAGCACAACCTCCGCCCACACAATCCCCTCCACACCTCACTCTCTCTCCCCTTCCATCTATTCAGATTGGCGAGCGAAGCTACACTTAGGGATGTAAATGGTCAAATATGTGGCGCCATATAGTACCATTTATTCCGGTCTACAGTTTAAAACTTTTTTTGTTTCCTGAAAAAATGAAGTGTGAACGCATTTATATGGGATTAAGTGGCGCCATTAACATGTCCATTTACATCCCTAGCTACACTGCTCCTTCGCTTTTCTCTCTCACACCGTCCTTTTCTTCTCCGTGTCCTCTCTCCCACTCGAGTCGTCGTCAGTCGCTGCTTTCTACCACATGACATAAATTAATAAACGTTTTATGAAATACGGTAAGATAATGTTTGCATCAACCATCCATATTGTTTAAATTTTCTAAACACATTTATTTATTAGATGAGGCAGAGGAATGTTTGTTGGGCATCATTTATTTCTTTGCCATTTTTATTTTTCTAGATTGCACCCACTATTTATCATCAATAAGTTTGAATTATCATTTTACCAATAATAAGATTGCACCTATTGCTCTCGGTCTTAACTCTAAGCACTTCGGCATTGACGTTTCCCACCACTTGCTCATCAATGTTACTCCAATGCAAGTGGCAAAATTCATAAAACTCATGTATAAATTAATAACTAAATCTCACAATAAAGTTATATAATGTTTGCACCATCATCCCTACTATTTTAATTTGTGTAAGCACAATTTATTTGTTCATCAACATGTCAATGCTAATAAATTTCACATAGTTGCATTTTTCTATGTCATTTCTATCTTTCGAGACTGCACCTAGGTTATCGTATGTTAATTAGTTTATGGTATATAGTCTGTTATTTGCTAGTTAGCTACACGAAATGTTTTTTTACTAAACTTCTAGCAAACATGCAACCTGAAAGTATAATTAACCTCCGTATTCACATCTTACTGAAGTGCAAGTCGTGAGTACATGCGTAAGTGAAATAGTGAAAGATCGATATGTCGACTAGAGGGGGGGAGGGGTGATTAGGCAACTACCAAATTTTAATTCTTTTTCGATTAATTAGGGCTTGAGCAAAGTATAACAAGGTTGACTAGATGTGCACTAGGTGATAGCAACCTATGTGATACAAGCAAGGTAAATAACGTAGCGGAAGCAACAAGTAAAGGATAGAAATAACCGCAAAGTGGAGACACGGAGATGTTTCCCGTAGTTCCTTCCCAAGGGAAGTACGTCTACGTTGGAGGAGTGTGGAGCCACCTAGGCGCTCCAATAGCACGGATGTGCTCACTCTATTCTCCGTGAGCTTTACCCGTGGGGTTTGGCTCTTCCACTATGAGGTCACCTTGATGGCGTTGACCAAGCCGGTACACAAAGGTTGAGGAACTCCACAATGAGTTGGAGCCTCCCAACAATGCCTCGGACTCCCTCCGAGACTCACAAAGGCACCTAGGGTTACAAGCAACCCAAGATGCAAGTTCCACACGGAGAGTGTGGGGGGAAATGAAATTCCTTCGGTGGAGATGTAGATCTAGACCTCCTATGGCACTCCTCAAAGGATCAAGACGATTTGAGTGGTTGGAGTGGAGATCTAGTAGTTTGAAGCTTTTGCAACAATGGGGATTCAATTCTAGTAGCTCAAAATATCCCAAGGTAGGTGGAGGGGTTTAAATACCCCCTCCCTTCATTCTTCCCGTTGGGTGGCAGAAAGCGGTACTACCGCTGGAACAGGCGGTGGTACCGCTGGGGTCTTCATCGCTCGAACAGGCCAGTCAACGGTCGTCTTCTTTCTTCGCGAAGCCCACGTCTCCGGTACCAGTTGGTACCGCTCGAGGTACCGCTCGAGGTACCGGACAAGGCCTCCGAACGCCAGAAACGGCGGTACCAGCAGCGGTACCAGATCCAGCCCTTCCGCATCAGCGGTACCGCTGGTGGTACCGCTCAAGCGGCCAGAACTCAATTTCAGCGGTACCCGCGGCGGTACTGCCACTAC
Organism: Poa pratensis; assembly: GCA_947311845.1. NCBI lineage: Eukaryota > Viridiplantae > Streptophyta > Magnoliopsida > Poales > Poaceae > Poa > Poa pratensis. The sequence continues at coordinate 23,034,354 of CAMZMU010000033.1, read as the reverse complement.
AGTGCTATTTCCTGGGAGCTGGCGGTACTACCGCCTATCCCAGCGGTAGTACCGCTCCCTGGCAATCTTCCATCAAATTGAAGAGATTCGCAGCGCGAATGCAATGATAACAATCGTAAGACCTGTTCAAACTTGTATAAAACTGTTAGATGCAAACTTTGTATTATCATCAACATCAAAACATGATTAAGAGCGACAATGCTCTTTCAATCTCCCCCTTTTTGATGATTGATGACAATACAATGATTTGCTACAAATGGTTCGAAAAATTTAGACGGAGCTCCCCTAGATATGTGCACTACTCAAGAGTAGTCTTTCAACATCCAAAAATGCACATCAACTAGGATCAACACTCCCCCTAGATTTTTCAAGCCATGCAAGATAGAGTATATAGCATAAAAGTACAAATCTTGCAACTAACATAGGTAGTTCAATACCAACAAACGAAGTTTAAATATGTCTTACACCATGCATAACGAGGTACTTGAAGTGATAATAAACAAAGTTCACAAGCTTATAAGAAACAATGAGAACACCAAAGCTTGTAACTTAACCCATGCAAATCCCCGAGAGTCCTAATAGATATCTCTCCCCCTTTGGCATCAAGACACCAAAAAGGGAGAAATCGATGCTAACATCCCAACGGTTAGTCGGAGAGGTTGTCGTTGCTTCCGGGGCGAGGGCGGCGACGAGAGGAGACTACTTCTTCGCCTTCATAATCTGACCAAGTGATGACGTTGCCTTCTTCATCCTTTGCTTGCCACTTGCTCAAAGAAGTGATGTTCTTCTCCGAACCTGAAAGCACATCTTCACCTTGATCACGGCGACGTTGGATGTCGCGTTGACGTGCCTTCTTGTCTTCATAATGATTTTGCCAAGTGCGAGCCTCCACAGCCTCTGACAAACAGAAAATCTTCTTCATTTGCTTGGCCATCCACGCAAAACAACCCTCCATCCTCGGAGCCCGTGAGGGGCCAGCAGCAGTTTCAGCATTCTTGTCCTTCGCTTTCTCTTCTTTATGCTTCTCGGTATGATCCTTAATGAGGAGGCGCTTGGGCTTGTGTTCAATCCAAGAATTGGGGTTACTAACATCTTGATTCGGGAAACGGAGATGCCAAGCCCACAAGATGATCTTCATAATGATTGGACCATGACACGCATTCTTCTTGTTGAGGACAACATTGTAGAGCTCATTCCAAATAAAATCCGCAATGTCAATCTTCTTCCCTTGAGTCTTGAATTGATGAGTCATAACCATCAAGGTGTGGAGATATCCATGGATTTCATCCAAGTTGCCAACCTTGCGGTTGAGGACCATGCGGTAGATGCGATGCATGATATCATAGGGAGGATAGAGCCCCTCCGATTTCCCAACGGTGAACTTCTTCCAAAAATAGAGAGGACGAAGCGACTCATTCTCCACGGGTCTTGTGGCTTCATGAACACGGAACCAAGTGCTTGACAATTGAGAGGGAAGAATTGTTTGAGTTCCATGATTTTCAAAACCAAGCATAGCAGTAATGGCAGCCCAATTCTCAGAAATTTGTTGGCCCTTTGTCATCCAAGTGAGATATGGTTCCTCCACTTCGGTCCCAAAGTGAACGGTGGCAAGGAATTGACAAACAAGCGCTTCATCATAATCTTGCTTAAGTTGCATAAGAGGAATAAGCCCAAACTCTTGACACATGGCCATGGCTTCTTGCTAGCGCTAAGTTGACGAGGGAATATCTCCCCGGCAACAGCACCAGAAACTATGCTTGTACGTCACACGTCAGTTGGGAACCCCAAGAGGAAGGTATGATGAGTGCAGCAGCAAGTTTTCCCTCAGTATGAAACCAAGGTTTAATCGAACCAGTAGGAAAACGAGGTTTGCTTCGAAGGTGTTGGTGAAGGAGTGTAGTGCGGCGCAACACCAGGGATTCCGGTGCCAACGTGGAACCTGCACAACACAATCAAATTACTTTGCCCCAACTTAACAGTGAGGTTGTCAATCTCACCGGCTTGCTGAAAACAAAGGGTTAAACGTATCGAATGGAAATGATGTTTGTTTGCATAAAACAGTAGAGAACAATGATTGCAGTAGATTGTATTTCAGATGTAAAAGAATGGACCGGGGTCCACAGTTCACTAGTGGTGTCTCTCCAATAAGATAACTAACATGCTGGGTAAACAAATTACAGCTGGGCAATTGACAATTGATAAGTGCATATAACATGCATGTGTGAGCTGTGGTGTCTACTATGAGATTCATTTGGGCATTACGACAAAGTACATAGACCGCTATCCAGCATGCATCTATGCCTAAATAGTCCACTTTCCGGTTAACATCCGTACCCCTTCCAGTATTAAGTTGCAAGCAACAGACAATTGCATTAAGTAATGTGCGTAATGTAAACAATACATTCATCCTTGAATAAAGCATTGCTGTTTTACCCCTAGTGGCAACAACACATCTACAACCTTAGAACTTGCTGTCACTATCCCAGGTTAAATAGAGGTTGAACCCAACTATCATGCATAAATACCCCCTCTTGGAGTTACAAGTATTCACTTGGCCAAGGCTTCAACAAGTAACGGAGAGCATGCAAGATCACAAATGACATAGACATGATAATATAATATTCAGCTCCACATAGGTATCAATATAAGTCAGATCCCAGCAAACACAACATGTAGCATTACAATAAGATGATCTTGATCATGATAGGCAGCTCACAAGATCTAAACATGATGGCACAAGTGGAGAAGACAACCATCTAGCTACTGCTATGGACCCATAGTCCAAGGATGAACTACTCACGCATCACTCCGGAGGCGGGCATGGCGATGTAGAGCCCTCCGGTGATGATTCCCCTCTCCGGCAGGGTGCCGGGAAGAGCTTCAGAACCCCCCGAGTTAGGGTTGACGACGGCGGCGGCAGCGAATATGTTCTGGATGAAAGGCTCGGTGTTTTAGGGTTTTCACGTCTCGGGGAATAAATAGGCGAAGGGGCGATGTCGGCGGACCCCCGAGGGGCCCAAACCACCAGGCGGCGCGGTGGGCCCCTGCCGCGCCGGTGGTTTGGCCACCTCGTGGCTCTTCGTCTCTCCTTCGGACTCCGTGTACGTGCTGGAAAAATAGGGACTGGCCTTTTGTTTCGTGCAATTCCGAGAATATTTCCAGAAGTAACTTTCTGAAACCAAAAACAGCAGAAAACAGGGAACTGGCACTGTGGCATCTTGTTAATAGGTTAGTCCCAGAAAATGCATAAAAGTGATATGAAGTGTATATAAAACATGTAGCAAATGGTATAATATAAGCATGGAACAGCAGAAATTATGGATACGTTGGAGACGTATCAAGCATCCCCAAGCTTAGTTCTACTCGTCCTCGAGTAGGTAAAACGATAACAACAAATAATTTCTGAGGAGACATGCTTTCACACAATCTTGATCAATATATTGCAAGGCTCATGTCATGAATGAAGTGACTCAAAGCAATGATCTATAGTTTGCTAACAAATAGATAAAGAGTAAACAATGAATCATATAAGCAAAAACTTTTCATGAATAGTACTTTCAAGACAAGCATCAAAAAGTTTTGCATAAGAGGTAACTCATAAAGCAATAGATTCAAAGTAAAAGGCATTGAAGCAACACAAAGGATGATTAAGTTTCAGCATTTGCTTTCAACTTGTAACATGTATATCTCATGGATAGTTGTCAACATAAAGCAATATAACAAGTGCAATAAGTAAAATGTAAGAATCAATGCACACAAAGTTGACACAAGTGTTTGCTTCTAAGATAGAAAGGAGTAGGTAAACTGACTCAACATAAAGTAAAAGATAGGCCCTTCGCAGAGGGAAGCAGGGATTAAATCATGTGCTAGAGCTTTTTAAGTTTTCGAAAGCATATAGAGAGCACAAAATAAGTATTTGAGAGGTGTTTGTTGTTGTCAACGAATGGTAGTGGGCACTCTAACCCCCTTGTCAACCAGACTTTCAAGAGCGGCTCCCATGAAGGACGTTATCTCTACCAGCAAGGTAGATCATCCCTCTTCTCTTTTGTTTACACATGTATTTTAGTTTCTTTATAGATGACACTCCTCCCAACCTTTTGCTTACACAAGCCATGGCTAACCGAATCCTCGGGTGCCTTCCAACATTCACATACCATGGAGGAGTGTCTATTTGCAAATTAAGTTGCTTACTGATAAATCAGGGCAAAACATGTGAAGAGAATTATTAATGAAAGTTGTAATTAATTGGGGCTGGGCACCCCGTTGCCAGCTCTTTTTGCAAATTATTGGATAAGCGGATGTATATGCCACTAGTCCATTGGTGAAAGTCTGTCAGAAGTAAATGACAAGATTGAAAGATAAAACACCACATACTTCCTCATGAGCTATAAAACATTGACACAAATAAGGAGTAATAAAGTTTTGAATAGTTTAAAGGTAGCACATGAAATATTTACTTGGAATGGCAGGAAATACCACATAGTAGGTAGGTATGGTGGACACAAATGGCATGGGTTTTGGCTCAAGTTTTGGATGCACGAGAAGCATTCCCTCTCAGTACAGAGTTTAGGCTAGCAAGGTTGTTTGAAGCAAACACAAGTATAAACCGGTACAGCAAGAATCACATAAAAACATATTGCAAGTATTATAAGACTCTACACTGTCTTCCTTGTTGCTCAAACATTTTACCAGAAAATATCTAGACCTTAGAGAGAACAAATATGCATCCCAAGTCTCAACAAGCTCTACGGTAGTTCTCCACTACTAGGCTTTAACTACATGATGCAAGAGCTTAAACATGATCTACTTGAGAGCTCAAAACAATTGCAAAGCATCAAATCGAAACAAGACAATGATCTACAAGAATGCATATGTCTTTTCCAATACCAACTACTACATGTAGCATTTTCTTTCTTCCAAACAAACACCAATCAATTTATTTAAACATAAACTCTCCAAATGATAATATAATGCAGCAAGAGAGTATTTATAAACAAGTGCTAACAGCTCGAAGAGATGCATGAAAAACAGGAGCTAAAAGCACTGCAGTAGCTAGTTAAGAATACTCAACAAATATAAGTGAAGAACATGAGTATTCACATGAAAAAGCGGAGCGTGTCTCTCTCCCACACAAGGATTGCTAGGATCCGAATTTATTCAAACAAAAACAAAAATAAAAACACACAGACGCTCCAAGTAAAGCGCATAAGATGTGAAAGAATTAAAATATAGTTTCACTAGAGATGACCTGATAAGTTTGTTGATGAAGAAGGGGATGCCTTGGGCATCCCCAAGCTTAGACGCTTGAGTCTCTCTGAATATGGTTGGGATGAACCACGGGGGCATCCCCAAGCTTAGGCTTTTCACTCTTCTTGATCACATAATATCACCCTTCTCGCTTGATCCTTGAAAACTTCCTTCACACCAAACTCAAGACAGTTCTCATTAGAGGGTTAGTGCATAATCAAAAATTCTCATATTCTGTAATGATACAATCAATCCCAAAGCTTCTGGACATTAGCTACAGCCACCAATGCTTTGTGGAGCAAAGAAATCCACACAAACACAGTAAAAGAGCGAATGCAAAACAAAAGGCAGAATCTGTCAAAAACAGAACAGTCTGGAATGACGAATTTTTTCGAGGCACTTAAGTTGCTCAGATGGATCTGGCCTAAAATAATGAAAGTTGCGTACATATCTCAGGAATATGCGTGATTTTTTCAGAATTTTTGAATTTTCTACAGGGAGATAAGCTCAAATCCGTGACAGCTAAAAATCTGTCACTGCGCAGAAATCCAAATCTTGCATCAACTTTCAATATAGAACTTTACTTGGCACAACATTGCGATAAAATAAAGATACAAAGGAGTTGCTACAGAAGTAACAAAACTCCTTGACTCAAAGAAAACAAAAATAACAGCAAATAAAAACGATGGGTTGTCTCCCATAAGCGCTTTTCTTTAACGCCTTTCAGCTAGGCGCAGAAAGTGAAAATCAAGTGTTGTCAAGAGAAGAAGCATCAACATCATAACTTGCTCTAACAATAGAGTCAAAAGGTAACTTCATTCTCTTCCTAGGGAAGTGTTCCATACCTTTCTTGAGAGGAAATTGGTACCTTATATTACCTTCTTTCATATCAATGATGGCACCAACAGTTCGAAGAAAAGGTCTTCCCAAAACAATAGGACAAGATGCATTGCATTCAATATCCATAACAATAAAATCAACGGGGACAAGGTTATTGTTTACTGTAATAAAAACATCATTAACTCGCCCCAAAGGTTTCTTCATAGCATTATCAGCGAGAAAAACATCCAAATAACAATGTTCCAAAGGTGGCAAATCAAGAATATCATAAAGCTTCTTGGGCAAAACCGAAATACTTGCACCAAGATCACACAAGGCATTGCAATCAAAATCATTCACCTTTACCTTAATGATGGGTTCCCAACCATCTTCTAATTTCCTAGGAATAGAAGCTTTAAGTTTCAACTTCTCCTCCCTAGCTTGCAAAAGAGCATTTGTAATATGCTTTGTAAAAGCCAAATTAATAGTGCTAGCATTGGGACTTCTAGCTAATTTTTGCAAGAACATAATAACTTCAGAGATGTTACAATCATCAAAATCAAAATCATTATTGTCAATGGTGGTGGAACCATTGTCTCCAATAGTTTGAAAAATTTCAGCACTTTTATCAGAAAAAGTTTCAGCAGTTTTAGGCAATTTCAAACGCTTTGCAGAAGTAGTAGAGACATTACCAACACCAATAACATTACCATCAATAGTAGGAGGCTTACTAGCATGTGAAACATTAGCATTACTAGTGGTGGTGATAGTACAAACTCTAACTATACTATTCTCTTTTTCAAGTTCTTCCTCTTTTTCCCACCTAGCATGCAATTCAGCCAACATCCTAATATTATTATCAATTCGAACTTGGATGGCATTTGCTGTAGCAAATGACTTAGTATCTTTAACTTCATTAGGCATAACTTTCAGTTTTAGAATTTCAACATCATGAGCAAGACTATCAACTTTAGAGCAAGATCATCAATTTTTTCAAACTTTTCCTCAACAGTTTTATTGAAAGCTTTTTGTGTGCTAATAAATTCTTTAAGCATAGCTTCAAGATCAGAGGACACACTTCTATTGTTGCTGTAGGAATTACCATAAGAATTGCCATAACCATTTGAAGGATAAGGCTTATAGTTGTTGCTACCAAAATTATTCCTATAAGCATTGTTGTTGAAGTTGTTGTTTTTAATGAAGTTTACATCAACATGCTCTTCTTGAGCAACCAATGAAGCTAAAGGAACATTATTAGGATCAACATGAGATCTACCATTCACAAGCATAGACATAATAGCATCAATCTTATCACTCAAAGAGGAGGTTTCTTCAACAGAATTTACCTTCTTACCTTGAGGAGCTCTTTCGGTGTGCCATTCGGAATAGTTGATCATCATATCATCAAGTAGCTTTGTTGCTGCACCTAAAGTGATGGACATAAAGGTTCCTCCAGAGGCTGAATCCAATAAGTTCCTTGAGGAAAAATTTAATCCTGCATAAAAGGTTTGGATGATCATCCAAGTAGTCAGTCCATGAGTGGGACAATTCTTCACCAAAGATTTCATTCTTTCCCAAGCTTGAGCAACATGTTCATTATCAAGTTGTTTAAAATTCATAATGCTACTTCTCAAGGATATAATCTTAGCAGGAGGATAATATTTCCCTATGAAAGCATCTTTGCATTTTGTCCAAGAATAATACTATTTCTAGGCAAAGAAAGCAACCATTCTTTAGCTCTTCCTCTCAAGGAGAAAGGAAAAAGTTTCAGTTTTATAATATCCCCATCCATATCCTTATACTTTTGCATTTCACAAAGTTCAACAAAGTTATTAAGATGGGCAGCAGCATCATCAGTACTAACACCAGAAAATTGCTCTTTCATAACAAGATTTAATAGAGCAGGTTTAATTTCATAAAATTCTGCTGTAGAAGCAGGTGGAGCAATAGGAGTGCATATGAAATCATTGTTGTTTGTGCTAGTGAAGTCACACAACTTAGTGTTCTCAGGAGTACTCATTTTGAAAAACAAAATCAAACTGAATTAAACAAGTAACTAATTTTTTTGTGTTTTTGATAAAGAGAGCAAACAAGACTAAATAAAAATAAACTAAGCAAGACAAATAACAAAGTAAAGAGATTGGGTGTGAGAGACTCCCCTTGCAGAAGCAATTCGGTTTTCCCCGGCAACGGCGCCAGAAAACGTGTTGTGCGCTAAGTTGACGAGGGAATATCTCCCCGGCAACAGCCAGAAACAATGCTTGTACGTCACACGTCAGTTGGGAACCCCAAGAGGAAGGTATGATGAGTGCAGCAGCAAGTTTTCCCTCAGTATGAAACCAAGGTTTAATCGAACCAGTAGGAAAACGAGGTTTGCTTCGAAGGTGTTGGTGAAGGAGTGTAGTGCGGCGCAACACCAGGGATTCCGGTGCCAACGTGGAACCTGCACAACACAATCAAATTACTTTGCCCCAACTTAACAGTGAGGTTGTCAATCTCACCGGCTTGCTGAAAACAAAGGGTTAAACGTATCGAATGGAAATGATGTTTGTTTGCATAAAACAGTAGAGAACAATGATTGCAGTAGATTGTATTTCAGATGTAAAAGAATGGACCGGGGTCCACAGTTCACTAGTGGTGTCTCTCCAATAAGATAACTAACATGCTGGGTAAACAAATTACAGCTGGGCAATTGACAATTGATAAGTGCATATAACATGCATGTGTGAGCTGTGGTGTCTACTATGAGATTCATTTGGGCATTACGACAAAGTACATAGACCGCTATCCAGCATGCATCTATGCCTAAATAGTCCACTTTCCGGTTAACATCCGTACCCCTTCCAGTATTAAGTTGCAAGCAACAGACAATTGCATTAAGTAATGTGCGTAATGTAAACAATACATTCATCCTTGAATAAAGCATTGCTGTTTTACCCCTAGTGGCAACAACACATCTACAACCTTAGAACTTGCTGTCACTATCCCAGGTTAAATAGAGGTTGAACCCAACTATCATGCATAAATACCCCCTCTTGGAGTTACAAGTATTCACTTGGCCAAGGCTTCAACAAGTAACGGAGAGCATGCAAGATCACAAATGACATAGACATGATAATATAATATTCAGCTCCACATAGGTATCAATATAAGTCAGATCCCAGCAAACACAACATGTAGCATTACAATAAGATGATCTTGATCATGATAGGCAGCTCACAAGATCTAAACATGATGGCACAAGTGGAGAAGACAACCATCTAGCTACTGCTATGGACCCATAGTCCAAGGATGAACTACTCACGCATCACTCCGGAGGCGGGCATGGCGATGTAGAGCCCTCCGGTGATGATTCCCCTCTCCGGCAGGGTGCCGGGAAGAGCTTCAGAACCCCCCGAGTTAGGGTTGACGACGGCGGCGGCAGCGAATATGTTCTGGATGAAAGGCTCGGTGTTTTAGGGTTTTCACGTCTCGGGGAATAAATAGGCGAAGGGGCGATGTCGGCGGACCCCCGAGGGGCCCAAACCACCGGCGCGGTGGGCCCCTGCCGCGCCGCCTTGGTTTGGCCACCTCGTGGCTCTTCGTCTCTCCTTCGGACTCCGTGTACGTGTGGAAAAATAGGGACTTGGCCTTTTGTTTCGTGCAATTCCGAGAATATTTCCAGAAGTAACTTTCTGAAACCAAAAACAGCAGAAAACAGGGAACTGGCACTGTGGCATCTTGTTAATAGGTTAGTCCCAGAAAATGCATAAAAGTGATATGAAGTGTATATAAAACATGTAGCAAATGGTATAATATAAGCATGGAACAGCAGAAATTATGGATACGTTGGAGACGTATCACTTCTCCAAAATAGTCCGGGTGCCTCGTCATGTGATCAATGTCAATCCAACGTTGAGGTACCACATTCTTTTCTGCCTTCCGATGAAGGATCTCTGAGTAGCACTGGGCTTGAAAGACATTGTGAAAATAGGGATCATTGCCACGATACTTGGGAAGCAGGTTTGCCCGGTCAGTGGAGTAGGCATCCCTCTTCCTTGTGTCAAGGAATTGAGGTTTAGGCATCTTGCTTGCGGAGAGTTCCTTGGACGTCGGTTTCTTTGCCACTTTCTTGTTCGGTTTGCTTGGCCCCGATGGATGGAGTTCTTCTTCAATCTCATCAACAGCCTCGTCTTCTCTAGCTTTCTTGTAAGCCCGACGACGAGGACCTCTCGAACCATCACCTGTGAGTAGCAATGGGTAGGAAAGCATGGGGATAAGTAATGCATATCAATTTCATGATTTGGGAACCAAGAGCACAAGTGTATAAAAATTGGAGAAAACGAAGTCTAGAGGTGAGTACAACAACTAGGAGGGGTGGAATCACTAAGTATGATGAGATAATTCGAGGAAGAACAATAACATCATCCCGAGGTGATTCCAACAAAACTAGATGGAGAACTACAAAACTAGCCAAAGATTCATCACAAAACTTGTACACAAGGTTCTAGGTTCCCTAAATTGCATCTCTACCAAACCAATTCGTCAAGAACACAAGATTTCACCATCCAATCATCTTCCTCCATCAACTAGAGGAGAGAGAGAGGGAGAAGCATACCGGTGTTCATGGCGAGGGTCAAGGGTGAGGGAGAGGTGCCGGAGCGTCCCCGGAGCAAGGGAGGGAGGTCCCGAGGCCGAAGGGCTCCGTCCCGGCGGCGGAGATGGTCGGCGGCGGCGGATCTGAGGAGTGGTAGTGGGAGGGTGTGGGGAAAAAGAAGCAGTTTGACTTCTTCCCGTGCCCTCCCGAGCCTTAAACTCGCCAGAACCGCGCCAGCGGTACTACCGCTTAACCCAGAGGTAGTACCGCCAGCCGGTTTCTGCGCAGCCCACAGCTCGGTTTTTCGCCCGATCAAAATGCTTTCGCATCATGGTAAGGTGAATTACTATGAAGTGGGATGCCAATACCGGCGCCTGGGGGCACCGCGCTGTGTAAGTCCAAGAGGGCGAACACAATGCCATGTCGCCGGGTCCGACTTTCGGAGCGCCAAGAGCATGAAACCAAAAGCATTTTTAGAAAGAAAAGTCTTTTGAGATAAGATTTTTGGCTTAGGATAGATCACAAACCGATAGGGGTGGGAGACATTCAACTTTGCAAGATGCAAGAAGGAAAAGCCAAAGGTTGAATGTTTTCCACAAGAGAAAGCAAAGGTCTAGAAAACCCAAATAAGATCAAATGAAGGTCAACTCCTCATAAGGAGGAGGGCGGTGGCCTAGGCCACCATGTATGAGCAATTATCAACCCAGAACCGCGAAGATATATCTTGGGTTCAAGGCCAATACTCATCGTTTAAGCACAAATTGTCACCGGAGTGACCAAATGAAGCACGAATTGTCTATGTGTGCATAATAGAAGTAGTGTTGACTCATGAGTTGAGCTACACTCCCCTATGTCCATGCATGCATCTAAACTAGTTACGAAGTCTACTATGGGTACTTGTGCAAGGCGGTCAAGCAAAGTTGCTCGCATCAATGACATTTAGTTCATTCCTCAACTCTCGAAATCTTGGTTCGTCAAGGGCCTTGGTGATATATCCGCAAGTTGATCCTTGGTTCCTACAAAAGAAAGGTCAATGTTGCCCCTCTCCACATGCTCCCGGATGAAATGATGACGAACTTCAATATGCTTCGTCTTGGCATGTTCCATGGGGTTGTGGGCGATCTTGATAGCTGATACGTCCATTTTGCATCACTATTTTATATCATAATTTACTGCTATTCATCGATATATTTCATATTTAGAAGTGTTACTTATGTTATTTTACCTATTTTGCATGTTTGATGAATAATGGAGAATTGGACACCGGAGTCAGGATTCTGCTGGAAAAAGCACCGTCGAGATGCACTATTTCTGAAGATCAATAAATCGAAGGAGACATATGGAAGTTCCTATTTTACCAGAAGATGGAGGAGGCCAAAAGGGGGAGCTGAGATGGGCCATGGTGGGCCCTCCTCACCCCTTGGCGCCGTGGGGCCCCTGCCGCGCCGAGAGGTGGTTTGGGGGCCCTGGCCCACCTCAGCCGTTCCCCTTCACGTACTTGACCCCCTCGGAACCCTAACACACAGAGGACGGCCATCGAAATATTCCGCCGCCTCCACGAGGCGGAAAACACCAGAGAGCGAAAAGCTCCCCTGCAGGAAGAAATCTGCCGGGAGAAATTCCCTCCCGGAGGGGGAAATCGTCGCCATCATCACCGTCATCGAGCTGGACTTCATCGGGATCATCATCATCATCTCCACCACCAATATCATCATCACCTCCGCTGCACTCCGTCTCCGCTATAACATCTAGGGCTGAATCTTGTCTATTTCATAGGGGAAACTCTCCCGGTGTTGATTACTCTTGTTATTGATGCTATTGGGTGAAACCATTGGACTAAGGTTTATGTTCAGATTGTTATTCATCATCATATCACCTCTGATCATGTTCGTATGATGTCTTGTGAGTAGTTCGTTTAGTTCTTGAGGACATGGGAGAAGTCTTGATGTTAGTAGTGAACTATGTTGAGTAATATTTAATGGTTTGATGCTTAAGTTGTGGTGTTATTCTTCTAGTGGTGTCATGTGAACGTCGACTACATGATACTTCACCTTTATGGGCCTAGGGGAATGCATTGTGTATTCGTTTGCCAATTGTGGGGTTGCAGGAGTGACAGAAATCTGAACACCCGTTGGTATATCGATGCATGAGGGATAGCAGGATCTCAAAGTTTAAGGCTGTGGTTAGTTTAACTTAATTACTTTCTTGTATTTGCGGATGCTTGCAAGGGGTATAATCACAAGTATGTATTAGTCCTAGGAAGGGCGGTGCATTAGCACAGGTTCACCCACACAACACTTATCAAAACAATGAAGATTAATCAACTATATGAAGCGAAAGCACTTGACAATACTCCCGTGTGTCCTCAAGAACGTTTGGTCATTATAAGTACAACAACCGGCTTGTCCTTTGCTGTAGAAAGGATTGGGCCACTCGCTGCAACTATTACTACTGCATTTTATTTACTTGTACTTTATTATCTGTCATATCAAAAACTCCTAAAAACTTGTCTGTGAGCATTTACAGTGAATCCTTCATCAAACCGCTTGTCAACACCTTCTGCTCCTCGTTGGGTTCGACACTCTTATTTATCGAAAGTACTACGATACACCCCCTATACTTGTGGGTTATCAAGACTATTTTCTGGCGCCGTTGCCAGGGAGAGTAGCGCTATTGGTAAGTGGAATTGGTAAGGAAACATTTATTGTACGTGCTGTTTTTATTTTTGCCTGCTGCTATATCTCATTATGGAGGGGTCTTATCTTGAATTCCTATTTGGGAAAACAACTACCACTGCTAAGGTAGTAGAGGAGGCGTCAGATGAGCAGGTAATACCGTTCAAAATTCCTATGAAAAATTGTTGAACGTGTCACAAATAACCGCTATGCAGGAGATGGAACTGTCCATCCTGGAGATCATTTGTTATTTCTGCATGAATTGTGCGAGTTATTTAAGTGTGCAGGTATCTCGATGGGAGAAGTTAAGAAGAAATTGTTCTCTCTATCACTGTCTGGTAAAGCTGCACATTGGTATAAACTGCTGCAGAATGGGTATTCTCTTGGATGGGAGGAAATTGTACCTCTCTTTTACTCCAAATTCTATCCTCCAAGTGAGATTCATAAGGATCGGAACCTCATATATAACTTCTGGCCCTATGATGGAGAGAGTATCGCTCAAGCGTGGGGGAGATTGAAGGCATTAATGCTCAAATGTCCCATTCATGAGCTTCCTGGTAATATTGTTATTGATAACTTTTATGCAAGACTCTCCTTTTGTAGTGCCCACCTTTTATTAAAGATAGAACACCTGTGTATGTGCTAGTCCTGGATCAATGCTAGCACCACAGTACAAAACTCAATGTATCTTTGCATAAGTATCAAAATTATTACATCGAGATCCAGAATAGCCAAGTATAACTTTATTACAAAGTGCATAACCTTGAAGGCTAGCAAAATTTTCAGAGTTCACAAGCAGAAACAAAATAGCAATGAGCCTCCATCTTCAAGCATGCGCCACAGGCAGACATGTTGGGTGTAGACTCGAGTCCAGAATTTATTCTTCATCTGAGGTACCTGCACATTTGAATATGCAGCCCCGAAGGAGGTCAATACAATGAAGTATTGGCAAGTGACTATGGTGGATAATATTGACAAGTCTAAAACTATATGAGTATTTGGCTTGGTGGAGTTGTAGGCTATTTGCAGAAAGCAAGTTTTCTCCTATCTTTTGTAAAAGAGTTTTATTTTCAAAGACTTGGCACCATGGGATAAAACCCAATGCGCACCACAAATATTTTTCCTTAGTCAAATTTTTACTTCTTGAAAACGGTGTTGAGATTCTTCTGTCCATCCTTGTCCAGCTGCTCGAAGTTGTCCATCACCGGGGACACGGCTAAGTACTCAGATTTTTGACTCTGCAGAGCTTGTGCACTTTCACCTTCAGACTCAATTAACCCAAACATCCTATACACGCGGAGTGCATTAAGGAAAGGAGAGAATTGAGACAAGATCTTTCAGAAGAAGAATTCAACCATACTAGCAAGACCCGTTCCATCTATAAAAATTCTACATCTGCTTGTCAAGCTGACAGGTTGAACTCTCACAACTTAGTTGATTCAAGACAGAGCCATTGTCAAAAGGTTGCACGGGAAGCATCTAAACTTGGAGGGACTTAGTATCTCTTTGTTCCTGGGTGGTAAACCACAAGTGCACTCTCAGGTAAAAACCACCATGCTCATGGCCCTAAGTATAATGGAAATTACCTTAGGCGATGACAACCACAAGCATAGCCCCGAGTAGCCACTCAACATAAACCATACAACCAATCCACCCAGGTGTGCATTTTAATTTTTGTACTTAGGAATTTCTCAACAAATCCATAGAAACAAAATTAATAGCATTGCTAAGCATCTGATAAAACTTAAAAAGGGCTGCGGTACAAGGTAAAAAGGATGGCTACACGCTACTAGGATTTAACATAGTATGGTAGCTAGCATAGTATGAAAACTTATTAAAATTCCTATCATGCATACTACTAAAAAATTCCACTAATGCATATAGGAAAAATAATGGGTGATTTATGAATGTCACTTGCCTTGGTAGCAGGATGAACAAGCACAGCAAGAAAAACAATCACACGAGTAACCTTGCTCCTCCTCACAATCTAACAAGCAAAACAAAATAAAACATAAACACACAAAATACAACAATTCATAAACATGTATGCATGCATGATATGCCATGAACAAACACTAAACAAACTAGTTACACTTTTTATTCTCTGTTCTTTAAATGCATGCAATGCAAATTGCAGAAAAATTTATTTTATTTAAATAAAATAATGATAACACCAATAATAGCAAAATAAGGCACTACAACACTTTCTTTTGATTTTGTTATAAAAAGTTTCAATTAAAACGTATGTTGACCTTTCTGGACAGAGGGCAAAATTACCAACCTATTACAAAGGTTTTTCTGAAAAATCATTTTTAGGCAATAAGTTATAGCTTAAAAGCCGAAATACCACTCTGCAATTTACTCGAAATAAAGGATACATAATAGAAAAACAAATGATGCAGAAATAAACTAGAAGATCAGGGCTATCCGTGGATATAAAATTCATCAAAAACGGAATTACGGTTGGAGAGATATGATTTTTCAAAGTTTTACAAGTTTTTTGCCCTATTTACTAAATCCAGCCAAAAATAGAAAAAAAGAAGGCTACTTGGCGTGCTCTGATTGGACGGTACCGCTTCGCTAAAAGAAATAAAACATGATCGTTAGATCTAAATCTGACGGTCCAGATCTGCTTCTTCCTGACACGTTCCGGCAGTGGTGCTCCGGTGACCTAGCTACCGCGGCGGCGACGCGTCGGAATGGCGCGTTTCGGCGAGACTACGGTGAACCGGGATGGTGCGATCATACCACGATGTTCAGCAGGTCGAGGCGAGCTTGTAGGCGAAGTAGAGGACGGTGGCGCTTCCTGGTTCCTCCTGGATTGCTCGCCGGAGTTGGCTACGGCGCACGGTCGTCTCGGTCGACCAAGCTCTGTTCGATTTCAAGCACACAAAAATACGGGACCAAGTCAGAAAGATGTACGGGGGGAAATAAGAGAGAATGGAGGAGAAAGGAGGGCTCGGGGTCGTCTGTATCCACCGGAGTTTGAGAGAACGGCCGGCGGCAGTGGCAGTGGTTCGTGGATGCTCACGAGCAGCCTGGGGGCTCTCGGGATGGATTTCTTGGGGCAAATGGAAGAGGAGGGAGAAGAGATTATATAGAAGCAAACGAGGAAAGAAAAGGTGGAGTAAATCGCCGCATTCAAGCGGATTGATTCGACGGTTTCCTGGACGCGTTCGCGAGCGTGATTTGGGGAAGACGACGTTGTGTCGGTGGAAAAACAAAGGAGAGGGAGGTTGCGGGCTGCCGTTGGGCTGGAGCGCGCGGGGAAGAAATTGGGCCGAAGTTGGGCTAGCTCGGCCGGGGTGGCCTTCTTCCCTTTTTGTTTTTGTTCAAAAACTTATTTCTTTTCTGAAAACTTTCATAACTTCTATTTTAAAACTCCAAAATGAATCAAACCAATTTGTAAATTTTTGTAAAACCAAACCTTATCAAAATACACTATTTGGTATCACTTTCACGCAATTTCATTTACAAGATATAATTGGGCAATAAAATTTAATATATCTCATTGCTCTTAAGGAAAATAGTTTTATTTCTTTTTGAAATTTTTGAAAGTCAAGGTGCAAAGTAGTAATGCAATGAAATGATGCATGCCATGCTTGAATTTTTATTTTTGCGAAAATTGGGATGTTACAGACTAACCCCCTTAAGAGGAAGCTCGCCCCGAGCTTCGGAAAGGTCAGCAAATAGGTGAGGATGGTCTTCTCGAAGGTCATCTTCTCGTTCCCATGTGGCTTCTTCCTCGGTGTGATGGTTCCACTGAACCTTGCAGAACTTGATGGTTTTGGTAGGGTAATTCTTTCTGCTGTCTCTAATATCTTTATTGGCTTCTCTTCATAGGTCAGATCACTCTCCAGTTGCACTTCCTCGAGGGGTACAGTATCCTTCAACGGAGTCCCCATCATCTCGGGGTGACATTTCTTCAACTGACTGACATGGAACACATTATGGACTGCAGACAAAATTTCGGCAGTTCCAACTCATAGGCCACTTCACCCTTGCGTGAAAGGATTTTAAATGGTCCAATGAATCGCGGTGCTAACTTTCCTTTGATTCCAAACCTTTTTACACCACGAAGTGGTGATACTCTGAGATAGGCTCTATCACCCACTTCGTAGGTGACTTCTCTACGTTTGGAATCTGCATGGCTCTTCTGCCGAGACTGGGCTATCTTCAATCTGTCTTTGATCAGTCTGACCTTCTCTTCCGCATCCTGAATTATATCAGGTCCGAAGAAACTCCGTTCTCCTACACCACTCCACAGCAATGGGGTAGTGCATTTCTTCCCATATAAGGCTTCAAACGGTGCCATCCCAATGCTTGCTTGGTAACTGTTATTGTAGGAAAATTCGGCGTATGGTAGGTTGTCATCCCAGCTAGAGCCATAATCGAGTGCACAAGCTCTTAGCATATCTTCCAGAATCTGGTTTACTCTCTCAGTCTGACCATCAGTTTGTGGATGAAATGCCGTACTGAATTCCAATCTGGTTCCTAGTGATTCATGCAACTGTTTCCAAAAATGAGATGTGAACTGGGTTCCTCTATCAGACACGATACTCTTAGGAACGCCATGAAGGCACACAATTCTCTTCATGTAAATATCAGCTAACTTAGCACTGGTATAAGTGGTCTTCACGGGTATAAGTGAGCTATTTTCGTCAGACGGCAGACTATAACCCAAATGGAATCATAACCCGATTTGGTCCTTGGTAGTCCTGTAATGAAGTCCATACCGATAGAATCCCACTTCAGTCCGGCACCTTCAAAGGTTGTAGAAGTCCTGCCGGCTTCTGATGTTCTGCTTTTACTCGGCTGCATACATCACACTTTGCGATATATTCTGCTATATCTCTCTTCAGATTATTCCACCAGAATCTCTCCTTCACATCCATGTACATTTTGGTATTACCCGGATGAATGGAGTAAGGTGTTTCATGGGCTTCCTGCAGAATCAGCTTCCTAAGATCAGGGTCATTGGCTACACACACACGTTTTTCAAACCACAGGGTTCCTTGCTCATCTTCATGAAATCCCTTGGCTTTTCCTGCTCTCAGATTGACCTTGATTTCTTCTATATCCTTGTCTCCCTTCTGAGCTTCGCGTATCTTGTCCATCAGAGTCGGTTGTACTTCTAATGATGCTAAGAATCCTTCGGGTACTACTTCCAACCGAAGGTCTTTAAATGCCTTGCATAGGTCTTCAGGCAATTCACCTGCCGTGAGTCCATTTACATAGGGCTTGCGGCTCAAAGCATCAGCCACCACATTGGCTTTTCCTGGATGATACTGCAGACTTAAATCATAGTCTTTGATCAATTCCAGCCATCTCCTTTGACGCATGTTCATTTCCTTCTGAGTAAAGAAGTACTTGAGGCTTTTATGGTCTGTGAATACTTCACAATGCTTTCCCCATAGATATGGCCTCCAAATCTTCAGGGCATGCACTACAGAAGCCAACTCCAGATCATGAGTGGGATAATTTACTTCATGTTTCTTGAGCTGCCTCGAAGCATAAGAGACCACTTTACCACTTTGCATCAACACACTCCCGAGGCCTCGATGTGAAGCGTCACAATACACTTGGAATTCTTTCTCTAGGTCTGGTAGACATAGGACTGGTGCTGATACTAAGCGTTTCTTCAGTTCTTGAAAACTAGTCTCACAAGCTTCTGTCCACTCAAACTTCTTACCCTTTTTCAGTAGTTCGGTCATAGCCTTGGCAATCTTGGAGAAGTTTTCAATGAATCTCCGGTAGTATCCTGCTAATCCTAGAAAACTGCGGATTTCTCCCACATTCTTGGGTGATTCCCAGTTGGTCACAGCAGAAACGTTTTCAGGGTCCACTGCTATTCCCTCCTTAGACACTATATGTCCTAGAAATCCAACTTGTTCTAACCAAAACTCACACTTGCTGAATTTGGCATATAGCTTATGCTCCCGAAGTCTCTGCAAGACCAGGCGCAAATGTTCTTCATGCTCTTTGTGGCTTTTGGAGTAGACTAAGATGTCATCGATGAAAACAACGACAAACTTGTCTAGAAAATCCATGAACACTTTATTCATCATATTCATGAAATAAGCTGGAGCATTGGTCAACCCAAAAGGCATCACTGTGTACTCATATGAGCCATATCTAGTGACAAATGCGGTCTTGGGTATGTCCATCTCTCTAACTTTCATCTGAAAGTACCCTGATCGAAGATCGATCTTTGAAAACACACTAGCTCCTTCTAATTGATCGAAGAGCTCATTGATTTTGGGTAGTGGGTACTTATTCTTGATTGTTTGCTCATTTATCTCCGATAGTCCGTGACTAGCCTCTGTGTACTATCCTTCTTCTTAACGAATAGAATTGGTGCTCCCATGGTGATGAACTTGGGCGAATAAAACCTTTCTGCATATACTCCTCGAGTTGTTTCTTGAGTTCCTTCAATTCGTCAGTGGCCATTGGGTAAGGTCTCTTAGCTATTGGTCCTGTGCCTGGTTTTAGTTCAATAAGAAACTCGACATCTCTATCGGGTGGCATTCCCGGTAGTTCCTCTGGAAACACATCTGGGTATTCCCTTGCTATAAGAACATCACCTAGGCTAACCCCCTTAAGAGAATTTAGCCTAACTCTTTTGAGTTCAAAAGTTGATATGAACCTAATCTTCTTTTTCTCAGGGGTGGTGAGGGTGATAGCTCTATTTGCACAGTCTATGATTCCTTCAAAACGAGTCATCCAATCCATCCTATGATAACATCTAAGCCTTGGGTTTCTAGGATGACCAGGTCCGTAGGGAAGTGATGTTTTCCAATTCCCAAGTCTAACTGTCTACACCCAGAATTTACTATCATTTCTCCACCAGGTGAACTCACTCTAATAGGTTTCCCTATGCTTTCCTCGGCTAGCCATGTTTTTTTACAAAAGCTCTTGATATGAATGAATGCGATGCTCCAGTATCAAATAAGACTAATGCTGGAAATGAATTGAGCAAGAACGTACCAATCACAGCATCGGGTTCATCATGTATTTCTTCCACATTGATGTGGTTCACTTGTCCCTTCTGGAAAGGATTGGGCTTGACATTCTTTTTTTGACCAGCCAAACGTAGGGAAGCCCCCACGGTAATTTTCAATTTTCAATGCCCAAAAACCAACTGAAGATCCCAACAGGGGATTTCAGTCCAAAGTCAAGCCATTACAAAGATACAAGGTTGAGAGAATCAACCAAAAAATAAACAGTACTAAACAGCAGAACTAAAAGCTAGAGATAATTTAAACTGAAACTATCCACTCAAGGAAACTAGCACGCTTGGAGGGTTTAACCCTGTGGGATGTAAGAAGGACATCCTTCCGAAACCTTGCCTTCACCTTCTAAAGCTAGGTCGCTGATCTTCAAAGATGAAATCATTCCTTTCCTTCCATATATTCCAGGCAGCAGTCACGGTAATCTCCATAAAACAGGGCCATTGAACTGATTTTTGGCAGCCTCAAAAGTTTCTGACATATCTCTTCCTCTTGTCCATAGGATATTCAAATGGTTCCAGCATCTAGCTGCAAAAGAGCACTCGAAGAAAAGGTGATCCCTTGTTTCCAGTATGTTTGCATCACAAAGCACACAGTTTGCTCCTGTATTTAAATGCCAATGCCTTCTTAACATCATGTCTCTAGTGTTGATTCTGTCTATGATCATTAACCAGGCAAAAACTCTAAGTTTCGGAATGCATTTACTTTTCCAAAGGAGCTTAAAGATTGGAGTGGAAGGCAGTCCTTGGAAAAGAAACTTGTAATAACTGGATGAAGAATAATACCCTTTGTTTAGAGAGTATATCCATTGATCTTTATCGCCTCTTGTTCTATTTCTAAGAGAATTCACCAAATTTTGCAAGACATTGAACTCATCAAAAGCTTGTTCTGATAACGGCAGGAAGAAAAGCTGAGCGAGATCTTCCACTTGGAGAACATTTTGAACTGAGATGTCCTTGTCCCATGCGAAGGAATACAATCTGTCCAGTCTGTTTGCAAGAAGATCATTGCCATCCCATTTATCTTTCCAGAGTAAAATGGATTGGCCTGAACCTGGCACACAAGATGTAATACCTCTATATTGAAAGGAGAGGGAGCATATATCCTTCCACCAAAAAGACCCCACCTTGTTAACTGCATGAGGAGTTTGATCTGTGTAGTAAGCGTGCCACACCAAATCCACCCAGGGTATATCTGCCTTGTTCATGAACTTGTCCATATGTTTCAAGAGGAGTGCATCATTCTGTAATTCAAGATTTATAATGCCAAGTCCCCTTTATCTTTGGGTTTGCAAACTGTTTCCCAAGCCGCTAGGGCCTGTACTTGGCTTTCCCATTCTCCTTTAGCCCAAACACAGTGCCTTCTCGCTCTGTCCATAACCTTGATTGATGTTTTTTGAATTTTAATGCTACACATATAAAAGGTAGGCAGTGCTGATAAAACAGAATCAACATAAGTCAATCTCCCGCATAGGTTAGAAATCTCGAGCAAGCATTTAGTCTCCTTTCAACACTGTCAGTTAGAGGAGACAATTCCTGGACTGTAGGTTTTGTTGTACCAAGAGGTAATCCAAGGTAAGTGAACGGCATTGTCCCAATTTGGCACTCCAATATCTGAGCAAGCTCAACTGCTAAGTTGTCAGGACAGTTCAAAGGGATCATATTGGATTTCTGAAAATTCACCTTCAACCCTGTTGCCTCGGCAAAATTATTAATCAAAGATTTCAACAAGGTGACTTGTGTTGGGCATGCTTCCATGACCACAATGGTGTCGTCAGCGTACTGAATGACAGGGAAATCATGTCCTGGGATAGGCAAAGGCGCATTTAAATTTCCTTGTTGAAACTCATAATTGATCATAGTTTGAAGCAGATCGGCCGTTCCCACATATAAAAGAGGCGATAATGGGTCACCTTGACGCACCCCTCTTCTGCATTCAAACTTTTTTCCAGCAACCCCATTGAGTAGAACAGAAGAGGTACCACTCTTAAGAATGTTTTCTAGCCAATTTAGCCATCTGTCATCAAATCCTTTGAGCTTAAAAATTTTCAGAATTGCAGCGTGTTCCATCATATCAAAAGCTTTTGAGAAGTCAATCTTAAAGATAATAATTGGTCTGCCAGACTGCTTGCATTGAAAGGGCTTGGCATTCTCATCAGCCTTCCTCTCTGGGCACTCAGTTGCATAATGCCCCGTCTTCTTGCACTTGAAACAAGTCACCTGAGACAAGTCCTTCTTCCCCTCAAAATTGGGACGATGCTGTCCATTTCCATGGTTATGTCCATGGTGATGGTTTCCCTTGAATCCTCCATTGTGGTTGTGACCATGATGTTTGTGGCCATTACCATTGCTGGGATGTTTCCAATGCTTGTGCCCACTGTTTTCCGAGGTGTGATGCCTCTTGTGTGTTCCCTCAGAATGAACCTTACTTGCACTGAACTTCCTCTTCCTGTTTTCTTCCTTTCTTATGTTGTTGTCCAGAGTGATTGCTTGATCCAACAGAGCTTGATAGTTGGGAGCATATGCTACAGACAAGGGTATCTTCAGTTCACCCCTAAGTCCATTGAGAAATTTTTCCTTCCTCTTAGCATCAGTGTCAATGTCCTCTGGTGCATACCTTGATAGTGTGCAGAAATCATCCATGTACTCCTTCAGAGTTCTACCACCCTGCCTCAAACTGCGAAATTCATCCTTTTTCAGATTCATTAAGCCAGAGGAAATGTGTGCGTTGCGAAAACCCTCCTTGAAGGCATCCCAAGTCATGTCCTCCAACGGATGAGTTACTTGGTAAGTCTCCCACCACATTGCAGCGGGTCCTTCCAGCAGGTGTGCGGTGAACCTCACCTTCTCCGCATCAGTACACTCACAAGTCACTAAGTCCTTGTTGATTGAGCGGAGCCAGTCATCGGCCACTATAGGCTCAGTAGCAGAGGAGAACTTGTTAGGCCTAAGCCTCAAAAATCTAGCAAGTCTGTCCACTTGGGGTGGTGGCGGCGGATTGTTGTTGTTGTTGTTGTTCTGGTTGTTATTGTTGTTGTTGTTTGCTGCCAAAAACTGAGTCATCATAGTCATCAACTGAGCTTGGGCAGCCATCAACTGTTGCATAGCATCATTGTTGTTGTTGTTGTTGTTGTTGTTGTTGTTGTTGCTAGTATCGCGACGGGGAGGCATCTGTGGGGTTTTTCAGCATGGATGAGTAAGAGATAGACATAACTATAAGAAAGAAAAAAAAAATCTACCCATGCACAAAACAATAAGTACAATCAAACAAAGAAACAAAAACAAAATTCCTTTAACAATTTTCGAAAAGGGCAAAAGTTTGATAGATTAAAACAAAGCGACAAAGTTTGCAAACCAAAGCATTCTAGCATTGCCATACCACAAGTTGGGAGGTCAAAGCTTAAACAAAAGACGAACTAACGAGAAATAAAACATGGTGGTCCAACTACTAAGTCTAATTTTCGTCCATGACATCATCTTCCTCTTCGACCTCCTCGATTGTGATCCCTTCCTTTGCGAGTATTTCCTTGAGCTCCTTCACTTCCTTCTCTAGGGCTTCATTCTTCTCCTGCAACTTTCTCTTCTCACCACGCAGTGTCTCTATTAAGTCGCGGTCAGCCTCGAACTCTACGTCGTTGCTCTCGAGCTCCAACTTCAAGTCCTGAATTTCCTTGTTCTTCGCCTTGACTCTCTTCTCTTGATTCTGAAACTTCTTCTCTTGCGCCTTGAATTTCTCCTCTTGTGCGTTGGTCACTTCTTCTTGGGCGTTGATCTTCTTTTGAGTCTCCTTGAGTTGGGCGAGTAGCTCGTCGTTGTTCAGTAGCTCAGTGCGCCTATCATCTTCGAGGTCCTTAAGGTGATTTTCTAAGTCCTGAAGATACGGATGTAAAGGATTAGCTTTGTGTTTAGCCTCCTCGTTTACGAGGAAGGGTTCTCCATCTTCATCACGCCGTCCTAGGGGATGGAAATAGTGGTCCCTCAGCTCCCGGTGGTGTTGCCCACAAAGACGTCCTATCAGCTCCTCCATGGCGAGATTGAGGCCCTTCTCCAAGGAGTCACTAATCGACTTGATCTTGATGTCTTCGGTCTTGGGTTCTGTCTCGCGTCCAAGTTGAAGAAGTCGGATCCCCCATAAGCCTTCTTTGTTGAACTTCTTCAGTTGAGTTGCCTTGATAATGGGTGTGGGTAGCGCCAATATTTCAACTAACTCCAGAAGATAGCTTCCAAAGCGGGTGTCCTTGAAGTCCTCCGCGGTCTCGTACTTGACGATCGTCATCCTTAAGTTAGAAGAGTAAAATAATTAAAACATAATACATAAGGTAAAGGAGTACTAGTTATGATGTGCATAAATACTTAGAGAAAATATTAAGTCCCAAAATTCGTGGTGATCAAAAATTATTAACAACTCATTGTAATTCGGATATTCACTATAGTGAGAGAGACAGACACCCGGCCAGCCACTTTTGCTTGTGGGACAGGTCTCATGTACGTGGACATGTAAGGTTAGTCTCCGGGCCGCTTCATCTCACTATGCCGTTAGGATCCAAAATACTCTAAGGAGATAATATTATGATAAAAAAGGGTTTAACCAATCCTAAGGGCTCGAACCTACAGGCAACACTTTGCTCTGATACCATTTTGTAGTGCCCCACCTTTTATTAAAGATAGAACACCTGTGTATGTGCTAGTCCCTGGATCAATGCTAGCACCACAGTACAAAACTCAATGTATCTTTGCATAAGTATCAAATTATTACATCGAGATCCAGAATAGCCAAGTATAACTTTATTACAAAGTGCATAACCTTGAAGGCTAGCAAAATTTTCAGAGTTCACAAGCAGAAACAAAATAGCAATGAGCCTCCATCTTCAAGCATGCGCCACAGGCAGACATGTTGGGTGTAGACTCGAGTCCAGAATTTATTCTTCATCTGAGGTACCTGCACATTTGAATATGCAGCCCCCGAAGGAGGTCAATACAATGAAGTATTGGCAAGTGACTATGGTGGATAATATTGACAAGTCTAAAACTATATGAGTATTTGGCTTGGTGGAGTTGTAGGCTATTTGCAGAAAGCAAGTTTTCTCCTATCTTTTGTAAAAGAGTTTTATTTTCAAAGACTTGGCACCATGGGATAAAACCCAATGCGCACCACAAATATTTTTCCTTAGTCAAATTTTTACTTCTTGAAAACGGTGTTGAGATTCTTCTGTCCATCCTTGTCCAGCTGCTCGAAGTTGTCCATCACCGGGGACACGGCTAAGTACTCAGATTTTTGACTCTGCAGAGCTTGTGCACTTTCACCTTCAGACTCAATTAACCCAAACATCCTATACACGCGGAGTGCATTAAGGAAAGGAGAGAATTGAGACAAGATCTTTCAGAAGAAGAATTCAACCATACTAGCAAGACCCGTTCCACCTATAAAAATTCTACATCTGCTTGTCAAGCTGACAGGTTGAACTCTCACAACTTAGTTGATTCAAGACAGAGCCCATTGTCAAAAGGTTGCACGGGAAGCATCTAAACTTGGAGGGACTTAGTAATCTCTTTGTTCCTGGGTGGTAAACCACAAGTGCACTCTCAGGTAAAAACCACCATGCTCATGGCCCTAAGTATAATGGAAATTACCTTAGGCGATGACAACCACAAGCATAGCCCCGAGTAGCCACTCAACATAAACCATACAACCAATCCACCCAGGTGTGCATTTTAAATTTTTGTACTTAGGAATTTTCTCAACAAATCCATAGAAACAAAATTAATAGCATTGCTAAGCATCTGATAAAACTTAAAAAGGGCTGCGGTACAAGGTAAAAAGGATGGCTACACACTACTAGGATTTAACATAGTATGGTAACTAGCATAGTATGAAAACTTATTAAAATTCCTATCATGCATACTACTAAAAAATTCCACTAATGCATATAGGAAAAATAATGGGTGATTTATGAATGTCACTTGCCTTGGTAGCAGGATGAACAAGCACAGCAAGAAAATAGAAAAAAGAAAGGCTACTTGGCGTGCTCTGATTGGACGGTACCGCTTCGCTAAAAGAAATAAAACATGATCGTTAGATCTAAATCTGACGGTCCAGATCTGCTTCTTCCTGACACGTTCCGGCAGTGGTGCTCCGGTGACCTAGCTACCGCGGCGGCGACGCGTCGGAATGGCGCGTTTCGGCGAGACTACGGTGAACCGGGATGGTGCGATCATACCACGATGTTCAGCAGGTCGAGGCGAGCTTGTAGGCGAAGTAGAGGACGGTGGCGCTTCCTGGTTCCTCCTGGATTGCTCGCCGGAGTTGGCTACGGCGCACGGTCGTCTCGGTCGACCAAGCTCTGTTCGATTTCAAGCACACAAAAATACGGGACCAAGTCAGAAAGATGTACGGGGAAAATAAGATAGAATGGAGGAGAAAGGAGGGCTCGGGGTCGTCTGTATCCACCGGAGTTTGAGAGAACGGCTCGGGATCGTTCACTCGTAATAAAGAAGAGTTTAAGTGGGACCTTCTTGATCGGATTCAGGAGAACACTGAAGGATGGGAGAATGACAAAGGTAGGGAGTCAGGTATAAGCTATGACTTTGAGTGTGTTAAAAAATTTATGGATACTGATGATTATCGCAAAATTAGCACTACTTATGGTCTTGACTCTCAAATTGTTGCAAACTTTTATAAAGCCTTTGCTTCCTATTTCGGTTTGCCGAAGGAGGGTTTTAAAAATTATCATGAACCATATAAAGATGAATCTGTTTCTCATATATCTAAAGGTGTTGAGGTTAATGTTGCTGATCGCATTATTCCAGAACCTTATATTGAAAAAGTTCCTTTTCCTAATAAGATTAAGGAACATACTATCATAACTGGTGTTGTTAGTAAAAGTAATAAGAAAACTACCAAACCTGATGAGCAAATAACTGTTGAACCTGTTGTAGCATTGGTTAAAGATCTTGTCACTGAAAATTTAGAAGATAGACACATTATCTTTTGTGAGGATGCTTCTAATATTGTCTCACATCCTAAAAGTTCTAGGAAGTCTAGTGTTCCTGTGCTTTCTGTTGGGATAGGTGATCATTGCTATTATGGTTTATGTGATATTGGTGCAAGTTCTAGTGCTATTCCTTATGAGCTTTACAGGGAAATTATGCACGAAATTGCTCCTTGTAAACTTGAAGAGATTGATGTGGTTATTCAGCTTGCTAATAGGGAAACTATCTCTCCAATTGGTATCATTAGAGATGTCGAAGTCCTTTGTGGTAAGACTAAATACCCTGCTGATTTTCTTGTACTTGGGTCGGCTGCCAATGATAGTTGTCCTATTATTT
Organism: Poa pratensis; assembly: GCA_947311845.1. NCBI lineage: Eukaryota > Viridiplantae > Streptophyta > Magnoliopsida > Poales > Poaceae > Poa > Poa pratensis. Next base: position 23,006,702 of record CAMZMU010000033.1, on the reverse strand, counting down.
TTGGTAGACCTTTTCTGAATACTTGTGGTGCTGTTATAGATTGTAAGAAAGAGAAAATCTTTACTAAATTTGCTGGTGAATCTTATGAATTCAATTTCTCTAAATTTGCTAAAGCACCTTATGAAACTGAATTGCCTAGTGAGGATTTTGAAATTGCTCAACTTGCATCTATTGTTCTTGCTCCTAACAATGCTTTGCAGCAACATATGGAGAATCATGAAAGTGAGAACTTCAGGGAAGAAAGGAATGAGCTTGATGAAGTATTCCTTCGTCAACCTATGCTCAAACACAATTTACCTGTGGAAGATTTGGGTACCACAATGCCACCCAAGGAGGATCCTGTTTTTGATTTGAAACCTCTGCCTGATAATCTTAAATATGCTTATATTGATGATAAGAAAATATATCCTGTTATTATCAGCTCTAAACTTTCAGGTACAGAGGAGGAAAGGTTATTGGGAGTGTTGAGGAAACACCGCGGAGCTATGGGATATACTCTTGATGACCTGAAGGGAATTTCTCCTACTATATGTCAGCACGCCATCAACATGGAACCTGATGCAAAGCCTGTTGTTGAGCATCAGCGTCGTTTAATACCCAAGATGAAAGAAGTGGTAAGAAATGAGGTATTAAAACTTCTTGAAGCTGGTATTATTTATCCTATTGCTGATAGTAGATGGGTAAGTCCTGTGCACTGCGTTCCTAAGAAAGGAGGAATTACCGTTGTTCCTAATGAAAATGATGAACTAATTCCTCAAAGAGTAGTAGTTGGTTATAGAATGTGCATTGATTTTAGAAAGGTTAACAAAGTAACTAAGAAAGATCATTATCCTTTGCCTTTTATTGATCAAATGCTTGAGAGGTTGTCCAAGAAAACTCACTTTTGTTTCCTTGATGGGTATTCTGGGTTTTCTCAAATTGCTGTGAGAGCGCAAGATCAAGAGAAAACTACTTTTACTTGTCCTTATGGAACTTATGCTTATAGACGTATGCCTTTTGGTTTATGTAATGCTCCTGCTACTTTTCAAAGATGCATGTCTGCTATTTTTCATGGCTTTTGTGAGGAAATTGTGGAAGTCTTCATGGACGATTTCTCCGTCTATGGAACTTCCTTTGATAATTGTTTGCACAACCTTGACAAAGTTTTGCAGAGATGTGAAGAAACTAGCCTTGTTCTTAATTGGGAGAAATGCCACTTTATGGTTAATGAAGGAATTGTTCTTGGACACAAAATTTCTGAAAGAGGTATTGAAGTTGATCGAGCTAAAGTGGAGGCAATTGAAAAGATGCCTTGTCCCAAAGATGTTAAAGGTATTCGTAGTATTCTTGGTCATGCTGGTTTTTATAGGAGGTTTATTAAAGATTTCTCTAAAATTTCCAAGCCTCTTACTAATCTTCTTCAAAAAGATGTACCCTTTGTTTTTGATGATGATTGTAAGGAAGCTTTTGAAACTTTGAAAAAGGCTTTAATCACCGCTCCTGTAGTTGAACCACCTGATTGGAATTTACCTTTTGAAATTATGTGTGATGCTAGTGATTATGCTGTAGGCGCTGTTCTTGGGCAGCGAGTAGATAAAAAGTTAAATGTTATTCATTATGCTAGTAAAACTCTTGATTCTGCTCAAAAGAATTATGCCACTACTGAAAAAGAATTTCTAGCTGTAGTTTTTGCTTGTGACAAATTTCGACCCTACATAGTTGATTCGAAAGTCACTATTCATACTGATCATGCTGCAATTAGATACCTTATGGAAAAGAAAGATGCTAAGCCAAGGCTTATTAGATGGGTACTTCTTTTGCAAGAATTTGATTTGCATATCATAGATAGAAAAGGTGCTGAAAATCCTGTTGCTGATAATTTGTCTAGATTGGAAAGCATTCCTTATGATCCTATTCCTGTTAATGATAGCTTTCCAAATGAACAATTGGCTGCAATAAGTGTAAGTTCGCGAGATAGTCCTTGGTATGCTGATTATGCTAACTTTATTGTTTCCAAGTACTTGCCTCCGACCTTTTCAGCTCAGCAAAGAAGGAAATTCTTTTATGACTTGCGGCATTATTTTTGGGATGACCCACACTTATATAAAGAAGGAGTCGATGGTATTATGCGAAGATGTGTTCCTGAATATGAACAACAGGAAATACTGAGGAAATGCCATGGAAGTGCTTATGGAGGGCATCACGCTGGAGATAGAACTGCGCAGAAAGTTCTACAATCAGGTTTTTATTGGCCTACCCTCTTTAAGGATGCAAGAAAGTTTATTTTATCTTGTGATGAATGTCAAAGGGTTGGTAATATCTCTAGACGCAATGAAATGCCTATGAGTTATTCTCTTGTTATTGAACCATTTGATTGTTGGGGATTCGACTTCATGGGTCCTTTTCCTTCTTCACAAGGTAATACTCATATACTTGTTGCTGTTGATTATGTCACTAAATGGGTAGAAGCTATACCTACTAAAAGTGCTGATGGTGAGACCTCTTTAAAAATGCTTCAAGATGTCATTTTTCCTAGGTTTGGAGTACCTAGATATCTTATGACTGATGGAGGTTCTCATTTTATCCATGGTGGTTTTAGAAAAACTCTTGCTAAATATGGTGTTAATCATAGAATTGCTTCAGCCTATCATCCTCAAACTAGTGGACAAGTAGAATTGTCAAATAGGGAGATTAAATCTATCTTGCAAAAGACTGTTAATAAATCTAGAAAAAATTGGGCTAGTAAGTTAAATGATGCTTTATGGGCTTATAGAACTGCTTATAAGAACCCCATGGGCATGTCTCCTTATAAAATGGTTTATGGTAAAGCTTGTCACTTGCCTTTAGAATTAGAACACAAAGCTTATTGGGCAGTGAGAGAACTTAATAGAGATTTTAAACTTGCCGGTGAGAAAAGGTTGTTGCACTTAAGTTCTTTAGATGAATGGAGAAGTGAGGCTTATGAAAATGCTAGACTCTTTAAAGAAAAAGTTAAGAGATGGCATGATAGGAGAATTCTTAAAAGAGAATTTAATGTTGGTGAGAAAGTTCTATTGTATAGGTCTCGTCTCAGATTTTTTGCAGGAAAGTTACTCTCAAAATGGGAAGGACCATTTGTTATTGTGGAGGTGTATCGTTCAGGTGCAATAAAAATTGCTTCATTGAAAGATAACTCTACACAAGTGGTAAATGGTCAAAGACTCAAGCATTATATTTCTGGAGATTCTATTAATGAAGAGGTTGATACAATTAAAGTGGTGACTCCGGAAACTTTCATTGAAGAACATTTTTCTGGGACTGCAGAATTCGATTCGAATAGGTAACAGTTTCGGTAAGAAAAGTTTCGCGAATAACTTTCTAGAAGATATTTTCGTCGTTTTTATTAAATATGGAAAAATAAGAGACCGAACCGGATGGGAGACGGCACCCGTGGTGCCCAAACCATAGGTCGGCGCGGTGGGGCCCCCAGCCGCGCCGCCTGGTGGTTTGAGCACCCCGGAGCTCGTCTCCGATCAGGTTTCCTCCTGTACCTTCCTTATGTTGTAAAACTTTTTGCTATATAACTCACCCGAACCCCCGAGGTTCGTATCTCGCCTTTTCATCGTGTTTCGTTTCGAGCTGTTTCTGTCCAGATATTGTTTTTAGATTTAGAAGCACCATGGTCTCCAACAACAACAAGGACAATGCACCACCACCACCGAAGGAGTAATTCATCATAAGTATTGGCATCCCCTTGGTTTGTTCCAAGCTTGGGGGAGTGCCGCGGTATCACACCATTATCTTTACCTTTTACTTTTCCATAAAGTCATATCGTGAGTAGGGAAGTTATCTTATATGATGGTTTGCAATGTAGAAGTATCTCTCTTTTAGTTGGTTATCTATGTATCCCTTGGTGTGAGTTGCCGTTATGAAATATTAATGAGAAGTTTTATCATTTACTTTCTGCATACTTTATTTTAGCTTGCAATTCTCTTTCATATTGATAACGTTGTTGTTAGTATAGGGATCAATTTTTAGAGCACCAAGTTAATCTTTTTGGTTTTGGCAAACTTAGCATTGGTCAGTAGTAGACAATACTTTGAGACTTAAGTAGAAAGAGGGAGTGCATGCAAATATATTATTCCATGATCTTTCTTTCTTTGTGGCTCATAAGCTTAGTATTCTTAAGTTAAACTATTTGTGCTTCTAAGGAAGATTGCATGATTATTCTTATCACTTGTATAATTGTTTGTATCCCTCAACTCTTATGCTTGCTACATAACCTTGCTAGCCAAAGACCTGTATCGAGAGGGAATGCTTCTCATACGTCCAAACCTTGAGCCAAACCATTGCCATTCGAGTCCACCATAACTTCCTACTATATGGTATTTTGCGCCATTCCAAGTAAATACTTCATGTGCTACCTTTAAATTATTCAAAACTTATTACTCCTAGTTTTGTGTCACTGTTTATTAGCTCATGAGGGTTCTGTAGAGTTTCTCTAGCACTTTTGTCAAACAGACTTTCACCAATGGACTAGTGGCATATACACCGCTTATCCAACAATTTGCAAAAAGAGCTGGCAAATGGGGTGCCCAGTCCCAATTAACTACAACTTTCATTAATAATTCTCTTCACATGTTTTGCCTGATTTATCAGTAAGCAACTTAATTTGCAAATAGACACTCCTCCATGGTATGTGAATGTTGGAAGGCACCCGAGGATTCGGTTAGCCATGGCTTGTGTAAGCAAAAGGTTGGGAGGAGTGTCAACTATAAAGAAACTAAAATACATGTGTAAACAAAAGAGAAGAGGGATGATCTACCTTGCTGGTAGAGATAACGTCCTTCATGGGAGCCGTTCTTGAAAGTCTGGTTGACAAGGGGTTAGTGTTCACTTTACTACGATTCGTTGACAACGACATACATAGCTCAAACAACTATTTTCATACTCTCTATATGCTTTGCAAAACTTAAAAGCTCTAGCACATGATTTAATCCCTGCATCCCTCTGCGAAGGGCCAATCTTTTACATGATTGTTGAGTCAGTAAACCCATTCCTCTCTATCTCAAGCGAGCATTTGAGTTGTTGAGATCCAATTAGTTATATGTGTTGATACTTCTAATCATATCTCTCATTTCCTTGTTTCGCACAATAGCTTTCATCCGAATGAATATAACTTTGAAAGTTATCAATGACTGTAAGGAGACTGTTATGATTAAGGCATGTAAGTTCTGCTATATAAGCTCTGATATAAAGACTCTTCTCGAAAGATAAGTATGATATGTTAATTGTTCTCTGACCAAGAGTTTAAGTTTGCCTTCACCAATCATGGTTCTCTTTATGAACTTCATCGTGCTTCCCTTTACTTATTTCAAATTAGATTATATGAAGGGAAGTTGCTGTCTAGAATGACTTGTGTATCAATGAATGTGATGCTTCTTGTCCGTATTTTATTTATCGACACTTTGCTCCATAAACTTGTGGTCATGTTTACTGAGCTCAGTTTTCGCTTGGGGACAAGCGAGGTCTAAGCTTGGGGGGTTGATACGTCCATTTTGCATCACTATTTTATATCATAATTTACTGCTATTCATCGATATATTTCATATTTAGAAGTGTTACTTATGTTATTTTACCTATTTTGCATGTTTGATGAATAATGGAGAATTGGACACCGGAGTCAGGATTCTACTGGAAAAAGCACCGTCGAGATGCACTATTTCTGAAGATCAATAAATCGAAGGAGACATATGGAAGTTCCTATTTTACCAGAAGATGGAGGAGGCCAAAAGGGGGAGCTGAGATGGGCCATGGTGGGCCCTCCTCACCCCTTGGCGCCGTGGGGCCCCCTGCCGCGCCGAGAGGTGGTTTGGGGGCCCTGGCCCACCTCAGCCGTTCCCCCTTCGCGTACTTGACCCCCTCGGAACCCTAACACACAGAGGACGGCCATCGAAATATTCCGCCGCCTCCACGAGGCGGAAAACACCAGAGAGCGAAAAGCTCCCCTGCAGGAAGAAATCTACCGGGAGAAATTCCCTCCCGGAGGGGGAAATCGTCGCCATCATCACCGTCATCGAGCTGGACTTCATCGGGATCATCATCATCATCATCTCCACCACCAATATCATCATCACCTCCGCTGCACTCCGTCTCCGCTATAACATCTAGGGCTGAATCTTGTCTATTTCATAGGGGAAACTCTCCCGGTGTTGATTACTCTTGTTATTGATGCTATTGGGTGAAACCATTGGACTAAGGTTTATGTTCAGATTGTTATTCATCATCATATCACCTCTGATCATGTTCCGTATGATGTCTTGTGAGTAGTTCGTTTAGTTCTTGAGGACATGGGAGAAGTCTTGATGTTAGTAGTGAACTATGTTGAGTAATATTTAATGGTTTGATGCTTAAGTTGTGGTGTTATTCTTCTAGTGGTGTCATGTGAACGTCGACTACATGATACTTCACCTTTATGGGCCTAGGGGAATGCATTGTGTATTCGTTTGCCAATTGTGGGGTTGCAGGAGTGACAGAAACCTGAACACCCGTTGGTATATCGATGCATGAGGGATAGCAGGATCTCAAAGTTTAAGGCTGTGGTTAGTTTAACTTAATTACTTTCTTATATTTGCGGATGCTTGCAAGGGGTATAATCACAAGTATGTATTAGTCCTAGGAAGGGCGGTGCATTAGCATAGGTTCACCACACAACACTTATCAAAACAATGAAGATTAATCAACTATATGAAGCGAAAGCACTTGACAATACTCCCGTGTGTCCTCAAGAACGTTTGGTCATTATAAGTACAACAACCGGCTTGTCCTTTGCTGTAGAAAGGATTGGGCCACTCGCTGCAACTATTACTACTGCATTTTATTTACTTGTACTTTATTTATCTGTCATATCAAAAACTCCTAAAAACTTGTCTGTGAGCATTTACAGTGAATCCTTCATCAAAACCGCTTGTCAACACCTTCTGCTCCTCGTTGGGTTCGACACTCTTATTTATCGAAAGTACTACGATACACCCCCTATACTTGTGGGTTATCAATAGCACTCTCATTATCGCACAAGAGGGGCACCTTGGAGAAGATAATACCATAATCCTTCATTGTTTGCACCATCCATAAGAGTTGAGCACAACAACTTGCGGCGGAGATGTACTCGGCTTCGGTGGTGGAGAGAGCAACACAATTTTGCTTCTTGGAAGACCAACACACCAAGGAGCGGCCAAGAAATTGACAACTCCCGGATGTAGACTTCCTATCCTTCGTCTCTCCGGCATAGTCCGCATCCGAGTACCCATGAGATGAAAGCTTGAACCCTTGGGATACCAAAGACCAAAGTTTGGGGTATGAAGCAAATATCGAAAGATGCGCTTAACCGCCACTAAGTGGCTCTCTTTGGGAGCTGCTTGATACCTTGCACACTTACCCACACTAAACATAATATCCGGTCTAGATGCACAAAGATAAAGCAAAGAGCCAATCATCGAGCGATAGAGTTTTTGATCGACATCGTTACCCTCGGTGTCGGTGTGGAGGTCGACGGAGGTGGACATGGGTGTCTTGTAAGGTTTGAGCTCCATCATCGTGAACCTCTTGAGCATGTCTTGGGTATATTTGGCTTGATTGACGAAGGTACCTTCCCTATATTGCTTCACTTCAAATCCTAGGAAGTACTTCAACTCCCCCATCATGGACATCTCAAATTTGCTTGTCATTAGCTTTGCAAACTCATCATTGAAAGCATTGTTAGTAGAACCAAAAATGATGTCATCTACATAGAGTTGGCATATGAAAAGATTGCCACCCACCTTCTTGGTAAAGAGGGTGGGGTCAATAACACCAACTTGGAATCCACGGTCTACAAGAAACTCTCGAAGGTGCTCATACCACGCACGTGGGGCTTGTTTAAGGCCATAGAGCGCCTTGTCGAGCTTGTAAACATGGTCCGGATGGTTGGGATCCTCAAACCCGGGAGGTTGCTTAACATATACCAACTCATTAATAGGACCATTAAGGAAAGCACTTTTAACATCCATTTGTTGCAATTTAAAGTTATGATGAGATGCATATGCAAGCAAGATGCGAATAGATTCAAGACGAGCAACGGGGGCATAGGTTTCACCGAAGTCAACACCTTCGACTTGAGAGTAGCCTTGTGCCACCAATCTTGCCTTGTTTCGAATGACAATGCCGTTCGAATCTTGCTTGTTCTTGAAGACCCACTTGGTGCCGATGACGTTCTTGCACCCATTTGGCCTTGGCACCAACTTCCACACCTTGTTGCGCTTGAAGTTATTGAGTTCTTCATGCATGGCATCAATCCAATCATGATCTTCAAGAGCTTCATACACCTTCTTGGGCTCGATGAAGGACACAAAAGCATGGTTGGTGCTAAAGCTTGCCAATTGTTTTCTTGTGACGACCTTGCTTTGGACACCTCCAAGAACTTTGTCCAATGTATGCTCTAAGCGAGTTAATTTTTGCTCTCTTCGCAATTCTCTTCTCTTCTTGGTCTCCTCCGAAGTTTCTTGAGAGATGACTTGATCATTTCCTTCATCATCGGAGTCATGTGCATTGTTTTGATCTTGAGCTTGATCTTGATGTGGACCACCTTGATCTTGTTCTTGATCATTGTCGTGTGCACCATCTAGAGCTTGGTCTTGAACATCAAGTTGTGGAGAGGAACCACTAGGTTGATCTTGTTCTTGACCTTGCTCACTTGTTTGAGGGCTCGGAGTTTGTTCTTGGTTACGGGGAGGATCTTGAGTTGGTGATGGTATGACTTGAGGAGGAGCTCGAGGAGGATCTTGAACTTGAGGAGGATCCTCTTCAATGGGACGAATGTCCCCAATTGCCATCCTTCTTAGAGCGAGCTCCATAGGTACATCACCTACAACATTAGGATCAACTTGCCCCACTTGGGAGCCATTATCCTCATCAAACTTCACGTCACTAGATTCTTCAACTTGACCGGTGGTCTTGTTGTAGACTCTATAGCCGTGAGAGTTTGTGGAGTAACCAACAAAGATGCCCTCTATAGATCTAGTCTCAAACTTAGATAACCGGTTACCTTTCTTGCGAATGAAGCACTTGCATCCAAAGACACGAAAATAAGAAAGATCCGGTTTCTTCCCAAGAAGAATCTCATATGGGGTCTTGTTCAATAGCTTGCGGAGATATAACCGATTTGTTGCATGACAAGCGGTGGAGATGGCTTCGGCCCAAAAGTTGAACGGAGAAGCATACTCCGCAATCATGGTCCTAGCCGCATCCATAAGAGTCCGGTTCTTCCTCTCCGCAACACCATTTTGTTGAGGGGTGTATGGAGTGGAATATTGATGAGCAATACCCTCTTCACTAAGAAACCCCTCCACGGTGTAGTTCTTGAATTCGGACCCATTGTCACTTCGAATTGTCATGATCTTCTCTTGATATTGCGTTGAGCCATGTTGATGAAGTCAATGACTCTTTGTTGAGTCTCACTCTTTTCTTGAAGAAATAGACCCATGTGTATCTTGAATAGTCATCAACAATCACCAAGCAATACTTCTTCCCACCAAGACTATCATAAGATAATGGACCAAATAGGTCCAAATGAATGAGCTCAAGAATCTTGTCGGTGGTAATCTTCGTCTTTGATGGATGGGCTTCTCCATGTTGCTTTCCTAGAACGCATGATCTACACACACGATCTTTGGAAAACTTAATATCGGTTAGTCCAAGAATGTGATCACCACTTTGAAGATCATGGAGTGTTCTCATATTGGTGTGGGCTAGTCGGCGATGCCAAAGCCAACCCACATCAACTTTAGCCATTAGACAAGTCGCGGCCGACATGCTCTCTTTCGAGAAATCAAGCACATACATGCCGTACTCGACATGTCCAACAAAGACTACTTTAAGAGATCCCTTCACGGTGATGATCACACTCTCGTCATCAAAGTAACACCCATAACCACTTTTAGTAAGTTGATAGACGGAGAGTAAGTTGTAGCCAAGGGACTCAACGACAAGTACATTCTTGATAGAGACTCTCTAGCAACAACGACCTTGCCTCGTCCCAATACCTTAAGCTCGCGGTTGTCACCAATTTTGACTCGTGAATATTGAGGTAGAGGAGGTTCAATATCATCCACCAAGTCAATGCGTCCGGTCATGTGTTGGGATGCGCCACTATCCACCGTCCATCGACCCGCACCGGACGCCACACCCTACAAGGAATCAAGACTTCGATTTAGGTACCCATTTTTCGATGGGTCCTTTCTTGTTAGTCACAAGGGTCTTTGGAACCCAAATAGTCCAATGATAATCATCACCATAAGAAGTGCCAACATATTTAGCATAAACATGACCATCTTAGATTTCATAAGAACATAAGATGGGTTATATTTGCCGGCAAAGTCATTATGGGTAGGAAGGTCCCTTGTGACCTCATACCCACAACGGTGTTGGTCTCCTTCTCTTTAGCCAACTCCCCCTCCTTCACAAAGATAATAGCTTTTGAAGAGGGAGAAGGCTTCTTCTTCTTGTTGTTCTTCTTCTTTGACTTGGTAGAGAAACCAAGTCCTTCTTTCCCAATTTGATCCTTTTGATTACTCAAAAGGTCATTGAGATTCTTTTCTCCTTGGGCACAAGCCAAAATGCCCTTCTCAAGTTGAGATTTCAACCTAGCATTCTCTTCAGCAAGATTAGCATGCTCACAACAAATAATAGATTTAGCAACAATTTCATTTGATGTGGATGCAATAACTTCTTTCACTTGTTGACCTAGGAATTGATCATGAGACTTCTCAAGTTTGGCAAAAGACTCTTTGAGGGTTTTGAGTTCCTCATCAAGTCTCTTGTTTTCCTTCTCAAGTCTAGCATGTTCAATGCCTAGCTCAAGCTTCTCATTCTTATAGACTTTAGAAGTAGCAAGAGCATGTTCATGATCCTTTTTAACTCTAGACATGTCAATAGCATAGGATTCCTCGGAATTAGATAGGGCCTCCTCAAGAGACCTTCTACGAGTTTGCTCTTTTTCAAGAGCGATAGAGAAATCCGCTATCTCATTAGCATAGTCAACCTCACGGTTTGCCATGCCCGAAATGATCTCCTCCTTTTGATCTACAAGAGAGTTAGTTTCCTCAAGTTGCTCCAAAAGAGCATCAACATTCACTTTATCTTCTCCCTTAAGATTAGCTAGCCACAAGTCCACCTCATTTGGACTTTGGGGCTCCTTCACAACATTCTCTACACAATCCAATAAGGAAGGAGGTGTAGAGGTAATAGGTTTGGTAGAAGGAGTTACCGAGGTGGCTTTTGCCATGAGACATGTGTAGGGAATGGACTCATTCTCATTGGGGGATTCAAATAGGGATGACGGTGTAGAGGAAGGTGTAGCTATGGCAATGCGAGCGGTAGCTCCAACTTCATCTTCATCACCGGACATGTATTCTTCCAAAACTTTTCTATCTTGAACACACAAGGCATTGGAACCCTCTTCTTCACGTAGTTCTTGTTGCCGTTGCCCTTGGACTTGTCTTTTCTCACAAGCTTGCCATTGTGGTCCTCTCGATTCTCCCAAGGACAATCGGCAATGTAGTGATTGAGATTACTACAATTATAGCAAGTCTTTGGACGGTCTCCTCTTGGTCTTGCAACGAAGTTCTTCTTAGCAAAAGGTCTTGATGAAGATCTCTTGGAACGGTTGCCCCAAAAGGCTCTTGAAGCAAGGGCCATGTGCTCATAATATTCTTGCTTGACGTCCTCCGAATCCTCCTCTTCAACTCCATGTTCATACTCTTCTTCACTAGTGATGGCCGTGGACTTCAAAGCAACATTTGGAGTGTCCCGCAAGTCCTCTTTGCCGAGCATGAGCATGAATGGAGCTCTTGACCACCATTCCAATGGATACAAACTCGTTGAGCACGGTGTTGGAATCAAGTGTTGAGAAGTCCGGTCTTGATCGAATGGTTTGAGCCAAGCCTTGATTTGAGGGAGTGATTGCCTTGAGAAACTTGCGCTTGATCCAATTATCTTCAAACTTCTCGAAGCCAAAATCATTCAAGGTGATGGAAAGAGCGGTGAGCCTTCGATAGAGATCTTCGGGTGTCTCATCCTCATTCATCACGAACTCATCGGCTTCGTCTTGAACCGCTTCATACTTGGAAAGTTGAATGCTTTCATTCCCCAAGAACAAGTTATGGAGTTTATCCCAACATTGCTTTGCCGTCTTGCACATCCGGATATGAGTGGTATAAGTTGGGCCGGCGGCCGTTTGATCATGTGCATGGCGGTGGCGTTGAGTTGATGATTGGCCTTCTCCGTTGAAGTCATGTTGAGTGGGTCTTGAGGATAGAAGCCTTGCTCTAAAATGTCAATCAAGAAAACACAACAACTAGACATGTGTGATCGCATAGCATATTGCCAATTAGGAAAGTCTTTTGGATCAAGCTTAGGAGGTGCGCCCATATTGGCGATGTGTGGCGGAGAGACGTGTTGGTGGATTGAGTTATACACTTGTCCGGTGGGACACTTGCATACACCCCCGGCTTCCTTGGGATTGAGTTACCCTCCGCGGCATTCGTTGTTTCGGGATTGGCTTTTGCCTTTCCGTCCACATTGACTAGGACCGAAGAAGGAAGAACATCTACCTTCTCCGAATCCTTTTCCGCGGGGGGTAAATCAATCTTAGGTTCCGGTTTCCCTAGAAACTCCTTGAACATCTCCCGCATCGATTCCTTCATGCTTAGGTTGAGGTTGGTAGTGATCTCGGTATTGAGATTAGACATCTCACTCTTGAGATCACTAACAACCTCACCAAGGCGTTCATTAGTTACCGACGCGGTTGGGTCCAAGTTGTCCGACATATTCTCTTAGGCGGTGAAGCCTTAGATAAGAGCCGAGGCTCTGATACCAATTGAAAGATCGATATGTCGACTAGAGGGGGGGGGGTGATTAGGCGACTACCAAATTTTAATTCTTTTTCGATTAATTAGGGCTTGAGCAAAGTATAACAAGGTTGACTAGATGTGCACTAGGTGATAGCAACCTATGTGATACAAGCAAGGTAAATAACGTAGCGGAAGCAACAAGTAAAGGATAGAAATAACCGCAAAGTGGAGACACGGAGATGTTTCCCGTAGTTCCTTCCCAAGGGAAGTACGTCTACGTTGGAGGAGTGTGGAGCCACCTAGGCGCTCCAATAGCACGGATGTGCTCACTCTATTCTCCGTGAGCTTTACCCGTGGGGGTTTGGCTCTTCCACTATGAGGTCACCTTGATGGCGTTGACCAAGCCGGTACACAAAGGTTGGGAACTCCACAATGAGTTGGAGCCTCCCAACAATGCCTCGGACTCCCTCCGAGACTCACAAAGGCACCTAGGGTTACAAGCAACCCAAGATGCAAGTTCCACACGGAGAGTGTGGGGGGAAATGAAATTCCTTCGGTGGAGATGTAGATCTAGACCTCCTATGGCACTCCTCAAAGGATCAAGACGATTGAGTGGTTGGAGTGGGAGATCTAGTAGTTTGAAGCTTTTGCAACAATGGGGATTCAATTCTAGTAGCTCAAAATATCCCAAGGTAGGTGGAGGGGTTTAAATACCCCCTCCCTTCATTCTTCCCGTTGGGTGGCAGAAAGCGGTACTACCGCTGGAACAAGCGGTGGTACCGCTGGGGTCGCTCGAACAGGCCATTCAACGGTCGTCTTCTTTCTTCGCGAAGCCCACGTCTCCGGTACCAGTTGGTACCGCTCGAGGTACCGCTCGAGGTACCGGACAAGGCCTCCGAACGCCAGAAACGGCGGTACCAGCAGCGGTACCAGATCCAGCCCTTCCGCATCAGCGGTACCGGCAGGTACCGCTTGCGGTACCGCTGGTGGTACCGCTCAAGCGGCCAGAACTCAATTTCAGCGGTACCCGCGGCGGTACTGCCATTGTAGTGCTATTTCCTGGGAGCTGGCGGTACTACCGCCTATCCCAGCGGTAGTACCGCTCCCTGGCAATCTTCCATCAAATTGAAGAGATTCGCAGCGCGAATGCAATGATAACAATCGTAAGACCTGTTCAAACTTGTATAAAACTGTTAGATGCAAACTTTGTATTATCATCAACATCAAAACATGATTAAGAGCAACAATGCTCTTTCAAATAGTAACGGTGTTGCTACATTGTTAAGAGTGTGTTAGTGTTCTCTTGTGTGCTCTTGCTGCCTAACTAAGATCACATAAGACAATGTGGCTCTATTTATAGAATATGCTTGCCACATGGCAAAGATCCATACGATAACTTCAATATATTTTTATATATTCATAACAAGGTAAAGTTTGTGTAATTCTTTGTACTAATGTATTATATCTTCTCGTGCCTTCTTGTAAGATACATTTTGTGGTTATCGTTGCACATATGTAACATGTTAGAAAGAGTGAGTTAATAGTTGTTGGCATGTCTCTTTAGAGGGCTAAAGTCGATGGCCCAATCATTGGGATGATATGAGCTTATTTCCACCCCTTAGAGGGTTCTTTATATACTTTTTTTAATCAAATGGGTTTCCTTAGATTAATTAACGAAACTTGAAATAGCTACATGGTTCATGATTTATACATCACGACATCCAGGTGATGTATTAATCATTTCATTTAGCAGGAAACAAGAAGCAAAATTACAGCAAAAACAAAAGGTGTAAGAGCCACCCTGCATAACTACCACTAACTAGCCTAAGCAAGGCCCAAACACAATCATTTTTAATAATCTTATGTATTGTCTAGTCAGAGACATGTTGGCGCCTATCCTCTCACTGAAGCCGTCGTAGACCACCATCTTCTACTCCTTGCATCAACAGCTTTTGCACCAATTTTTTCTGCAGTTCATTACAGATATCAATTCAATGAAAAATATGATATATAATATCATAAAGATCGTTAGGCATTATATCATAAAACAAGCTTTATTCCTAGTTTTCCACAAGGACTAGAAGAGCAAACTTTGATTAGCAATCTCTCGGGTCCCCAGAATTTGAGCACCCACACTCCCAAGTCCCAACTCATCATGTGGACTGAGGCATAGCCCAGTGGTTGGGGTGGGCTGATGCACCCCCGCCCACCCAGGTTCGAGTCTCCGCATTTGCATCTGGGGTCGTACGCATATTTCTACTATATCAAAAGCGCTTTGGGTTTCTCCCCTTAAAGCTATTCATCTAATATATCTAGCAACATGATAATTAAATAAGAGACGATCTATGCTCTCATCTGAAGCACAAAATATAGATTGTGTAGCTCCTTCCAACCCCATTTTTTCATTATGTTTTTTTCGAAGTTCTCCCCCACATAAGTGACCCCACAAAGATTTTGATTTTAACATGATTTTTCACATACCATAGCTGCCAAAAACCTTGTCATGGGTATGGTTTCTAGGGCATTTTTACAAGGATTTAGTAGTAAATTCGTTCTGTCCAAACCTCCTTGACACCCTGTCATGCCCCTGCCTAAGCTGGACAATGTCTAGCAATTTATTCCATTCAATATAAAAAACCATACTTCTAATAATAAGAGCACCGTACCCCTAGATTGTACCACCCTGTCCACTTTAATATTCCTGTTAGAAGACAAAATCATACGATCTAGGGAACATAACTGCCAAAGTGTGCCCTTTCTGCCATACATCTTCCTAGAATTTTGTTTTATTCGGCCTGCATTGTGAAAATTAGGTTAAACTGGATGTGATGGATCGTCTGGGAGTAGAAAATGAGGCTCTTCAAGAGACCTATTTGGGTATGCCTACGGGCGTTGGCTGTTCACCCATTGGATCCTTCAAGCCAATATTGGACTAAACTTGGAAATGTATGAATGGATTGTCCAATTGTCCCATTTCTAGGGCTGGGAAAGAGGCCCGGATCAAAGCGGGAATTCGAGCTTACATAATGAGCTGTTTTCATATTCCAACATCAACTTGCGGTTAACTTCGAAAGCCACTTCAGATCATTGGTGGGGGTTTCGAGGATGGTAGGAAGATAATGCATTGGCGCTGCTAGGAAAGGTTGTGTACAAGGATTTAGGGGCTATCGAGACTTCGTTCCTTATTCAATCAGGCCATGCTAGGGTGCCAATGCTGGATATTACTCACGGACAAGTAGATGCCTTATACACATGTTCTCTGATCCAAAATATAAACCATATATTTTGACCTAAGTCGGTGTTTTCTACTATGTTTTACTAGTTTCGTAGAGAAAAAAAAAATCTACATCCAAACTATCAAATAGAGTATATACATTATGAGTACATATTTTGTGATGAGTCTATTGGTATCCGTGGAAAAAACATTTGCTTTGAGATCTGTGCAAATGGGCAGATTGTACGGATATGAGTGTACATGTATCCGCATTTACATGTACATATCGTTTCCCAAACTAGAAAAAAAAATCCAAGCTTGAAAAACTCTAGTTGAGGTCAAAATTTATATGCTTTATATTTTGAAAAGGAGGAAATAGTAACTGTATTTACAAACGGAGCTCGTTGAGAACACGAAAAACAAACGAAAGTGCTGCTGAGTCCCTGACGAGCGAAATCCCACATTCGTTCCCCTTTCCTGTTTGTCCCACCTTCCTTCCCTCCCTCCCGTTCTCCGCCCACCGGCCCCCACCAGAGAGGAGACCAGCTCGTGGTCGCCGGCGAAATAGCCGCCGTCACCTCCTCCACGCCCAGTCAACCGCTCCAACCTATCCCCGCCTCTCTCCTCCTCCTCCTCCTCCCTCCTTCACGCGACAGGGCAACCCCAGCTCCCCTCTGCCCCCCGCCTCCCAAAACCCCGATCCCACCCGTACCCATGGCCTCGGAGATCGAGGTGCTCGAGGACACCACCACCACCGCACTGACGGAGGCACCTCCGCCGCTGGCAGCGGCGGCGGCGGAGGGTCGGGGGAGGAGGCGCTGAAGGACGACGTGTACACGGCGGCGGCGTATGGCGATCTGGAGAAGCTGCAGCGGCTGGTGGAGGTGGAGGGCGTGGACGTCGCCGAGCCCGACGGCAGCGGCTACCACGCGCTCCAGTGGGCCGCCCTTAACAACCGCGTCGCCGCCGCGCAGTACATCCTCGAGGTTCGCTTAGATTGTTTGTGCACTAGGTCGTTGGTCGCTAGTAGCATAGCGGGGGATTATTTTCGGTAGGTAGGTAGGTAGTTGCGGCGTGGAGCATCAATGTGTGTCTCTGTGGTTTCTGAGCTTGCACGTCGTGGGTTGCTTGCTGCCTTGCTTGCTTAGTGTTTGTTGAGGATGCAGCTCTGGGTGGTTTTGTCAATGGTCTGTGGAGGCTTTCTCCCTGTGTGTGGACAATTGAGTGGCTGAGAACAGTGAGCTGAGTGCTTGTCGTTTGCCATTGTAGTAGGTTTTGGATTTTGGTATTGGTTCATGTAGAGAAATTTGGATTCATGTAGGTTAATATAACCGGGTACTAATGTGCATCCAATATGGGCCTTTGGGGAATCGTATGAACTTGGAATGTTGCTGTGGTCTGTGGGTGGTATTATTAGTCAGTTCAAAGGATAGTTAAGTATCATATTGTGATGGCCAGTAGTGAGTACTGTGTAGGTTTGGACAGCCATGGTAACAATGAGGCGTCACCATGCCTGATCCTGAATTTTCTTTAGGCCTTATATTTGAGTTGATTAACTGCATCAATATGTTGCTCGTGGAATTGTTTTGGACACCAGCTTGCTGATTGTGGCATTCATGTTCCTGTTTAACTCCTCTATACTTCCCGGTTTAACCGTATGAAGTTTGTAGGTTTGCGATAGTGTTTGCTTGTACAATGTTGTGTACACCGAGATGTTTAATAGCATGCCTGATGATCAACAGTGTACACTTCACAGTGCCCGATTGAATTCTCTTGAGGCTGTATGTTTGAGTTGGTTAACTGCATTCGGTTTGTTGCTCGTGGAATCTTTTTGGACATCTACTGCTTGTACAATCTAGTCTAGTGTATTTCAAGATTATCAAAAGCATGCCAGTTAACTTATTAAACTGTGTTATTGGGCTTTCTTGTGCAGTACTTGTACTGCGACGATAGTGAGTATGTCTATTTTGATATCCATAGTAGACGGTGAATACATATTATTGTTCTGATAGTTTTAGTTGAGACATGTATAGCTGGTTTTGTTTGGTTCCTGACGCTGTCAGCCGTGTTCTGTGAATCCACTTTGTTTGGTTGGGTGACGATTTTGTGGTCTTTGTGCAGCATGGTGCAGATGTTAACGCTGTGGATCACACTGGGCAGACAGCACTTCACTGGAGTTCTGTACGTGGTCATGTGCAAGTTGCTGAACTACTTCTGAAAGAAGGAGCTAAGGTGGATGCTGCTGATTTATATGGCTATCAGGTCTGTGTATTGAATTCTCTTTCCGTGCCTCTGGTCCTTGTGTTTAACTCCGCCTATGTTGTCTCAACATAGCCGGTCCCAAGCCCGGATAAAGGAGGAGGGTTGTGATAGGCTTGGCAAGCCAACGGAAAAAACCCAGCCACTCTTATGGAGATGAAACCCAAAAGAACCTCGTTGGGGCGTAACCCTCTTAGCGACGCGCCATATCGGAACCCGGGTGTGGTGTCAAATGGGCAAGGGCCGGGCCGCCACCCCCTTGGTGGCGCGCCGTATCTTGATCTGGATACGGTGATAAGTGAGCAAGGATCGGGTCGTCGCATCCTTAGTGGCGCGCTGCATCGACGCCCGGGTGTAGTGAAAAATGAGCAAGGGTCTTCGCATTTGACTCGACGAGTGCGGAGGGTAAGGAAGTTAGCCGAGCCTAGGAGGATCGCTTAGGTAGCTGGAACGTAGGGTCCCTGACGGGCAAGTTACGGGAGTTAGTTGATACGGCGATAAGGAGGCGTGTTGATGTCCTATGCGTCCAAGAGACGAAATGGAAGGGACAGAAGGCGAAGGAGGTGGAGGATACCGGCTTTAAGCTGTGGTACACGGGGACATCTTCAAACAAAAATGGGGTAGGCATCTTGATCAACAAGAGCCTCAAGGATGGAGTAGTGGATGTCAAGAGGCAAGGAGACCGGATTATCCTAGTCAAGCTGGTTGTTGGAGACTTAGTTCTCAATGTTATCAGCGCGTATGCCCCGCAAGTAGGCCACAACGAGAGCACCAAGAGAGAGTTCTGGGAAGGTCTCGAGGACTTGGTTAGGAGAGTACCTACTGGTGAGAAGCTCTTCATAGGAGGAGACCTCAATGGCCATGTGGGTACATCTAACACAGGTTTTGAAGGGGTGCATGGGGGCTTTGGCTATGGCATCAGGAACCAAGGAGGGGAGGATGTCTTAAGCTTCGCCCTAGCCTACGACATGATCGTAGCTAACACCCTCTTTAGAAAGAGAGAATCCCACCTAGTGACTTTCAGTAGTGGCCAACACTCTAGCCAGATTGATTTTGTCCTCTCTCGAAGAGAAGATAGACGCGATTGCCTTGATTGTAAGGCGATACCTGGAGAGAGTGTTGTCCATCAACATAAGCTGGTGGTGGCTGACTTCTGTTTTTGGATTCGTGTCCTGCGGGATAAGCGTCCAAAAGTTGCTAGAACAAAGTGGTGGAAGTTAAAGGGAGAGGCAGCTCAAGCTTTTAAGGAGAGGGTTTTTAAGGAGGGCCCTTGGGAGGAAGGAGGCGATGCAAACAGTATGTGGGTGAGGATGGCGACTTGCATTCGGAAGATTGCATCAGAGGAGTTTGGGGTGACCAGGGGAAGTAGAAGGGACGCTAAGGATACCTGGTGGTGGAACGTTGAGGTCCAGAAGGCTATTAAGGAGAAGAAGGACTGTTTCAGACGCCTATACCTGGACAGGAGCGCAACCAACATGGAGATATACAAGGGGGCAAAGAAGGCCGCAAAGCGAGCGGTGAGCGAGGCAAGGGGTCGGGCGTATGAGGACCTCTACCAGCGTCTAAACACGAAGGAAGGCGAAAGAGACATCTATAAGATGGCGAAGACGAGAGAAAGGAAGACGAGGGATGTCAACCAAGTCAAATGCATAAAGGACGGAGCGGATCAACTCCTCGTGAAGGACGAAGAGATCAAGCGTAGATGGCGAGAGTACTTCGACGACCTGTTCAATGGAGAGAATGAGAGCTCTACCATTGAGCTAGACGATTCCTCCGATGATACCAGCCGACGCTTTGTGCGGCGTATCCAGGAGGCTGAGGTTAGGGAGACTTTGAAGAGGATGAAAGGAGGCAAGGCAATGGGCCCTGATGGTATCCCCATCGAGGTGTGGAGAGGCCTTGGAGACATAGCGATAGTATGGCTAACTAAACTTTTCAACCTCATTTTTCGGTCAAACAAGATGCCCGAAGAATGGAGGCGGAGTACATTAGTGCCAATCTTCAAGAACAAGGGGGATGTTCAAAGTTGCACTAATTACCGTGGAATCAAGTTGATGAGCCATACAATGAAGCTATGGGAGAGAGTCATTGAGCACCGTTTAAGAAGATTGACAAGCGTGACCAAAAATCAATTTGGTTTCATGCCTGGGAGGTCTACCATGGAAGCCATCTTCTTGGTACGACAACTTATGGAGAGATACAGGGAGAAGAAGAAGGATCTTCATATGGTGTTCATTGACTTGGAGAAGGCATATGATAAGATACCACGGAATGTCATGTGGTGGGCCTTGGAGAAACACAAAGTCCCAACAAAGTACATTACCCTCATTAAGGATATGTATGATAATGTTGTGACAAGTGTTCGAACAAGTGATGGCGACACCGATGACTTTCCAATTAAAATAGGACTGCACCAGGGGTCAGCTTTGAGCCCTTATCTCTTTACTTTGGTGATGGATGAGGTCACAGGGGATATACAAGGAGATATCCCATGGTGTATGCTCTTTGCGGATGATGTGGTGCTAATTGACGATAGTCGGGCGGGGGTTAATAGAAAGTTAGAGCCATGGAGGCGGACTCTAGAATCGAAAGATTTTAGGCTTAGTAGAACCAAAACTGAGTACATGAGGTGCAGTTTCAGTTCTACTAGGCACGAGGAGGAAGATGTTAGGCTTGATGGACAGGTGGTACTTGAGAAAGACACCTTCCGATATTTGGGGTCTATGCTCCAGAAGGATGGTGATATCGATGAAGATGTGAGTCATCGAATCAAAGCTGGTTGGATGAAGTGGCGCCAAGCTTCTGGCGTCCTCTGTGAAAGGAAAGTGCCACAAAAGCTAAAAGGCAAGTTCTATAGGACGGCGATTCGACCTGCGATGTTGTATGGCGCAGAATGTTGGCCGACCAAGAGACGACATATCCAACAGTTAGGTGTAGCGGAGATGCGCATGTTGAGATGGATATGTGGCCACACAAGAAAGGACCGGGTTAGGAATGATGATATACGTGAGAGTTGGGGTAGCACCAATTGAAGAGAAGGTTGTCCAACACCGTCTAAGATGGTTTGGTCATATAGAACGTAGGCCTTCGGAAGTGCCATTGCATACCGGACGGATAAAGCGGGATGAGAATGTTAAGAGGGGTCGTGGTAGGCCAAACTTGACATGGGAGGAGTCTGTTAAGAGAGATCTGAAGGATTGGAATATCACCAAAGAACTAGCCATGGATAGGGCTGCGTGGAAGTTAGCTATCCATGTGCCAGAACCATGACCTGGTTTCGAGATCTTATGGGTTTCAACTCTAGCCTACTCCAACTTGTTTGAGAAAAAAGGCTTTGTTGTTGATGTTTGTTGTTGCCTCTGGTCCTTATGTTTGCTTTTGGGTGTCCAACTCCAATGTTGGTTCACAACTGAGACAACTATGTATTGTTGAATATTTGTCTGCCCAATCGATCAATTATTCTCATCTTGTTGTCTGCGAGTTACAGGATCAGAGATTTACAATAGGAAAAAAACTTAATTGGAGATTTAAAATTTCTGCAATAAAGCGGGTGTGTCGTGTGGCATCGAATTTGTTACAGCTTGTTAAAACAATATACTCTTTGCAGGCTACACATGTTGCAGCGCAGTATGGTCAGACAACATTTATTTATCATGTTGTTGCAAAATGGAATGCCAATCCAGATGTCCCTGACAACGATGGAAGAAGTCCATTGCACTGGTTTGTACAATGTGCTATTGTATTTCTCATTAGTGTATTGATAATTTCTTCTGCTGCATATGTAACATATGGTAACACGGAACTTTGGCATCTCCTTGTATATTTACAGTTTTTTTATGCATTACCTATTTTCCTTGTATAGGGCTGCTTACAAGGGGTTTGCAGATTCTATATGTCTCCTTTTATATTTGGATGCCTATAGGGTTCGGCAGGATAAGGAAGGTATGTGCTAAATTTACTCACTATTACTGCCTGCACATGCACGGATACAGCCACACCCATGCCCACGTGCACGTGCACACAGACCCCAACTATATTTGTTCACTCTGGAGCTTGGGATTTATTTCCTTATTGCAAATGCTGCCCAAGGTTGTACTCCTTTACATTGGGCTGCTATCCGGGGGAATTTGGAGGCATGCACTGTGCTAGTTCAGGCTGGTAAAAAGGAGGACTTGATGGTGAAAGACAAAACTGGTTTGACGCCGCAACAACTTGCTGCTGACAAGAGTCATCGGCAAGTTGCATTTTTTCTTGTGAGTGACATGGGCAACCCGCTTTATATTCTGTAGTCTACTTGAGCTATTCGTTTGCAGCACCTCAGAGTCTCAGTGGATAAACAATATCATGTAATAAGAATTCTTCCTAAGTACTTACTCTGATTTGCATAAAGACATACTAATAGTTAATATCTATTTGCATCATTGTAGATTTTATATGGATGCTCTCTAATCATTTAAAACTAATCAGGAAGAACTATATTTCGTGATGATGAAACAGTAAACCGAGTCGGTGAATTTATTGAATGATACATATGTATGCTCTGTGGACCTGATAATATACATGTAGACTTGATATAAGTGCAGGCCAAATGACATGGATATACTTGCAACAAAAAGCAGACACTATTTTTTGCCAGAAACACCATAAACTGGTACATCACATACATAGATGTAACCAAGGACGAAAAATACTTCTCTTTGCCGTGACCTTTCTGATACTTAAATGCTCTTACATAGATTATTTAAATTCCATGTGAACTTTGTATTGAAATGATTAGCTAATTATGTGTGATTGTGTGATTGCGGTTGTAGATTAATACCTCTTCAATCTAATAATTTACGATCTCCCTCGTAGATCAATACCGTTTCACTTATTTCTCAATTTATATTACCTAGAATAGAGCAATCATGATGACCTTGAGCTGAAAGGACCTGTGTTGCTGATGTTTCCACTAGGAAAATCTGGCTGCAACTTGATTTTCTTGTTTCTGGATAAAAAAAGACATAATTTCCTTTATCCCTTACAGGACAATGCTAGAAGGGTATATGACAGAGGATGTAACGGGAATCCGACTTTTGTGAAGCTATCGAAATTAGGGCTTGCTCCACTTCTTTGGTGTATTGCTATTGTCTTGCTTGCGACATATATACACTCTGTTATAGCAGGTAAGTAGCACTTTTATTGTCTTCTCACTCTATGTATTGGTGTGTGGTGCTTACTACATATCGTGTTCCTTTCAGGAAAATACACCATAGACATGACAGCACCATTTGGGCTATTTGCATGGTCGGGAGTTTTTCTTGCAACTGCTGGGTTGGTCATGTTCTATAAATGTAGCAGGTACTACTTCTGAAAAAATCATTATGAAAAAACTAGGCGACCAAAACTAAGGACAAGGGCATATTGCCAGCATGTTATCCTTGCCAATTACTACTTGCCAATATTTTGAGATAATAACAGAGTTTACTGTGTGTCTTCTTGCATATTTGCATGTACTCTTGTATGTGTTAATATATATCAATTTATTCAAATCATTATACTCTTGTTATTGCCATGTATATGTGTTGAAGTTTTGCTCTTTTACACACTGCTACTTTCCCAGTTAGAGATAATGAGATATGCAACCTAACTATCATATAATAACACCATGACCATATGAAATTGGCTTTTACATTCTGCAGAAAAGATCCCGGCTACATCAGTGCGAATACAAGAGACTCACAAAATCAAAGGGATGATGTAAGTTTGAAATATTATCAGAGTTAATTATTTTTCTGCAAGCATGTTTATCTTTGTTTTTCATTTTGCCGATTCTAGATTATTTCGTTTTCAAACTTAATGTTGAACCATAATCCAAAATTTTGCCTTCAGGAACCTCTGTTGAAGACGGAGTTAGACAATCCTGCGCTTCTGGCTGGTAACTGGTCACAGCTTTGTATAACCTGCAAAGTAAGTAGTACATTGTACAGTATATTAGTCGTCTCTTTCCTGTAATCATATTCTTAGACTCTGAATTCTGAATGTTGTTCTACAGATTGTCAGACCTGTTCGTTCGAAACATTGCTCTACATGTGATCGCTGTGTTGAGCAATTTGACCATCACTGCCCCTGGGTATCTAATTGCATCGGGAAGGTACTTAGATGTTCAGTTATTTTTATATGTGCTTTGTGATCCAATGTAGTTTATCAACTCACCATCTCTTCTGGAGATGTATTGGATAGTTAAATGTTGCCTGATGAATGTTATTTGGACAGAAAGTTATGGTACAATCTCTCTTTTAAGAAAGCAACACTATGAAGAGCCTGTGCTCCCGCTTGCTGATCTTTTTATCATTACTTTCTGTTTGATTTTTTTCTTGAATATATCTCTGCTTGTTCTTTAGTCTGATCTATAGTGGAATGTAACTGCAGAAGAACAAATGGGAATTCTTCATGTTTATCACTCTAGAAGTTTTTGCAATGATCATTACTGGTTCTGCTGCGATTATAAGTATTGTCTAAGTCTTCTGTGGCTTTCCCTTATATTGTGGACTGGAATTTTGTCCATCAAAATTCATTGTTGCTTTTGTTGCAGGGACTGTAAGAGACCCAGCTTCTCGAGCATCATTTGGCGATTGGCTTGGCTATTCTGTTGTTTACCATACTGGGGCTGTTGCTTTTTTCATGATGGACCTTTTCATTTTCTTCGGTGTTGCATGTCTAGCAGTAGTTCAAGCATATCAGGTATTTGGAGTTTATTATTTTATTAAACTTTGATTTTTTTTCATAAAGTCACCGAAATGCTTGTATATTGTGTGTATTTGTGTATAAGCACAATCTTCAACAACTTTTGATTGCTAACTAATCTAAAACATAAAAATTTATAAAGCACACTGAACTTAAAAAAGGAAAATACGCTAGTGTGGTAACTGGTAACACCTTTACTAGGGTTTGCCCAGACATCTGCGCAGTTGCCCCTTGCTGGATCTGTCAAATTGGCATTTTGTTGTAAGCGCACTCATGACTATATATGACCTAGCAAGTATCAACACAATATAAGTTAGGTAATAAAATTAAACATCAGGCAGTAGAATTGTACCATGTTTGGAGAAAGATTGAGAATCCAAATACTGAACAGAGCTAAAATCAAGGCCAGAACATGTGAAATATTGTCTGCTTATTTGATTTATTCAACTATCTCTGAGATTTGTGCGTGGGACCATGTATTCCATCCAGTAGCTATAGCCTTTCTGGACAATATGGTCATGTTTATCTGTACCATGTATTATTCTCCATGCCTTATTTCTCTCCCTTGCAGATAGCAAGGAACATCACAACAAACGAGACGGCCAATTCCATGAGATACAGCTATCTAAGAGGTCCAGGTGGCAGATTCAGAAACCCGTTCGACCATGGGGTGCGTAAGAACTGCTCAGATTTCTTGTTGAACGGATACCATGAGGACGTTGAGCGGCTCCAGCATGCATCCCACGCTGATGAGGAAATAGGAATGATACAGATGACAAGTGCAGTCTCGCAGAATGGTGAGGGTCATTCGCATCGTGATGGTAATGGCACTGACCATGCTTGTGTTGATTCACATGCCAACTCAAGCTCTCACAGTCAAGGAGGTTCCTCTCAGTGCTGTGACCACAGTAAGAAGAATGACAGGACACCGCTCGGCCTAGGGTTAGGCCTTGGACGAAACAGCGCTTCCCGGCAGTATATTCGATCTCTTCTCCCATTGTGATTCCATCAGTTCATGTGAATTGTCGCTGTAGATTGCACGTGTTCAGATCTCAGGCTCCATCGGTCATTTAGCTGCTTGTGATATGTGGTACCCTACAGCCTTCGCTAGTTTGTGTTCATATCGTTCAGCGACACCTAAGGAGGACTCGGATCTGTTCAGCCTCAGTAATTTTTGTGGTGAATAGATAGGTGATGGATGTAGCAATGGGGTCACGTATATCCGTGGATCTGCAATTTGGAAAAATGTCAGGTAGCTCCTGGAAACATGTACAATCATCTTTTCGCGGATGCAGACATGCGGCAGCATGATACGTCTTCGGCTCGGCGGGAGTCCAGTTGTTCAGCTCCGTACAGCTTTGAAAAACTGTAGCTGTAATTTGTAAATGCAAAGAAATTGTAAATCAACTAGTAGCTCCACTGTGGCATGAGCTATTTTGTCTTTGTCTTTTCTAGTTCATTTTGATTAGGATATTCTTGCAAACCATGGAAGAGGTGGTTGTTGCATTGTTACACCTTGTAGGTGTTTGCTGGTGCATCTTTTTTGGGCGGTGTGTAAGGAGTACAATTGTTTGAATGCTTCAGAGTTCCGATACACTTGTGAGTACAAAAAGTTCAGAATGGCAATGATGCTATGGAAATGTATTTCTGGACTTGTGACAAGGAAGTTAATTGGAAGAAAATACCTCTACTTGTGGGTTGTTACTCGTACCTCTAACATCATTTCCTGGGCACTAAGATATGCGCATGTGACTAATTTGTTTTGTGAGAGAGTGCATGTTTTCAAATGGTCATGCGTTAAACAGTATCATTGCCTGGGCTTAGTCGGATATGTTTTTCTAGATTTGTTGAATTCATCCTGAAGGAGTACACAACTACCGCTCCGAGTGGCTCCTCCACGCCTTCCTCAGCGTCTTCTCATGGCAACGAGGCCATCAACATCTGGACGTATGTACACCCATCGATTCCTTCTCCTTCTTCGATTCTGGATGTGATTTTAACTAAATCCTGCTCATGTATGAATCTGCAGGCATCTGCTCGGGTTTGCGCTGTTCCTGGGGCTCACCGTGTGGCACCTGGCCCAGTGCTTCCCCCAGGTGGCGCACCTCATCGGCCACCTCTCCTGGTAATCAACCTAGCTCTTTCATTAGTTTGACCTTCATCAGACTTGGCAACCATTAGTTTTGTCAGTGAAGCTCCACATATTATTTTCTCATTCCCACAATAGAAAAGGTATTCTGATATCATGTGACAGTTAGTTTGTTAGGATGCAATACGTGTGCTGCTTTCTGACAAATTAAGAATCTGCATATTCGTTGCTCCTAGCATCTTCTTCATTTGACACTTGAGTCCATGTTTTTTTTGCTGCAGGCCAATTTCAAAGGTCGCAACGTGTCGGGGGCTACCCCGGGTAGGGTAAGTTGTGGTATAAAGAGCTCTAGAGAGAGTGGACCGGGTCAACCAAGTCCCGGAGGGACCGAGACATGGTGTAGATACAAACCGGCTTATGACAGCCGGGTCACTTAGGCCGGGTCATGTTAGCTGAGTCACCTTAACCGACGTACCACCGTCGATCTACTCTTATTTATTCTCATGTGCAGGAAAGAGACGAAGAGGATCCGGCATAGCCTTGCCGGGTCAAAGAAGGAAATCAGGCATATCCATGTCGGGTTAAGGAAGAGAAGAAACCTTACCTCGGATAGGAAGTCAAGGGCCTTTGTCTTTTGGCCTGGCAGAGGAGCACGCTTAGCCGGAGAACCCGGAGCCTGGCAGACCGACATCCCGGGATGGGACAGACCGGATAAGCTGGGACAAGACAGAAATGGTCCTGTCATGGCAGAGACGACCCGAGATCCCGGAGGCGCGAGTCTCCTGCAGGAATCCCGGAGACCTCTGCAGAAGCACGTGAAGCCGCCGTGGAGGAGAGAACCGTTGTCACCGGGACAGCTATAAATACCCCTGTACCTCCTCCTGCGTGAGGGACGGAAGAAGAGAGAACTCATTTGCCCCCTTTGTGCTTAGCTTCATCTCCTACCTCATACCATAACTCCATAGTCTAGCAATACAGCTCGAGGAGCAGATCTTGTACTTGTGCTTGTGCTTCACCCTTATACATCGAGAGATAGGCAGGAGTAGGGGTGTTACCTCCTCATGAGGGCCCCGAACCTGGGTAAATCGTGTGTGCGTGCTTGTGTGTTCTTGGTTCGATGTTCGTCCGTGCGCGCTTCTCAGCGTGCAAGCCCTCCCCGGATACCTCCAGCGTCCTATCGGCCCCGCACTTAGCCATACCTATGGCATCTGCCGTGACACCACCACGACAGTTGGCGCCCACCGTGGGGCCAGCAGCGGCGCTGGCTGGAGTCTTCATCCGGACGGGTTCCATCACCACCTCCGGCGAGCGCGTGCTCAGCGGGTCGGTGTGCAAGCTCGTCGACATGCACTTCATCAGCGACAACGCTGGTTGCTTCGGCGGCAGGCCTCTCCCGGCTAACGGCTGCCTCATCGCCTTCGGCTCCCTCCACACCTACGTCGCCACCGAGCTCGTCTGCAAGTACCCCGCGTGGGTGCTGGAGGCAGAAGATCCTCCTGCTCTCTGTGCGGCTCGCGGTCGGCGCGTCACTCGCCCCGAGAGCTGCGCAGAGGTCATGATGACCGGACTGCGACTGGAGCCGGTCTGGAGGATGATGCCTTGACTCCGGAGAAGTCGGCTAGGATGGCTAGGCCACCCCTGGAGAGGGTGACCCGGGAGCAGGGCGGCACGTCCGAGGTCAGGCCTCTTCCTCTGGATAAGGTGATCGAAAGACTCGCCGTTCCCACAGTTCCTGGTACGGGTGTAGCCCTGACCGAGGAAGAGTTAGAGCAGCAGCGCAAGGACCTGCATGCTGAGGCCTTGGAAATGGCCAAGATTAGAGAAGAGTATGATAGATCCATGCGTGAGTATAACAAGGCTCATGGCCTTGATGCTGTTCGCATGGCTGATGTGCGTAAGAGAGGCAAAGGCCTCAATGTAGAGATTGCTAGGGATGGTAGATCCGAGTCAAGTGCGACTCGGGTAACGGCTGCAAAGCCGAATTATAGCTCTCCTGCCAAGACCTTAGAGCTGCAGAGGCAGCAAGAGCTGAGCTAGCCGGTTTAACCGGCGAAGCTTACCGCAAGCAGCAAGCGAGAGTGAATGAGTTGGTGGCAATAGCCAACCGACAGAATGAGGCATGTTTGAAGGGCAACACCATGGCTGGGGGTTCCCAGATTGTACACTCGGCTAAGGCCGGCAGTCAGAAGTCCAAAGGTCAAGCTTCTTCGCCGCATCCGAGTAGAGATCGTAACCCGAGTGTAAACTCGGGAAAGAACAAGCAGATCCAGACCTACAACCCGGACTATGCTGAGAAGCAGATGGCCGGGCAGAACGGTGCAGGCCGGGCTAGGAGTAACCCGGCTCAGGGAAATCCGGGTCAGGGGAATCTCAATCCAGCTGGCCGAGGTCAACCACCTCGGTATCCGACTCAAAACCGTGGTCAGCAACACCAGAATGTTGCGCATGTTCAGGAACCGCAAGGTGTTGACCAGAGGAACAACCGATATGATGATGGCAATTCGGCTCTGGAGAGAGCCGGATATCAGAGATATGATAATGCACTGGGAGCCCGGTTAGGACCGCGCATGTTGGCGCCGGGTGATGCACGCATCAAGTTGGACAGGCTCCATTGGTCCGAGATACTGGAAGAGCAGGGCCCACCTGGACCTAGATGCTTCGGGCCCCGAATCATGGAGGAGCCATCAGTGCCGCACTTTCAGTTGCCCCGAGGTGTGAAGACCTATGATGGTAACTCCAAGCCGGAGGACTGGCTGTCGGATTATCTCTCGGCAGTAAATGTGGCCGGAGGAAACCGCGGTGGGCGGTGAGGTACATACCTCAGATGCTGGAAGGACCAGCCCGGATTTGGTTGAACAATCTGAGTGAGGGCAGTGTCAACTGCTGGCTGGATTTTGAAGAAGCCTTTGTGAGTAACTTCTCTAGCACATACAAGAGGCCGAATCGGCCACAGCAGTTGGCTATGTGCGTACAGAGGCAGAATGAGACTGACTGAGACTACTTGACTCGGTGGAGTACAGTGCGCAATTCCTGCGAAGGAGTTGTGGAGGCGCAGGCCATTTCTTGGTTTGCCCAGGGATGCCGACATGGCTCCATGCTGTGGCAAAGGTTGCAGAGGGAGATGCCGGCCACCTTGGCCGAGACCATTCAGATTGCAGACAGTTATGCACTTGGAGATCCAATGCAGCCTCTGCTCAGCGCGGCTGAGCCGAGTTGACGAAACCCGGGTAACAGCAGATCCGGACAGTTCGGGCCTAATGATAGCCAGAACTTTGGACACAAGAGAAGGGAAGATCGGCCGGATCACCGGTACGGGTCAAACATGGTTGCTGCGGTAGACCAAGAGCAACCGAATGCTGGTTGCAGCCAGAGGCCGAAGAACAATGGCCCATCTTGGGGCCAGAACCAAGATGGAAAGAAACCCTGGAACCAAGATGCACAACTGCCTGCCATTTATGAGCTGATGCTGGATGGACCGTGCAGATACCACACCAATGATAAGCGTGGGCCGGCTCATCACTCGACTCGGCAGTGCAGTTGGTTCCACCGCACCTTGAGGGAAGGAGCTAATTCCGGAGGAAACCAGAGGGGTGGTCCTCCGAGGCAGCCACAACCAAAACCTCAGCAGCGTGTTGCGCTAACCGGAGCAAACAACACTCCGGTGAACCAGCCGAATCGACAGCAGCAACAGAGGCCGAATGATAACAGGAGGGAACCGAATGATGTGAATCAGGTGAACCACGGAGGCAATTATGGCAATGCCGGCCCTAATCGCCAGAATGAGTATCATGAAGCTCATCACAGTTATGTGGTGTTCGTGACCGAGGCAACTGACAAAAAGAGTCGGGCGCGGCGCCAGATGGAGGTCAATGTTGTTATGCCGGCTGTGCCAAAATATATGCACTGGTCGGATCAGGAGATTACCTGGGGGATAAAAGATCACCCCAAATCATGCCAACCCCAGAAGGTTATGCTCTGGTGGTGGATCCGACATTTATTGGGCCCAACCAGAATGTCAGATTCAGCAAGGTTCTGGTTGACAATGGCAGCAGCATCAACATCATGTACCGAGATAAAATGGTGAAGTTGGGTATTACTGCCAACATGTTGTTACCAACCGACACAACTTTTCATGGTATAGTGCCCGGTGTCTCATGTGCACCTATGGGTAAAATGTGGATTGATGTATGTCTCGGCACAAGGAGAACTCCAGGACCGAGACTGTCCTGTTCGACTGGCTACACACCATTCTTCCTGGTTTATGGAGCAGAAGCTGTTCTGTCTCGGTTAATTGCACCATTGTTACGCACTCCGGGTTGTTGGATAGATGAGCTCCCAGCAGTATTATGGGGTCTCAGGACCACACCGAATCGATCGACTGGCTACACACCATTCTTCCTGGTTTATGGAGCAGAAGCTGTTCTGCCAACCGACATACAATATGATGCACCGAGAGTGACAATGTACACTGAAACCGAGGCAAAAGAAGCCCGGGAAGATGGTGTTGACCTATTGAAGAGGCCCGAGAGCTGGCCTTATCTCGGTCAGCAATATACCAGCAAAATCTCCGACGCTATCATAGCCGGAAGATCAGCCCTCGGGTGTTCCGAGAGGGAGATTTGGTACTGAGCCTGGTGCAACGCACCGCAGGCCGACATAAGTTGACACCTCCATGGGAGGGACCATTCATTGTGAGCAAGGCTCTGCACAATGATGCATACTATCTTATAGATGCACAGCAACCGATGAAGCACAGGATGGACAAATCCGGAGAGGAAACCAAGCGTCCATGGAACGTAGCTCTACTCCGACCCTTTTACTCATAAAGGGCGCAGTGTATGTATCTCGGTTTCTATATGAATGAAATGTCGGCACCCGAATCAAAACTCGGGGGCTGCCTCGTCTATATGCATGTGTTGTCTATTGTTTTTTAATTTATGTTTTTCCTATGCCGAATGATTTGAAGCCTTGTCTCGAAGTTCAAAGTATTGTATGCTATCTTGTTGTGATCTTGTGACTCGACTGACAAATGCCGAAAAAGGTAGTCAAGAGCTGAGGTGGTGGTTCGTAGTAAACATGAAAATGAACTCGGGGACTCGGCCCAAAAAAAATTCGGCATAGTTTGTTTACTAACCCTGTTTTTCATATCTGTTTATGACGGATGACTCTAAAGCCCAACTCGAATGTTATGAAGTATTGTATGCTATAATTCCTATCTTGTGACTCGACTGTCGAACGCCTAATGGTAAACAAGAGCAAAGATCGACGAGTATAGTGAACAAGAAAATAAACTCGGGGACTCGGTTTAAATTGATCCAACATAAACCTCGTCTTGTTCGAGTTAAGCAAAATAAAGTAGTCTCGGAGGAACTTAAAATGTATATTACATCTGCACCCGGCATTCTGGGGATTTAACAGTTTAAATTCATCTAAGTTAAGCAGCAGCTTCGGAGGAAAGAGCAGCTTCGGTTGCAGGGACAGACCCGAATGACGGAGGAACCTCGGTTGAAGGAGGAACCTCGGTTGCAGGAGCAGCTTTGGTTGCAGGGACAAACCCGGATGACGGAGGAACCTCGGTTGAAGGAGGAACCTCGGTTGCAGGAGTAGCTTCGGTCAGCGGAGTAGCAGACTCGGGGACAGTCGGAGTGATCTTGCTGCTTGCTGAAGCATCGGTAAGGTCAGACGTAGACTTCAAGGAAATGTTGGTAGCACTTTGGTTGGCCGAGTCAGGCGCTGGCTCATTGGAGATCTCGGCAGCAGACTGTTTCGCAGTCTTAGCCGAGACATCAAGAGTTGACTCGGAGTCATCAGACTCGGAATCAGACTCGATCACCGTATTCTTGCTCGGAGTCATCATCAACGTTGACCTCTTCTTCCTCTTCGTCTTCATCATCCGAGTAAACCACACCAGGTTCAACAGACCGAGTGTTGGCAAACCTGGCCATGAAGGTAGCAGCTTCCCCACGCCTCGCAATCAATGCCGGGTTGGTAGCCCATGGGGAGCCATCGCGCAGAGTACGCATGCCGTCGAGGTTGATATCCTCATACCAAGACATCAGAAAGAGCAAGGCTGCGTCGGTCCCGGCACGAGCAGAAGAAGACCTCCATTCCCTTAGCCGAGTCTCGGTTTGATGCAAGCATTTGGATAACTCGGCAATAGTCTTGACACTGGAAGATCCGGGCCACAAGACATGGTAGGCTCGGATACTGGCATTAAGAAGCTCGATGCCGATACTCTTCAAGGGAGAAATGCGAGCTTTGAGTGCAGTCAAATGATCGTCAATATCCCAAGTTTCGGGTAGCGGAGCCCCGGATGCCTCGGCTCTTTCAGCTCGGGCTTTCATCACAGTGTTGGCTGCTGCAGCTTTGCAGTGCTCAAATTGTTCTGAGGATAAATAGGCT
This sequence comes from Poa pratensis, assembly GCA_947311845.1. Lineage (NCBI taxonomy): Eukaryota > Viridiplantae > Streptophyta > Magnoliopsida > Poales > Poaceae > Poa > Poa pratensis. The sequence continues at coordinate 22,973,167 of CAMZMU010000033.1, read as the reverse complement.
GACACCGAATCAAATGAGATACCGACACAAAATTTCATGTCAGGAAGGTATAAAGAAAAAGGATATGATTCAGGAAGCTTACTATCCATCTCATCATTGAGTTTGGTGAGCTCAGCCAGCCACTTGGAAACTTTTGCCTTGAGGGCATCCGACTCTTCATTAGCTTTGGTAGCTTCAGCTTCGCATTCAGTAATGTGCGCTTGAATCTTCTGGTCACCAGCAGAACGCTTCTCCAGAGCTTTCTTCAACGTGTTCCTCTCCTTCTTCAACTCGGTCTTCTCTTTCTCGACCCGGTCAAGATCCCGCTGGAGCCGAATTACCTCGGACTTTTCTTCTTTTAGAGCACGCTTGTGCTCAGTTTCCTTCTTCTTCATTTCCTCCTGCTGATTCTGGAAGGAGAGCTTAAGCGCCCGATGCTCCAAGGCTAGATTCTTGAAGATCCGGCTCCGAGTGTTGGTGCAATCCTGCCAAAAGGAAAGATGTTAGTGAGGGTAAAAAGAATCTCGGGGACTGGAGCCCGAGATTGATAAAGATTACTGACAGAATTAAGCTAAAAATAATCTCGGGGACTGTGAGCCCGAGATTGATAAGAGATCATACCGAGTAAGCTCGACATGAAACTCGGAGACTGGTCGTCCGAGTTTAATGTAAGCTCATGTCGAGTTGAGTAAACTTGACATGAGACTCGGGGACTGGGCGTCTCAATGATTTTTATAAGTTAAGATTAATGATCAAGTTTTTGAAGATTCGCGCCGAGTTACCTATTACTCGGACGAGTATCAGTTACTCAACCCGAATCTCGGGGACTGTGGATAGTGTGACTATTGATCATTGTAAAGTAAGTGCTATGTTCTGAGAAATTTACCTCGACAACCCTGCTAGCCTGAAGGGCCGAGACCTGCATAGAGTGCAGTGATTGTGCAACCAGGTCGGGGCCAACCGGGTGTGGATTCGCCGGAGTAGAGGAAACGTCGCTGGGGTCCGCGGCGTTCCAATCCATCACGTACTGTCCAACCGAGCCGAGGCTGTTATCACTCGGAGTGCGAAGACTCGGAAGAACATGGCTGTTAACCCGGGGCGGGAAATCATCTCGGAGAGGTCTTGGTACGCTCGGTTTGCTGTTGGGGTCACAATAATTTGCCTGCTCTGGTCGGTGGAAGGTTGGCCAGAGGCTTGCTGAGTCGGCACAGTTGGAGGCGGTGGAGCCGGAGTATGGACCGGTACTGGGGGCTGCTGCTGCTGCTTCTGATGCTTGTCTTGCGGCAGCTTCTGCTGCTTCTCTTGCTGCAGCTTTGGCTGTTTCTCTTGTTGCTGTTTCTGCTCCTTCTCTTTCTGCTGTTGCTTCAACTGTTGCTGCTGCTTGTTACGCTGATGCTGTGCGCGAGGTGAGAGTCGGGAATCCGACTTAGACGAAGTCTTAGTCGGAGTCTTGACCCGCTCCGTTTCCAAGTCCTTAAGAGGAGACAGGGGGGAGTTGTCTCGGCCCAAAGCCAAGGTTTGCTCGAGGCCTTGGCCTCCTTCCAGATCCGAATCAGGATTCGGCGGCGGAATGTCGATCGAGGTAGCGCGCACCGGGGAGGGATTGCCCTTCCGGGGCTGCTAATCCCGGTGTTGGCCGGCCGGGTGGCGATGAAGGTATAGGAGAGAAAATAGAAGTATGGGTCTGTTTTGCGGCGATGGGATCGCTGCATAAACCGAGGTAAAGTGTTAACTCGGGTGAGGTTAACTTCGGTCAAAGGAAAGAAGGAAAGAAGAAAAGCAAGAAAAGTTATACGAAGTTTATCTTACCCCTTGCTGGTTGGTAGGGCCTTAGCCTTACGCTTGGAAACGGCCTGCTTGGGTTTCTTAGCCGGAGGAGCCGCTGACCCGGACGCACCGGAGCATTTTCGGGATGTGCCTTGGGCACCCGGATTGGCTGTAGCAGGAGGTGCAGACCATGAAATAGGAATAGCATCAATGGGATCTAGGATTTGACAATCGTCATCTTCGTCGTCTGACAAGTCTTGAACGAAGACACGGGCGGATGGCTTACCCGAGGTAGAAGTCCTGGCACGAGGAACCGGCATATAATCCTCGTTGTCCGGATCTTCAGTCTCCTCGGGTCGCTCACGGCGATCTTTTGTCCACTTCCTGGTCTTCAGGTCCCCATCTTCGGTGGTTTGTCGAGTAAACAGCTGCAGGAAAAAGCGAAGTAGTTTCGGATTAGTCAGATGGTGCATAACCGAGATAAAAGTAGCTTCGGACGGCAGAGTACGTCGGTTCAAAGGCGATAAACTAACCCGAGGCGGAAGCCGGGATCGGTCATACGGCTCTACGCCCCATTGCCAATCATCTTCCATCTCGGTCTGGGCGATGGCCTTGACCCGTCTCCTAACTTGGGGGTGGGTGAGATCATGGGTGCTGATTCGGATAGGGTCCAGCAAACCACTCATGTGGTAAATCTTATGCACACGGTGCTGAAGAGGGTTGACTCGGCGAATGACGAAAGTCCTCAAGAGGTCGTCTGCACCCAACTTCTTTTCCAGCAGACCCTCAAGGGTTTGGTGGATCAGTTGGACCTCAGGAAGGGTGTCTTGCGGGTCATGGTTCCAGTTTAACTCGGCTGTGGGGGGAGTGATGTTGAACTCTGGCAGGTTGAGAACATCCCGCTCTGCTGGGCTCTTCACATAGAAAACGAACTTTGCCACTTCCGGCAAGATTCTAAGCCGGTAATCCGAGGAAAGATGGAGTGCTTCCTCGGAGTGATGCTAGCCGCTCCGCATGCGGTCATCTCCTTCACGACCTCCTTGTCCTTATTCGGGATAGTTTGCTTCCGAGGCGGAAGTACTTGGCCCAGGAGCTGACAGTGGGCCAGAGGCCGAGATACCCCTCGGTGAAGGAGGCATAGGATGAGAGTGATGTAATGGCGTTGGCAGGGAGATGGTGAGGTTGTAAACCGAAGAAGTCGAGAAAGTCCCAGAAGAAGGGGCTAGCTGGGAGTCCAAACCCGCGCTGAAAGTGCGCAAGGAAGACCACTCGTTCACCCGGTTCTAGAACCGGTTCGAGTTCCGATCCAGGAAGCCGGCATATAGCCTCGGCCGTAATGCGCCGGGTCTTGAGCAACCAGTCAAGGTCATCTTGTTCTACGTCGGATCCCTCCCATCCGCCTCGGTTGCTCGGTGCCGCCGATGACTCGGCTGGATCGGGAGTACTACGGCCTGACATCTCAGGACCAAACCTGCAAAAAAGTACAAATACAACCGAGATAAGTAACTCGGAGTTATGAATCTAGAATCGGAACAAGTGATCCGGGGAAACAATGCAAATGATTCGGAAACCGAGACAAATGACCCGGAAGAGCCGTGCAACTGACTCAGGAGTAGAGCACGGAAACCGAGTTAAGCGATTCGGAAACCGAGATAAAGTAACTCGGAAACCGAGATAAGTATCTCGGTTTAGATTATCTATTTATTTCGGAAAGATGATTCGGGTAAAAGTTATAAACATGAGTTTGCATGAATCTGTGAGCAGGTAAGATCTACCGAGCAAGTAAAACATGAGTCTAAGGCAGAGAAGGATGAAACTATCATGAGTCGTGTCAGGATATCACTGCGAAAAAGATCTAGAAAGGGATCTAAGTGGGTTCATCTATGAGCAAACAAAGCTAATCCTACCAAGTCTAGTGTTTGGAGATCTAGAACACCCTAAGGATAAACCATGAAGAACATGCTAGGAAGAACACTTGAGATGATTCATGAGGAAGACGGAGATTGGGAATCCATACCCGAATGCAGATCCCGCGGGAAGGAGTTTGGCGGCGGCGACGCGGTCGATTCCGGTCGTCGACGGCCACGAAGCGTTCCCGGCGTCGTGCGAGTGCGGAGTGTTCTTCGCGGCGGCGGCGGCGGAAGTGCTTTCGCAGTGGAGAGGGGAGTGAAGGAGGAAGAAAGCCTCACCGTCCTCTTTCCCCTATTTTATAGGCGCGGAGGCGTGCGGTTTGCGAAGCGGCGGGAGCAGTTCCCCAAACCGCGCTCGGATCTGAGTGCGCACGATCTGGCCGTGGTAACCGTCCGTTAGTGGGCGTAGTGGTGGGCCCGCCATCATTGGCGCGGTTACCCAGGCGCCACGCGGGGTGGTCAAATGTGGTCAAAAGCTGTGCTTGAAGTGACCGAACACGACACGTGTGACGTATGCGACGTGCGGTGCGCGGCGCGTGCAGAGGCACGGTCGGCCGTGCACACGAATCAGGCAAACCGAGACATCCTTGCATCGTATTTCGTGACTGGAACTCGGTGGTGTTAAGAAGAATCTTGTTGTATCGGTTAGACCAATTTGAGGATGAAAGTCGGACAAGGTTAGTAATTTGACTCGGAGAAACTCGGCCAGACCGAGACATACTTGAGTCGGAAAGGCTATTAGTTTGATTTGTTTTGTTAAACCTGGCGTGGCCCTCCATCCGAGGCTGTAGGACCGCACCAGCTTCGGGGACTAATGTCGGGGGGCTACCCCTGGGTAGGGTAAGTTGTGGTATAAAGAGCTCTAGAGAGTGGACCGGGTCAAGGTCAAACCGGGTCAACCATGTCTCGGAGGGACCGAGACATGGTGTAGATACAAACCGGCTTATGACAGCCGGGTCACTTAGGCCGGGTCATGTTAGCTGAGTCACCTTAACCGACGTACCACCGTCGATCTACTCTTATTTATTCTCATGTGCAGGAAAGAGACGAAGAGGATCCGGCATAGCCTTGCCGGGTCAAAGAAGGAAATCAGGCATATCCATGTCGGGTTAAGGAAGAGAAGAAACCTTACCTCGGATAGGAAGTCAAGGGCCTTTGTCTTTTGGCCTGGCAGAGGAGCACGCTTAGCCGGAGAACCCGGAGCCGCAGACCGACATCCCGGGATGGGACAGCCCGGATAAGCTGGGACAAGACAGAAAGGGTCCTGTCATGGCAGAGACGACCCGAGATCCCGGAGGCGCGAGTCTCCTGCAGGAATCCCGGAGACCTCTGCAGAAGCACGTGAAGCCGCCGTGGAGGAGAGAACCGTTGTCACCGGGACAGCTATAAATACCCCTGTACCTCCTCCTGCGTGAGGGACGGAAGAAGAGAGAACTCATTTGCCCCCTTTGTGCTTAGCTTCATCTCCTACCTCATACCATAACTCCATAGTCTAGCAATACAGCTCGAGGAGCAGATCTTGTACTTGTGCTTCACCCTTATACATCGAGAGATAGGCAGGAGTAGGGTGTTACCTCCTCACGAGGGCCCCGAATCTGGGTAAATCGTGTGTGCGTGCTTGTGTGTTCTTGGTTCGATATTCGTCCGTGCGCGCTTCTCAGCGTGCAAGCCCTCCCCGGATACCTCCAGCGTCCTATCGGCCCCGCACTTAGCCATACCTATGGCATCTGCCGTGACACCACCACGACACAGCGAATGTCTCTAGCAACATAGGGGGCGTCATCTCTGTAAGTACTCTATTCAAAGCTGCATATGTACCAATTCTTGAAAAAAAATCACATTACTTCTTACTGTGGTACTGTAATACTTTAGCTAGAAGAAATTATACTGGACCACAGTAGTTAAAGTTTCTGGCGTAGATCCACATGTCTAGGAGATCCTGCCTGCAATTTGAATCAATGGCCCCCCTCTTCAGCAGTACTACCAGCCAGCTAGCTTGCTGTTGCCTACCCTAGATTGCCTGTCCGGCGTGCATGATCGGTCAGCACTTAATTTGGAGGGTGTAGGTAGGGCTTCAGTCGTGCTCACGTTGCTTGATCAACCTTGTTAGGCAAATGCTTGCAGCTTCTGTGGCACCACGACAAACGCACAGCCATGTTTTATCAGGTACATACTACAAGATTCCCGTATCCCGTAGCGTGCAGCCTCTGTATCGCTAGGTGCACACAGCCTTCAAAATGTATGCATCTGTAGTTTCTGTTGATTCAGTTCACCTGAACTAGGAAGTTTTAGCTGTGATCAAGTAAGTTGGTCGTGATGTCCTGGTGATGCCTGCGTGATCCCGGAGTTCATCCCGTGTGACCCTGCCTTTCCCTTTCTGTTTTGAGAACATGAACCCATCCGTTTTTCACATGGCACTCGCGCCTCGTTCTGAAATGGTTTTGGTTGGACTGTCTGTCGGTACACTCAACTGCGCACACATACACAGTTTCACACACACGAGTTCGTGCATGTTAAAATCATGCAGTGATTATTCTGTTTTCTGATGTTTTATCTGAACCAGATGATGGCGGCAAACATACAAAAAAAACTGACTTGACACGTTCTGACGGTTGATTTTCAGGGCGCGGCGTCGCTGATGCAGGCGAGCCCGGGCCTGGCGATGGCGGCGGCGGCGGGGGTCGGCCCGACGACCCGTGGCCCTTCTTCGTGTTCCTCGCAGGCGCCATGTTCTGCCTGCTGAGCAGCTGCGCATGCCACCTGCTGTCGTGCCACTCGCACCGCCTGAACCTGTTCGTCATCCGCCTCGACTACACCGGCATCGCCGTCATGATCGTCGTCTCCTTCTTCCCGCCCATCTACTACATCTTCCAGTGCGAGCCCCACTGGCAGCTCGCCTACCTCTCCGCCATCTCCCTCGCCGGCGCCGGCACCGTCTACGCGCTCATGTCCCCCAGGCTCAGCGCCGGCAAGTACCGCGCGCACCGCGCCCTGCTCTTCGTCGGGATGGGCCTTTCCGGTGTGGTGCCGGCGGTGCACGCCGCCGCCGTGAACTGGCACGAGCCGCGCCGGAACGTCACGCTGGCTTACGAGGGGGCCATGGCGGCGTCGTACCTGATCGCCACCGTGTTCTACCTCACGCGCGTGCCGGAGCGGTGGAGGCCTGGGATGTTTGATATATGTGGGCGGAGCCACCAGATCTTCCACCTCCTTGTCATCGCCGGCGCGCTCGCGCACTACGGCGCCGCCATCGTGTTCCTCAGGGTCCGAGACGAGATGGGCTGTCCCGCCAATTGATATACAGTATACCACCATTCGTGTCATGAAATTTGTTTGTCAAGGCAAGATGACACTCTCCTGGTCTCTGCATACATTTGGAGCTGCACACAGCAGCCTGACGTGAATGCAGATGATGCATGATACAGCAGATTTGGGACGGGAAAGAAAAAGAAGGCATTTTGCTTGCGAGATTGATTAGTTTGTTTGTAGCACTTTAGTGTTTGTTACAGTCAATTTACTGTGGTGGGTGGATTAATGGATCATGAAACAACAATTGTTAATTACAGCTCCACTAGTAGAAAAAGAGGCTTCCGTCGGAGCACCAATTTGGCATTAGCCCCGGTTCAGCGAAAAATCAGGACCAATGCCAGGCATTGGCCCCGTTCGAGCTGCCAGGGGCCCGTGGATCATTAGTCCCGGTTCGGTTGGGGACATTAGTCCCGGTTCGTGGACTAAAGCTCCCGCGTCGAACACGTGGCGTGCCGCGGAGCTTTAGTCCCGGTTCGTGCCACGAACCGGACTAATACCCCTCCCCTGCCTATAAATACACCCCCAAGCCAGCTTCTCTCCTCTGTTTTTTTTCTGCTTGGATGTGTGGGATGTGGGTGCTAGTTTTTTTTTCCTTTGCTACGCACAAGAGGTGTTCGATGAAATGACCGAGCCACACTTAAGTTCACACAAAATGATATCCTCGACCGAGGTTAGCAACCTTATCCTTTTCATCTGTAATTGATACAAAAATATTGCATGTGTCGATGTACGGTGGTCATTTCGCTATTCAAGATGTTATTGTAATGGTATTTGATAAACTTAATTATATGATGCAGATGGATGCACGGAAGCGATGGATGTACGGCGAACGACGCAGTTCTGATTTTATTGCAGGCCTGCATAAATTTATCGATGTGACCGAGGCAAACAAAGTGAATAATTTTATGCCTTGTTCATGTGTTGACTGTCGGAACGTCAGGGAGTACTCTAACTCGAAAACCATTCAAGGCCACGTGCTTCGGAGAGGTTTCATGCCCAGCTATAATTGTTGGACCAAGCACGGAGAAATAGGGTTAGGATGGAAGACAATGAAGAAGAAGAGGATGATGACAACTATCCTATGTTCCCTGAAGAATACGATGATACTGCAATGGAAGACAATGAAAAAGAAGGAGGTAAAGAACAACGGGCATCAGATGAGCCCGCTGATGGTCTTGGTCGGGTCATTTCTGATGCAAAGCGAGAATGCGATACAGAAAAGGAGAAGCTGAAGTTGGAGGCCATGCTAAAGGATCACAAAAAGTTGCTGTACCCAAATTGCGAAGATGGCAGCACAAAACTCGTACCACACTGGAACTGCTGAAATGGAAGGCAGAGACTGGTTTATCTGACAAGGGATTTGAGAAGTTACTGAAAATAATGAAGCCGAATCTTTCAAAGGATAACGAATTGCCCGAGACTACGTACGAAGCAAAGAAGGCTATCTGCCCTCTAGGATTAGATGTGCAGAAGATACATGCATGCATTAATGACTGCATCCTGTACCGCGGTGAGGAATACGAGAATATGGATAAATGCCCGGTATGAACTGCACTGCGGTACAAGATCAGACAAGATGACCCTGGTGATGTTGAGGGCGATGACGAGCCCCCCAGGAAGAGGGTTCCTGCTAAGGTTATGTGGTATGCTACTATAATACCACCGTTGAAACGTCTGTTCAGAAACAAAGAGCATGCCAGGTTGTGTGATGGCACAAAGAAGAGCGTAAGAAAGACGGGAAGTTGAGACACCCCGCCGATGGGTCGCAATGGAGAAAAATCGAGAGAAAGTACTCGGACTTTGCAGGTGACGCAAGGAACTTGTCGGGGGTTACCCCCGGGTAGGGTAATGATGAGGTAAAGACATGTAAGGTTAAGGCAGTAAGCTGTCCGAGGGAACGATTGAGCAAGGACGCAGGAGGCGTCATCCGACGTAAGGTGTACGTCCGAGGTATACTTTCCGAGGTATATCCTCCGAGGTATCAACCTCGGGGCAGTCAGCTAGCTACCACAGGAATAAGATATTCTCTACCGAGGTATATGATCAGGAGTGTTATCCGAGGTTGGCAGCAAGGATCGAGGCATGTCAGAGAGGTCACGGGTGCCGCAGAGCTCGTAGCCCGAGGCTTCAGAGGACGGCGAGGTCCGTCCACGGGTTTCCCGGAAGCTCGGGGGCCTAGGAGCTGACTCGGCTATTTCGGGAAAGGTCTACAGGCTAGACCTCGGCAGGCTACTGAAGTATGACCGAAGAGGAAAGCTAGGCCTGGCTGGCCTGACAGTCCGGCCGTTGAGCTGGCAGGAGGCAGAGGCTTGTCTTCTACCTTTTGGCCATGCCATTGTCAGTTGTAGGCAGGGGTAAAAATGTACTTCGGCCTGTGTATATATGCGGCATCTCTACCTCCAGGAGGAGGACGGCAAAACCCTAGCTCATTTCCCCCTTCGTAGTTTCACCTTCTACCTCGAGCTCTCACTTTGGTAGCAACATACAGCTCGAGGAGCACCTTGTACCTGAGAACCACACTGATATATTGAGAGAGGCAAGGCAGGAGTAGGGGTTTTACTTCCTCACGAAGGCCCCGAACCTGGGTACATCGTGGTGTCTTTTGTGTTCTTGGCTTTCTTGGTTTCTTGTTCATGTTCTTGTGGTTTCTTGCATGTTCTTGCTTGTGCACGTCTTGAGTGCATAAACCCTCCCCGGATTCCCCCAACGACCATTCGGCCCCAACTAAGCCATACCCATGGCATCTGCCGTGATCCCACCACGACAGTTGGCGCCCACCGTGGGGCAGATTGAGGCGTTGGGTGGAGTTTCCATCCGGACGGGCTCCTCTGGTGTGTTCTTTCTGGCCTTGTTACCAAGATCGGCGAGTTCGCCTTTGTGAGCGACAATGCGGGGTGCTTCGCCGGCAAGCCTTTCCCCACCGATGGCTTCCTCATGATGCTCGGCAGCTTCCCCACATACGTTGCTGTCGAGGTGGTTCGCGAGTACCCGGAGCAGGTGCTCGTGGACGACGAAACTCCTCTCCTGGCGGCTTTGGGTCGGCGTGTCACTCGCCCTCCGAGGTGTGTGGAGGTGATGATGGCTGGTACCAGCCTGCAGCTAGCAAGGCAGATGCTGGCAAGGTCGCGCTAGCCGAGGTGGAGGCGACGCCAACCGCGCTGCCTGAGAAATCAGGTCGGACGGCGAAGTTTCCGTACGAGAAACCTAGTCAGAATGAGCAGTTGGGCATGCCAAGGGAAGAAGTTCCCTTAGAAGCTATCGTTGATAGGTTAGCTCGGCCACTCGCAGTAGAGGCAAGTGTGGAGCATACGGTGGCCGGGTTAGAGGCAGAGCGCCAGAGGGTGCTGAGAGAAGCTCGGTTGCTGGCCGAGGCTAAGCAGCAGTTCGATATGGAGCAGAAGGAGTACAATGCTGCACATGGTATAGAGGATGGTTTTACTCCGGTTGTGCGGCGTAAGAAAGCTGCTCTGCTCAACCGAGGCAAGGACCTCTATGGGGAGATGGCTAGGGCTGCAGTCTCGGGCTCGAGTAAGGCAACAAGTAGCAGGTCGGCTACTGGTAGGCCGGTGTATAGTTCACCAGCTAAGAACCTTAGAGCAGCCGAAGCAGTAAGGGCCGGGCTATCGGAGTTGACCGGAGATGCATGGCGTGAGCAGCAGAAGCGGCTCAATGAGTTAGTGCATGTGGCCAGCAAGCAAAATGAAGCCCTCCGCAAGGCCGGGCTTGGCGGTTCGCAGGCGGTCCATTCGATTAGGCCAGTTAGCCAGGGGTCCAAGGGGCAAGCCTCGTCTCCACACGTCGGAGGAGCCGATCGTGCCCGGAGTGTCACTTCAGGTCGGAACAAGGAGATGCAGCTGCAAGTGTACGATCCGGTGTTAGCTGGGAAGCAAAAGGTCGGCAACGCTAGCCGAGCCAATGGAGACCCCGGCCCAGGTGATGCAAGCCGAGCTAAGGGCCGTTCAGCTCAGGGAAATCAGAACGGTGGGCAAGCAGCGTCGGCTGGCCGAGGTAAACCACCTCAGCCCCCGAGGCATCAGCAGCAACCCCGGCCGCAGGAGCAGTATCAGCAAGAGCCGGAGTATGTTCCGCAGCCGAAGAACGTCGGTCGAGGTGGCGACCGATATGATGATGGAAATTCAGCCATGGAGCGGGCTGGATTCTATAGAGTGGATGGTGCATTGGGAGAGCGTATCGGAGCTCGGACGTTGCCTACAGGTGATGCGCGCTACAAGCTAGATCGGATTTACATGTCCGAGAGTTGGAGGAGGAAGGCCCTCCTGGTCCGGCGTGTTTTGGACCTCGGATCATGAAGGAACCACCTCCACCGTGTCTCAGTTTCAGTTGGGTCGGAGTACCAGGCCGTACAATGGGAGCACCAAGCCGCAAGATTGGCTAGCTGATTATGTTTCAGCAGTATACATTGCGGGGGGCAATCGCCGATGGGCGGTCCGGTATCTCCCGCACATGTTGGAAGGTCCTGCTCGGATCTGGCTGAACAATCTGCCGGAGAATAGCATCGATTGCTGGCTGGATTTAGAGGAGGCATTCAATAGCAACTTCGCCAGCACTTACAGGAGGCCAAACCGACCTCAGCTTTTGCAGGCGTGCAAGCAGGAGGACAATGAGACTGACCGAGAATTCTTGACTCGGTGGAGCAATGTTCGGAACTCCTGTGAGGGAGTTATCGAAGCACAGGCTATAGCGTGGTTTGCTGATGGATGTCGGTATGGTAGCATGTTGTGGCAGAGGCTCCAGAGAGATATGCCAAAGACTCTGGCCGAGACGATTCGGATAGCTGATTCCTATGCCCTTGGCGATCCGATGCAGCCTCTGCTGGATGGGAATGCCCGGAACAGGAGGAATCCGATGAACAACCGCAACAACGGACCGAGGTTTGATAACCGTCAAGAGTTCGGGCAGAAGAGGAGAGAACCAGATTTCCAAGTCAATGCTGTAAACCCAAGTCAGTCCGGACCTGGAGGCGCCCAGAAACCGAAGACTGAGGGTCAGGCGTGGACTCCGAACCAGAACCAGAATCAGGGAGGTGGTGCGAAGCAGTGGCAGGAGGCCGGACCACCTGTGACTTACGAGTCATTGGTGAATGGACCATGTATCTATCATGGCAGGAATGGCAGAACACCCAACCATACCACTCTGCAGTGTAGTTTTCATCACCGAACCGCTGCAGAAGGGGCGAAAGCTGGGGCAAACCGGAGTGGGCCACCGAACCAATGGCGTAGACCTCAATATCCGAACACGCAGCAGCAGCATAAGCCGACCATAGCGGCGCAGAATCAGAGCTTAACCGGAGCAAATTCAACCCCGGTGCATGCGGCCCAAAACCAGAAGACGGTGCAGGCGAAACCGGTGAATGCAGTGAGTGCCCAGGGCAACAACAACAACGGTGGTGCCGGCCAAAGCCAAACGTGGTCCTTTGAGAATCAGAGGTATGAGAACCCCGGTAATGATTATAGGGAAGTACATCAGAGCTACGTGGTGTTTGTGACTGAGTCAACTGATAAGAAGAGTATGCTGAGGCGTGCCAAGGAGGTGAATGCAGTATCTCCGGCGGTGGTGAAATACATGAACTGGTCCGAGCAAGAGATCACTTGGAGCAGGCAAGATACACCTCGGATCATGCCGAGCCCTGGAAACTATGCACTGGTGGTGGATCCGACGTTTTGTGGGCCGACCAACAATGTGAGATTCACCCGAGTCTTGGTGGACAATGGGAGTGCCATAAATATCATGTACCGAGACACAATGGTCAAGCTGGGATACTCACCGAACCAGTTGCAGCCTAGCAGCTGTACATTTCACGGTATTGTGCCCGGGGTCTCTTGTGCACCTATGGGAAAGATTTGGGTCGACGTGGGTTTTGGTACCCGAGATAACAGCCGAGTTGAAAGTCTTGAGTTCGAGGTTGTGGACTTGCAGAGCCCTTACCATGCCTTGCTGGGAAGGCCAGCCTTGGCCAAGTTCATGATCTCCACTCATGTGGCTTACCTAAAGATGAAAATGCCGGGGCCCAAGGGAATAATAACCATTTCTGGTGACTACAAGAAGGCTATGCAATGTGCCTCGGCGGGATCCAGTTTAGCCGAGTCCTTGGTGATCGCGGCGGAGAAGAAGCAACTTCAGAAGGTGGTGGCAATGGCGCAGTCTACTCAGCTCGGCATGTCCGGACTAATTACTCCGGACATGAGCGCTTCATTCGAGGTGCCCAAGGAGACCAAGAAAATCCCGCTGGACTCGGAGAACCCGGAGCGTTTCGCCATCATTGGTACTGGCATGGACGAGAAATAGGAAAGCGCGCTCTGTCACTTCCTCCGTGAGAATCGGGACATTTTTGCATGGTCGGCTAAAGACCTGCCAGGTGTTCCGAGGGAGTTGGCAGAGCACTCTTTGTTTGTTCGGCCAGAGGTGAAACCAGTGCGTCAACCGACGCGGCGGCTCTCAGATGACCGAAGAAAGGTGGTACTCGAAGAACTGGCGAAGTTACTGGCTGCAGGCTTCATCATGGAAGTGCTGCATCCGGACTGGATATCTAATCCAGTCCTCGTGGAGAAAAAGAAGGACGAACCGGCGGTAGTCAAGGTGTGGCGCATGTGCATTGACTTCACCAACCTGAACAAGGCGTGCCCGAAGGATCCCTTTCCTTTACCTCGGATTGATCAAGTGATCGATTCTACGGCTGGATGTGAGCTGTTGTCTTTTATTGATGCATATTCTGGTTTTCACCAGATCCCACTGAACACTGATGATCAAATAAAGACTGCCTTTATTACCCCGTACGGGGCGTATTGCTATCGTGTCATGTGTTTCGGTTTGAGAAATGCCGGGGCAACTTATCAAAGGTGTATGCAGAAGTGCTTACATTCTCAAATGGGCAAGAATGTGCAAGTGTATGTCGATGACATTGTTATCAAAACTAAAAAGAAGCATACTCTCATCGAAGACCTCGAAGAGACATTTGCAAATTTAAGAAAGTATCGGTTGAAACTTAACCCGGACAAGTGCACCTTTGGTGTCCCGGCTGGAAAATTGCTCGGTTTCCTCGTATCGAGCCGAGGTATAGAAGTTAACCCGGCTAAGATCCGAGCTATCGAAAGAATGAAGTTGCCGAACTGTTTAAAAGATGTGCAGAAGTTCACGGGATGCCTTGCATCTTTAAGTCGGTTTGTAAGTCGGCTAGGAGAAAAAGCCTTACCATTGTATCAACTTATGAAGAAAAGTACCAGTTTCACTTGGACCCCGCAGGCGGACGCGGCGTTCAATGAGCTGAAGAAGATGTTGTCCACTGCTCCGGTGTTGGCATCCCCTTTGCAGAATGAACCGATGTTGATATACATTGCGGCTACAAACCGGGTCGTAAGTGTTGCAGTGGTGGTGGAGCGAGACGAAGGAGGCAAATCGGTGCAGAGACCAATCTACTACCTGAGCGAGGTGATATCCACGTCGAAGCAAAACTACCCCCACTACCAGAAGATGACGTACGGAGTATACCTGGCGGTTAAGAAACTGAAGCATTACTTCCAAGAGCATCCCATGACGGTGGTATGTGATGCTCCAATCTCGGAGATCATCGGATGCAAGGACGCAACTGGGCGAGTTGCCAAATGGGCGATCGAGGTATCTCCATACACTCCGCATTATGAAAGGCGAGATGCAATCAAGTCGCAGGCGCTGCCGGACTTTTTATGCGATTGGGCCGAGATGCAATATGAGCCGCCCTTGCCGGACTATAATTATTGGAAGATGCACTTTGATGGGTCCAAGACCAAGGTCGGATTAGGTGCCGGCGTAGTCCTAACCTCGCCGAAGCAAGACCAGTTGAAGTATGTGCTGCAAATCCATTTCTCGGCGTCGAACAACGTGGCGGAGTATGAGGCCCTGATCCATGGGCTCAAGGTGGCAAAGGAGATAGGTGTCCGGCGTATAGAATGCTTCGGCGATTCAGCTTTGGTGGTGCATCAATCCACCGGCACTTGGGATGCATTGGATGCGAACATGGAGTTGTATCGGTTTCATGTGCAAAAGGTGTCTGGGTTCTTCGAAGGATGTGAGTACAAGCACATACCTCGGGGGGAGAATGAAGCCGCCGACGTATTGTCCAAGCTCGGTTCATCCAAAGAACCGGTGCCACCGGGGATAGCGCTGAACCATTTGAGAACTCCTTCAATCAAGCCCTCGCCTGACTCCGAGTCAATTTTCTTACCGCCAAGTTCGGAGTCTGAGCCTATTCCTATGGAGGTAGACGTCGGATGCGTTTGGCCGGACTCGGGGACTGCTTCGCAGTATCCGAGGACTGATGGAGCTTTTCCTATGGAGATAGATGATGGGAACTTCGGGTCTGACCCGGGGACTTCGCACCAACACTCGGGGACTGGCCGAGCAATGGTGGAGGAAATCATGAAGGAGATCATGGCGACCGAACCAATGGAGATAGATGAGAGGCTTTTTCCTCTGCATCCAGTGCCGGAATGGGCGGAGCAGATCATGAACTTCATAGCCGATGGAAGTTTGCCAAGTGATACAACCGAGGCAAGGAGAATCCAGAGGAGAGCTAAGGGATACACCATCATCAACAAGGAGCTATACAAGAGAAGTGTGACCGAGGTGTTGCAGAGGTGTGTCGAACCAGCTGAAGGCAAGGAGATGCTTTTAGAAATCCACCAAGGAGAATGTGGACATCATTGCAGCACAAGAGCTCTGGTGGCCAAGGTGTTCCGGCACGGGTTCTATTGGCCCACCGCCAATGCCGATGCAGAAGATATAGTTCGGAAATGTGAAGGGTGCCAAAGGTTCGCCAAGCAGCAGCACATGCCAGCTTCGGCGCTCAAGACCATTCCTATCACGTGGCCCTTTGCAGTTTGGTGTCTGGACATGGTGGGAGAATTCAAGCCAGCCCGAGGCAATATGACTCACATACTGGTGATGGTGGACAAATTCACTAAGTGGATCGAGGTGAAGCCAATCCGAAAAGTGGATGGTCATACGGCGGTGACCTTTTTGAAGGAAATAATCCTGAGATATGGATATCCTCATAGTATCATTACAGACAACGGCACGAACTTTGCTGTCGGAGAGTTTGCTCGGTTCTGCATGAGTAAGGGAATTCGACTTGATGTAGCCTCGGTGGCTCACCCACAGGCTAATGGGCAAGTAGAGAGGTCAAATGCATTGGTATTGGCCGGAATCAAAGCTCGGTTGGTAGAACCACTGTTGAAAACACCGGGGTGTTGGATCGATGAGATACCAGCAGTTCTGTGGGGTCTAAGGACCACACCGAACAGATCAACTGGCTATACGCCATTTTTCATGGTCTATGGGGCCGAGGCAATGCTGCCAACCGACATTGAATATGATGCGCCCAGAGTGGCAATGTACACAGAAGCCGAGGCTAAAGAAGCTCGGGAAGATGCTGTAGATCTGCTCGAGGAAGCAAGAGAATTGGCCTTATCTCGGTCAGCAATATATCAGCAGGGTCTCCGACGCTATCAAAGCGGCATGTAAAACCCCGAAAGTTTAATGAAGGAGATCTAGTGCTGAGGCTTGTTCAGCGCAGCAAAGGTCGGCACAAGTTGTCACCTCCATGGGAGGGACCATACATTGTGAGCCGAGCTTGCACAATGATTCGTACTATCTTATAGATGCACAGGAGCCAAGGGGAGATGGGCTGGATAGACCCGATTTGGAGCTTCAGCGTCCATGGAATGTAGCTCTACTCCGACCCTTCTACTGTTGAAGGAAGTAATGTATGTACCTCGGCTGATCTTTAAATAAAAACTTCGGCACCTCGAGAGTGAGCTCGGGGACTGCCTCGCTCTTATGATTGCATGTTTCTTTTTGTTTGTACTCTTTCTTCGTTCGTATGCCGAACTATTTTGAACCTCGTCTCAAACTTCAAGTACTGTATGCTATGTAACTAATCTTGTGACTCGACTGACGAACGCCAGCATGGCAGTCAAGAGCAAAGACGAAAGAACATGGGAAACATGAAAATGAACTCGGGGACTCGGTCCAAAAAGACAGTTCGGCATATGTCGTTTACTAACCCCTGTTTTTACTTCTTTTTTATGTCGGATGACTTTGAAACATACCTCGGAATTTACCAAGTACTGTATGCTATGAACAACAATCTTGTGACTCGACTGTCGAACGCCAGAATGGCAGACAAGAGCAAAGAATGCCAAATATAGTAAACACGAAAGTAAACTCGAGCAATCATTCAAAAGGATTCGACATAAAGCTTAGAAAAGCATGGTTCGAATGAGCATGATAGTAATAGAGGTAGCAAAGGAACTACTTAAGTTTGATTACATCTGCGTCCCGGCATACCGGGGATTTAATGAAGTTTTTTGGCCAAGCATAAGTTCAGGTCGAGGCATCAGGAATTACGTCGGCAGCAGCCGATGTAGCAGGGATTTCGTCCGGAGCCGAGGTAGCCTGGGAAGTGCTGGCAACGTCGGCAGTAACCTCGGCACCAGGTTGTGGAGAAGCCTCGGTTTCTGCTTCGCGGGTTTCACCGCCGTCACCTTGCTCGGCCTCGACGTCGGATTCTGTTTCGTATTCCTCGTCTTCTGGCTCGTAATCCTCGGCGTCGGAGTAGGTGTCTCCTTCGCTCAAGTTCTTCGTGTTGGCATATCCAGCAAAGTAGTTGGCCATCTTTTGGCGGCGCGCGAAGGATCGGGTCGGACGACCAAGGGAGCCTCGCCGGAGAGTGTTCATCTTCTCGAGGTCGATCTTCTCGCACCAAGTCATGATAAACCTGAGAGCGGCATCAGCTCCAGCGCGAGCTGAAGATGAGCGCCACTCTCGCAATCTTCTTTCGGTGTCGCGAAGCTGGCGGCGAGCTCGGGCGTAGATTTGGGAGCGTCGGCAAGAGGCCATAAGGCTCGGAAAGCAGACACCTGCATCAAGAAGTTCCGACCCAATGGTTTTCAAGGGATGGATCCGAGCCTTGATGGCCACGATGTGGTCCTCAACGGTCCAGACGGGGTTCGTCTCGTTACGCCTCTCCCTGTGCCGAGCAGTGATACTGCGGGCCGAGACTTGGGTGTAGGTGAAATGCTCTGCAGAAGGATAGCATGTTAATAATGAAAGAAAGTTCGGCAAAGAGCCGTATGTTGAGGACAAAGCAAAGCTAAGGGGGCAAGAAACTTACTGTCCATCTTGGTTGATGTTTGCAGCGTCGGGAGGACTGGTTAACCGAAGCTTGAAGGCTTCATAAGCCTCGGTGGCCGAGGTGGCGCGGGTCTCGGCTAACTGGAGCGCTTCGTGATCCTTGGCGGCATCCTCCCGAAGTTTCTTCTCTGTTTCGACAACACTGGCCTTTTCCGCCTGCAGCTGCTCTTTTTCAGACGTCCGCAGCTCAGTGATGCGCTTGAGCTCCTTTACCAGACGAGCTACTTCGGCTTTCTCTTGTTGTAGCTTCTCGTCCAAAGAGTTCTTTTCTGCAAGGACGGCCTTGTGCTCGTCGTGGAGTTTCTTGTGGTCAAACAAGAGGGTATGAAAGATATCCGTGCGGACGTTCATAGTATTCTGCAAGGAAGAAAAACATAGCTCGGTTAGAAAGGCTATACCTCGACAAGAGTCTCGGGGACTCGGAGTCAAATCATTGGGAAAATGTTGCCGGGGTATGCCTCGACAGGAGTCTCGGGGACTCGTACCCGAGGTGCATGCTAAAGTAAGATAAAATGGTTTGGATACGTCGGATGAAAATGGAAAGTTGAGATTCAAGCCAAACAATTTTAACTCCGGCGGAGCGTCAATAGTTTACCTCGAATCTCGGGGACTGGGAATGGTGGATATTAGATGAGATACTGCATGAAAGTAAAGAGAATAGGACTTACGTCGATGTTTTGAGCAGCACGCAGGGCAGCAGTTTGTAGATCATATACGCTTCGGCCGCAGGCGCTGTTTCCCGCAGGATGCTCAGCCACCGGAGCAGCTAGGGAGGCCGAGGAGACCTCGTCTGCAGAATTCCAGTCTGCATTGTAGTGTTCCAAGGAGCCGAGGCTCTGGTCACTGTCAGTGCGCAGAGGAGGAAATCCCCACGGTCCGCCCTGCTCGATGCCCCTAACCGAGGCCTCCAAGGCCAAAGCAGCCTCGGAGCTTGAAGCAGGCCGGTTATCCAATATAAGAGATGCCCTCCGAGCATATTCTTCGGCCGGAGGGGCAGTCTCATCAACGGGTGCGGCGAATGGAGGAATTCGGCGTGTCACCGGGGGAGGAGACCTCGGTTGCATCCTTGAAGGAGAAGAGATAGTCAGGGTGCCAGACCCAGATGTTGGTTTGGGGGTGACCTTAGACTTCACCGTCTCTTTCTCTTTCTCCTTGCCCTTCTCCAACGGCAAGGTAGTCTGGCGAACTGGTTTTTGGGGCTGCTGCTTGGGCTGTTGCTTCTGCTGATGCTTCTGCTGTTGCTGCTGTTGGTTGCGGGCAGTCTGGCTGCGGGGGGAGAGTCGAGGCTCCGGCAAGGCGGTAGCCGGAGTTCTGGCGCGATTGGTCCCCGCATCCGTTTGAGGACGCGGAGAAGTCTGACCTCGGGTGGGGGCAGATTTCCCCAAGGCCGGGCCAGACCTCGGTGGAGGAGATCCGGGGCGAGAGTTCGTCGGGGAGGTCGTGGCTTCAGAGGCACCAACGGGTGCAGTCATGGAGGATACCTCCTGATCCACGTCTATGGGGCACTGCAACGAAAAGAAGATGGTCAAGTGTTAATACCGAGATAATATGTTTAAGCAACAAACATTGTTGGCTATAGAAGCAAAGCATTACCCATCCGAGGTAGGAAACCTCTTGCCCCCCGGGCATGAGGAGGATTTCCGGACTTCTTCAGCCGACGTCTCTTGACCGGAGCCTCAGTGGGTCCGGAGGCTCCAGTGGCGGATGGTTCGGCGGCCGAAGTTGCGGCACCAGCGCGTTTCCGGCTGGTTGCTGGAGTAAAGTTCGGAAGGTGAGGAAGGCAGGAGATAGGTACCGCGTTTATTGGTTCCATGACGAGAAACCCCTCCTCGTCATCCGAAATCTCTTGAACTGAAGCTTGTGCTTGAGGCTTACCCGCGGTGGTGATGCGGGCCGAGGCAATGGGCATATAATCCTCGTCGTCAGGGTCCACGTTGGATGGTGGGTCCTCGACAGGGAGATCCTTGCCGAAGTGGTCCGCAGGATGGACTCCATCCTCGGCGGTCTGGCGGGCGAACAGCTGTATGGCAGACATATGAAAAGGAGTTAGGAAGAAAATTGTCAAGATGAACGTCGGTAGCAAGACCTCGGTGGTAAAGGAGTACGAAGAAAACGTCGGAATAGCGTACCTGTTTCGCTGGCTTGGTCCGGTAGTGGGGTTCCCTTCCCCATGTCCAAGCGTCAGGGATCTTGGACTTGGTGATAGCTCGGACTCGCCGAGCTACCGCGGCGTTGTCCAGTGCAACGTGCGTATGGCGGGTGGGGTCATAAAGACCGCTCATGTGGCAGATCTTGTGAGACCTCGCCTGGAGAGGGGAGACCCTGCGCTTCACGAATGTGCAGGCCAGGTCATCAGCCGTCAGGACTTTCCCGTCGTTTCCGGGGTCCTCCGGGTCCTGCCATTTCGCAATGTACCCATGGATGGACTTGAGTTCGCCTGTGAGGGGGAGTGTAGTCCCAGTTGAGCTGTTCTGTAGGAGGGCTGAGGTTAAACGCCGGCAGGTTGAGGAGGTCCTCTTCGCCGGAGTTCTTCACGTAAAACCACGTCCGGAGCCACTTGCGAACGGTGTCCGGAGTAGTGATACGTGGGAAGATGGAGTTTCGGCGAGGAGCTATGGTGGCAGCTCCGCAGGCGGTTAATTGCTTGGGCAGATCCTTGTTCTTTGGATCCGGGATCACTTGCCGCTTGAGTTGGAAGTAGCGAGAAAAGAGGTCTACCGTGGCTTTGAGGCCGAGGTATCCCTCAGAGAAGGAAACGATGCAGGAGAGAGTGGTGATGGCGTTGGCGGGGAGGTGATGAACCTGGAGTCCGAACTTGTCGAGGAAGCTCCGGAAGAAATCACTAACGGGCAGTCCGAAGCCGCGCTGGAAGTGCGCGACGAAGACCACCCGTTCCCCTTGCTTGACTTGAGGCTCGAGTTCGCCCTCTGGCAGGCGACACTCTACCCCGGCGGGAATCCGCCGAGTCGCCCTG
Source organism: Poa pratensis (assembly GCA_947311845.1). Taxonomy (NCBI): domain Eukaryota; kingdom Viridiplantae; phylum Streptophyta; class Magnoliopsida; order Poales; family Poaceae; genus Poa; species Poa pratensis. The sequence goes on along the minus strand of CAMZMU010000033.1, from coordinate 22,952,041 downwards.
AGCCACTGGATTTCGTCCGGAGTTACATCCGAACCTTCCCAGCCGGCTCGTTCTCCGACCTCCAGTTCGAGGTCTGGAACCTCGGTTTGTTCCGAAGTCTCAGGAGGAGACATCTCGGCAGAATCAATCTGCAGAGAATGCACAGAAGTTTAGCAAAGGAAAAAGTAAATCTGGAATCTAAGGCTATATCTGGCTAACTCAGGAGGAGTTGGACGGCTATCTAATGTACATAGAGGCACATATATGCTAGGCGAACGTCTGTCCGAGGTATGAAACTCATTTCTACCCAAAAAAGTATGCGAGTAAGATCTACCGGAGGAGGTAAATAGAATTTTATTCAAGAACATATGAAGAACCAAAGCGCGAAGAGGAAGAAACCTAGAGCAATGCCTAGGGTATCAAGAAAGGGAGTACATACCGTGAAAACGAGGTGCTGAAGGGCGGCGCCGGTGACGCGGTCGCAGCGGCGACGAAGGAGCTGCTCGTCGGCGGCGGCTGGAACGCGTTTCTTCTCAACTGGAAGCGGCGGCACTGGTTGCGATGGAGGCGAGACGGCGAGTGAATGAGGAAGAAGAGGGAAGCACTGCCCTGGGCCCGTATTTATAACCGCGGGCGGTAACTGCGCACTACCGCGCGGTTATCGGAGCGGCGAGTGGGATCGTTTGTGCACAATGGCCCACGTGGCACGAAGATAGCGGTGGGCGAGCAGGCCACAGGATCGGTTGCAGGAGGCAAACCGTCGTGCGGCGCGGTTACTGGAGCGCGAAGCGGCGCAAGCGGGAAACCTCCGCTGACGTGGGCCGCGTGGTGGAAAGCACTCGAGTGCTTTGACTATCGTGGACCAGGAAGTGACGGATGGGACACGTGAACAGTGTTCTCTGACCGAAGTCAGTAAGGATGCAGAAATCGAGGGGTTGACGTCCGAGATCTCGGCGGATACTTCGGAAAAGCAGCGTGGCCCGAGGAACAGACCGATGGATTTCTCGGGTATTGGTTCGGTGACCTGCAAAACATCGTAGCGCATGTGGTTTCGGGTTGAACCTGATGCGGCCTTTCATCCGAGGCTGCGAGACCACATCAGCTTCGGGGACTACTGTCGGGGGGTTACCCCCGGGTAGGGTAATGATGAGGTAAAGACATGTAAGGTTAAGGCAGTAAGCTGTCCGAGGGAACGATTGAGCAAGGACGCAGGAGGCGTCATCCGACGTAAGGTGTACGTCCGAGGTATACTTTCCGAGGTATATCCTCCGAGGTATCAACCTCGGGGCAGTCAGCTAGCTACCACAGGAATAAGATATTCTCTACCGAGGTATATGATCAGGAGTGTTATCCGAGGTTGGCAGCAAGGATCGAGGCATGTCAGAGAGGTCACGGGTGCCGCAGAGCTCGTAGCCCGAGGCTTCAGAGGACGGCGAGGTCCGTCCACGGGTTTCCCGGAAGCTCGGGGGCCTAGGAGCTGACTCGGCTATTTCGGGAAAGGTCTACAGGCTAGACCTCGGCAGGCTACTGAAGTATGACCGAAGAGGAAAGCTAGGCCTGGCTGGCCTGACAGTCCGGCCGTTGGCTGGCAGGAGGCAGAGGCTTGTCTTCTACCTTTTGGCCATGCCATTGTCAGTTGTAGGCAGGGGTAAAAATGTACTTCGGCCTGTGTATATATGCGGCATCTCTACCTCCAGGGAGGAGGCGGCACAAACCCTAGCTCATTTCCCCCTTCGTAGTTTCACCTTCTACCTCGAGCTCTCACTTTGGTAGCAACATACAGCTCGAGGAGCACCTTGTACCTGAGAACCACACTGATATATTGAGAGAGGCAAGGCAGGAGTAGGGGTTTTACTTCCTCACGAAGGCCCCGAACCTGGGTACATCGTGGTGTCTTTTGTGTTCTTGGCTTTCTTGGTTTCTTGTTCATGTTCTTGTGGTTTCTTGCATGTTCTTGCTTGTGCACGTCTTGAGTGCATAAACCCTCCCCGGATTCCCCCAACGACCATTCGGCCCCAACTAAGCCATACCCATGGCATCTGCCGTGATCCCACCACGACCGAACTTATGGTTTGGTCTAAGTACAGACGGCATGAATCCTTTTGGGGAGCAGAGCTGCAGTCACAGCACCTGGCCCGTGACTCTATGTATCTACAACCTTCCTCCTTAGTTGTGCATGAAGCGGAAGTTCATTATGATGCCAGTGCTCATCCAAGGCCAGAAGGATCCCGGCAACGACATTGATGTGTACCTAAGGCCATTAGTTGATAAACTTTTGCAGTTGTGAGCCAAACCAGGTGTACGTGTGTGGGATGAGCACAAACAGCGGGAATTTGACCTACGAGCGTTGCTGTTCGTAACCATCAATGATTGGCCTGCTCTTAGTAACATTTCAGGACAGTCAAACAAGGGATACAATGCATGCACGCACTGTTTAGATAAGACTAAAGGTACATATTTGGATAAATGTAAGAAGGTTGTGTACCTGGGGTGTCATCAATTTCTTCCGACCAACCATCTCGTAAGAAAGAAAGGCAAGCATTGAAAGGTGAGGCAGATCACCAGAAGAAGCCTAACCTCCCTACTGGTGCTGATGTATTTGGTATGGTGAAGGACCTAGAAGTAATCTTTGGAAAGGGTCCTGGCGGTCAATCTGTTCCGAAAGAGGTCGTTACCGGACACGTGCCCATGTGGAAGAAGAAATCTATATTTTGGGAGCTACCCTATTGGGAAGACCTAGAGGTCGGTCTTCAATCGACGTGATGCACGTGACGAATAATCTTTGCGTGAACCTGCTAGGCTTCCTAGGCGTGTATGGGAAGACAAAAGATACACCAGAAGCACGGGAGGACCAGCAACGTATGAAAGACCCATACAACAAGAAGACTGATAAAGGGCGTGAATACTTAAACAGCTACGCTCTTACCAAAGCAAAGAAGGAAATCTTTTTTGAATGCCTGAGCAGTATCAAGGTCCCGGCTGGCTTCTCGTTAAATATAAAGGGAATAATAAATATGGCAGAGAAAAAATTTCAGAACCTGAAGTCTCATGATACCACGTGATTATGACGCAGTTGCTTCCGATTGCATTGAGGGGGCTTCTACCAGAAAATGTTCGAGTACCCATTGTGAAGCTATGTGCATTCCTCAATGCAATATCTCAGAAGGTAATCGATCGAGAAAGTCTGGAAAGGCTACAGAGGGATGTGGTCCAATGTCTTGTTAGTTTTGAGTTGGTGTTCCCCCGTCCTTCTTCAATATTATGACGCATCTCCTGGTTCACCTAGTCGACGAGATTTCCATTCTCGGTCCTGTATTTCTACACAATATGTTCCCCTTCGAGAGGTTCATGGGAGTCTTAAAGAAATATGTTCATAACCGTGCTAGGCCAGAAGGAAGCATCTCGAAGGGCTATGGAACAGAGGAGGTCATTGAGTTCTGTGTTGACTTTATTCCTGACCTTAAGCCGATTGGTGTTCCTGAATCGCGGCATGAGGGGAGACTGAGTGGAAAAGGCACGCTAGGAAAGAAAGCAGTGATATGTAGGGACGGGCATTCTTTCACTCAAGCACACTACACAGTTCTACAAAGTTCCACCTTCGTGGCTTCGTATATCGAGTAACACAAGAACTTTGTACGCTCCAAGTTCCCGGGGAAGGCTGACTCCTGGATTAAATAAAAACACATGGAGACTTTCGGCAGTTGGTTGAAATTACGTCTCATGAATGACACCACTGTTGGAGATCAGCTCTACTTGTTGGCCGCGTCACCATCTTCGACTGTATTGAATTTCCAAGGGTACGAGATAAATGGGAATACATTTTACACGATCGCCCAAGATAAAAAGAGCACCAACCAAAACAGTGGTGTCCGCTTTGATGCAACAGACGAGAATGGAAAAAAGGACACATACTATGGTTACATAGAGGAGATATGGGAACTTGATTATGGACCTACTTTTAAGGTTTCTTTGTTTCGGTGCAGTTGGGTCAACATGAATGGAGAAGGGGTAAAGGTAGACCAGCTGTATGGAATGACAACAGTGGATCTCAAGAATCTTGGTTACAGAGACGAACCATTCGTCCTAGCCAATGATGTGGCTCAGGTTTTCTATGTGAAAGACATGTCCTCCAGACCGAAAAAAGAAAAAATAAGCAAACGAATACATCGGACGATGAGCCAAAGCTCACATAGTTTTTTCAGGGAAAAGAAACATCGTGGGAATCGAGGACAAGACAGACATGTCAGCAGATTATAATAAGTTTGATGAAATTCCGCCCTTCACAGTGAAAACTGACCTAAGCATCTCGTTAAATAATGAAGATGCTCCATGGTTATGGCCGAAGCAATCATAGGCAAGGGATCGACATACGCGAAGAAGGGTTCATGGCTTTTATGTAAATCTATGTAATGTATTAAACTTTATGTGATGTGTACTAATGTATTAAACAAGTGACCATATGTAATGCATGGTTCCCGAGCATTCTGAATAGTTTCCAAGACAATCTCTGCCTAATGTTGGTGATGTGTAATAATGTATTAAACATTTTTATGTAAATCTATGTAATGTTTTAAACCTTTATGTCAGGAGCATGGTTCCCGAGCATTCTGAATAGTTCCCAATACAATCTCTGTATATAACTGATGATCTTTAGCATTTCCAAGTGATGCAGAAAGCGCCAACGGCGAGAAAGTGCATCCCACTTTTCAGGAGTACTAATAATGATCTCCCCTTTATCAAGAAGCTTCAAATCTCTGCATTCCAAGACAATCTCTGCATTCTCCAAAATCTTTAGCATTTCCAAGTGATGCAGAAAGCGCCACAATCTGGATGTTACTTCCAATATGACTTGAAATACGCCTCATCCGAGAAACCATGATTTCCAGGACATGTCCCTTTTCAGATCCAATTAGATGAAGCTCGTCAACAATAAATATGTTGAAATTCTTTTCAGATTTAAAATTATGCAATAAATATTTGTTAATGCATTTTTAATTGAAACACTTTTCATGTTGAAAGTCTTTTCATATTCAAAATTATGCAATAAATATTTGTTAATGCATTTTTAATTGAAAATAGCAAAATGGTTAATAGTTTGTATAGTTAGAATAATTATTTAGAAAATAGAAAATAGTTTTGGATTATTTATTCAAATTTAAACACTTTTCATGTTGAAAGTCTTTTCAGATTCAAAATTATGCAATAAATATTTGTTAATGCATTTTTAATTGAAAATAGCAAAATGGTTAATTGTCGAGGTATTGGTAACGCGGAACTACTATATGGATTCATACGTACCGTAGAGGAGGTGGGGAAGAACGTAGAGGGTTTCAATGACGGGATTGCACACACAGTCTTACCCAGCTTCAGATCTCACGACGGTGGTGAGATCCTACGTGCTGCTATAATTCACTCAAGGCGAATATGTGTACAGGTTACAATGAGGTTGTATGCGTGCCCCTAAGGCTGCTGGAAAGCTGGCTTATAAAGGCGCCAAGCCTTCCCCTACAAGGAAAGGCTTAACCGACGTAGATCATGAGTCCTAGACTATCACGTCAACAAACCCTAACTTGCTCCCTAAGGCGAACGTAGTCTGGCCTTCGTCTTGGACCTCACTAAGCCAGCCCAGGGCTTATTCTTGCGCCCAAGCCCATGAGGCCTTCTCCATTAAGCCCTCCGGCTTTATCTGATGGGCCTCCATGGTGGGCCAGGTTTAATCCACCGTGGCAGGCATACCCGTTCGGCATAACCTCCACAGTAGTCCCCGGAAAGGTTTAAGTTCTTCGTTTTCCGTCTTTGGAAGACACGGGCTTTCGCCTTTACTCGAAAGGCGGACAGAAGAGCTTGGAGCATTCCAAGATGAGACGTTCAGTCTGCCTTAAGAATTAAGCCGAACTCTCCTGTACTTTGAACAATCTGGCATAAAGATTCTGTCAGCGTCGAGTCTTGTCATGGCGTCATCGTAATCAAAGCCAGTCCACGACAGTTTGGATAAGCAAAGAGACACTGTGACGCCATCACTGCCATTTTTCCGCACACGATCTCCGAGGCGTCGGGGAGAAGAAACCCACTATCTGACCATTGCGGGACGCGTGGCGAAAATCGCGCGGGCGTTGTCCCACCGCACTAATCGCGGCGCACCCCCCCATATAAGGGAACGCATTTTCTCCATTACTCCATCCGATCCATTTCCCTGTTCATCTTCCTCCTCGCGCCCGTCCCCATCCAAACTCCAGCGAGCTCCACCACCACCACTTGCACACCCATCCATGGAAAGCTCCGATGCAACCGCGGAAGCAGCAGCGGCGGCGGCATCGTCGGCGGCGGCGTCGTCGGCGATGGCGGGACAAGATTTGGCCGCGAGGGGTTCGGGCGCCGTGGATGCATCCACTTCTCGCACGGCAACAAGCCCCGCGACCAACTCCGCCGAAGCGGAGAAAAAACGCCCAGCCCTCCGACGAGGGCGACGCGGCGGAGGCAGAGGAGGAGGGAGAGGAGGCATCATCCCGCAACTGGGCTGCCTCCACCATCACCGAAGCAGACCTCATGAAGTTGCAAAAGGAGGGCATTCTCCCATCAAAGGAGGACTGCCACTGGCGGTCGGCGTACGGCGACCCCACTCCAGATCCCGCCGGCGATGAACGAGTGCTCCTCGTCTCACATCTCCTCCGCGGTTTGTCTCTACCACCGCATCCTTTCTTCCAATCCGTCCTTGATTACTATGGCCTTCAGTCTCATAGCGTAGGCCCCAATAGCATCTTGTACATAGCTGGTTTTATGGCCTTATTCGAAGGATATTTAGGCATAGAACCTAGCTTAGACTTCTTCAAGTACTGCTTTACTTGCAAACGCCAAACAGAGAAGGAAGAACTGCTTTCCTGAGGCACTACTGCAGAAACCCTTATCAGTGACGGGCACTTTTTGCCATCAGTGACGGGCAAGCTGCCCGTCACTAATATGCAGTCACTGGTATACAACTAGTGCCCGTCACTAGTAACTATATACTAGTGACAGGCAAAAAGTGGTGCCCGTCACTAGTAACTGTTTTCTAGTGACATGCCCATTATGTTGCCCGTCACTGGTATGATTTTCTGTATTAAAAAAAAAAAAGCGTTTTCCACGAAAATGCAGTAACAAGCAGGTACAATATAGCATCCAATAGGCAGAATCTCATATATGTTTTCAAACGAATATTCCACATAGCACAATAAAATGTTATAAAAATCAAATGCATTTTCCACGAGTATTTCACATAGCACCATAAGATTGTATAGCAATGATACCTTCACATAACCCAATATGACATAATATTTGCAGAGATAACATAATGGAATAAGAACTTGCAAATTGCATGATCCGAATTACAACTTGCAAAGCCTTTGCCACGAATAAATGCACTTTATCGATAATAGTGTAAAAGAGCTTAAGTATGTTCCCGACTTCATCCAGCGAATATTCATTCTGAACACGATCAAGGGGCTCCTGAAAATTGACAGTGCTAGATGGGATCAGAAACTCATGTGCTAAAAAGGCTAACATTAATTTATAATCATATAACATAAAAGAGATTATAAGTCTCAACATGAAGAAGATTCATCATTCATATATTTACACAATGTACTTCAGCATGAAAAGGCACACATTTTATTAAAATTTGATCGCTAGGTTGAGAATAAAGCAACAAAGAAATAGAGTAACCTTCAGGTCTAAAGCAAACACGAATAACATCCTCTGGTCCTGGCAGTGACCAACAAATTGATCCAGTCCCACTACTTTCCAAACACCGTGCCTGATGCATCATGACAAAAGGGGACGCAACACAGGTTTGAGAAATTTCAGAAACCATTCAGATCCATGTCAACGAATCAGCGCATGATCATCTCTCTGTTATTGTAACCCGGATTTGTTAATTTAATTTGGGCATCAATCTGTAATGTATAGAGTGGTACTTTATTGCATTAATCTGTACAGAGGTATTTTCAGTCTATGCAATTGTTGTTAACCTGACGAGAATTCTCTAACACCAACGCCAACAAAACCTTAGCTTTTATAGTCTAACATAACATGCTGGCATTTGCCAAATCACACAGATACATAGTTTATTGCTCATACAGCCAGGCAATTGTTTACAGATTTATATCATGATCTAAATAGAAGATTCCTTACCTCATTCTTCTTATGGAAGCGAGGCTTTCTTTGCCATGGATTTCTGCACCTCCAGCTGCATAGAAAGTAAACTGGTGAGAAACTTGACTTAACTATTGCAAAAAAAAGAGCAAGTCCTACCAAAGTAGTACATCCTAATTGAGTGTGATACTGTGATGGTGACTCATGACAACTGTATACACAATATGCACCACGTTAACACATCGATCCTATAGGAACTCACCCATCTTTCTCAGTCGTTTCTCTGTCTTTCTTTTTGGCGACTGTTCCTCTCTCTGTCCAGAGTCTCGAACGACCCAAATAGGTAGCGAGGTAGGTCAGAGGTGTGTTGCAGCTGCTCTCGCCGCCGCTTGGGTAGTTGAGTGTCCGCTCGCTGCCGACTTGCCGACTCTCGCCGCCCTGGTCCTCACCTAGATCACAGACTCAGAGTCAGGGAGATATCCAAATTCCCAGACCATCCTGCGACGGCTTATTCTCGGGGGAATTGATTATAACCACCAGTTCGTGGCAATGCACAAAGACGAATTGGGAACTGTTTATTCTGTCCTCTCCCTCTCTCCATCAAAGAATCGATTTTGAGAGAGAGGGAGAGAGGAGGAGGATTCATATTGGGGGTACCTTGAGCTGAGCAAGCTGCGCGGTGGTGGTGGAGCAGCAGGTGCGTACTCGCCGACGCTAGGGTTCGCGTCTGGAGGCCGGTCTAAGAGCCGGTCGGAGGAGAGGGAGCCCAGGCGCTGCCGCCGGCGTCGCGTAAGTGGGCGCGAGGAAGGAGCTCGCTGGATCTCCCGGACACCAGCGCCATCTTCTCCGTGGCTGGCGTCGTGGTGGCCGGCGTGCAGCAGCTCCGAAGCATTCCATGGCGGGGGTCGGGGGCCTTGGTAGTCCCAGCCGGAGGCGTGCGGGAGCGCGCGAGGCAGAGGCAGGCTGGGGAATGAGCCGCCGGCGTCGTGGAGGAGGTCGTGGCGTAGAATGGATCGAAGAAGACAGCGACGGAGGCGCAGAATGGGGATCTTAGTCGAGGTTAGAAGCGGCGGCGCATAATGAGGCGTGCCGTTGGTAGTTGTTGGATTGGCCGTTCGTGGAGATCGTGGACTGGAGGCACGATGTGGATCTGCGGCCGAAGCAAAGTCACATGTGCGCATGCGACCTGGATTATATTGTTACGAGTGACAGACTTTTACATATGCCCGTCACTAAATATTTTTATTTTGCTGCTGGCTTTCACAAAAAATATCAGTGACGGTCGTTTTTGTGAGCCCGTCGCTGCTATTTCGTACTAGTGACGGGCGTTCTCTTGCCCGTCGCTGATAAACTTACTAGTGACGGGCACAATTTTGCCCGTCACTAATCACTCGGCGGCTATAAGCCATTCTGCAGCAGTGAGGGACAGTTAGCATCAACCTTCGTAGAGGTAGAGACTGGTATCCTAAGGCGCCAAAAATAGACTCTATTAAAGGCTGGAACAGCTCCTTTTTCTACTGCAAAGACATGGCGCCCGCAGGCAAAGACATAGGACTTCCTCGCTTTTCTCCTTGCCTGCGGAGCCCCGCCTTTCTTGGGGCGAGAAACCATGAAGGTCCTCCCTGACAACCTCCGTCGCATGCAAAGGCGGATTGAATACTTGACAAAGACTGCTGTGCCCAAACTCACGGGCACAGATACCATCTTATGTTGGTTGTCAAGGCGAATCCAGCCTTTGAAGGATCGCAAGGGCCTCTTATGCCACTACACGGACCAGAAGAAGGATCCTCTCCGTGTTAGTGAGAGCGACCTCACGCACGATGCCCTTATGTATCGCTTTAAGAGGATTGCCAAGGAAAGGATCCAGCTCACAGAGCAGCGTCCTATGTACACAGCCGCTAACCCGGCTCCCACGGTAAGGCATTTACCGTCACTCTTTGTGTTACTATACTTCCATGATGTTTGCCTTACTAACACCACTTTTGTTTTCAGCTCGCCCTTTTGCCAGATAATCTGCTGGCTCCTTTGTTTTACGTGCCTGAAGCGGCACCCGAGCCCCCAAAGACTCGGAAACGAAAGGCTTCAGGGGCTTCTGCAGCAACTTCAGCAGCAGAAAAGCGGAAGCGTGACAAAGCCATTCCTGTTAATGCCGAAGTGCTCGACATTGAAGACGATGAGGATGCGGCCTTCAATGCTCCAGTGCAGAAGTAAGCCGAATCTCAATTTCTGTAGTAAGGCGAACAATGTCCATAAATGTTCTCTTATTTTGTATATGATTCGCAGGATCAAGCCAACTGCGCCTCTCAAGAAGAAAGTATATTCTTCCAAGCAAAGAAAGCTGACCCTTCTCCGGCAGTCGCTCCCCCCACCCCTCCATTCAGCAAGAGACAGCCCCAGGCCCATCTGAAGATCAACATACGGATCTAGACCCGCCGTCTTACCTGAGAAGACGGAAACTGAAAAGTTGGCCAGGGCTGCTGCTGCTGGGAAGGCGGCAGTAATTCAGTCAGAAGAGCCAAACGAGCCCATTACTCGGGAGGCTATCCGCAACATGGTGAAGCAAGAGCTCTTTGACGACGAGGGGTATATCTTACCCAACATCGCCGCCATGCTTGCCGATGAGAAGGAGCGCAACGAGCCGCCTCCGAAGCTAAGGCCAGTTGGTCAGACATTGACCATCTTGAATCTGGAAGACAATTGTGACGAGCTGTACGTCACAATGAAGAAGAGCTACAAAGCCTTGAAGGCCATGATGCAGGTAAATATTCCGTCTTTATGTACATACTAGTCCCCGGGCATTACGTTGAGCTTTGACTAAGCCGACGTAATGGCCTTTCTTTCATGTGATAAAGACCAGTCCCCAAGCCCTTGTAGCTATATCTTATTATCTTTACCTTTGTTACTTACTACTGCCCTTGCCTAGCAGAGCAGCGAGCAGCTTACATGCGATCTATGGTACTCACTGAGTAACCAAAGGCAAGTGCTCAAGCAAGCCGTCGCCGAAAATAAGGCGAACGAAGGTAAATGGTGTTCTTTCACATGCGCTGTGAGTTTAATTCGTTGAAGGCATAACATGCTCAACACATGCAATGTGCGTTTGCACAGCTGTTGTGGCGAAGGCGAAACAGATCGTCAGCGAGACTGGCGATATAGAAGTTGTGAGGCGGGAAAATGCCGCCTTGTTTAAGCAGCTGGAGGAGAACCGAAAGACGGCCGAGGCCAATCTTAAAGCCGTCCAAGACAGCGCCACTGCAGAGCAAGACAAACTGAAGAAAGAACTTCTGAAACTGCAGCGACAGGCTGAAAAGGATGGGCTCTTAATCCAGAGCTTACAAGGTCGACTTGAACGCCGAGCTGATGAGAGCACCGCCATTGACGAGAAACTGCTAAGTAAGCTTCTCTCCTTTCTTTCACTTCTCGCCTTTATTCAACAGTTCATACGCCTTTTACTTTTCCGTTCCCCTCTCCACAGTTCCAGCTGGGTTTGGGGAAAGGCTTACCTCTGAGACGCGTCTGGAGCTTATCTTGGAGTGTGGCGAAATTGTGTCAGGGCTGTACACTGCGGGAAGAGACGTTGTCGCCAACATCTTCCCAAAACAGCTGCCCCAAGTGACAAACACCAGCAACTGCTGCCACTTCTTCAGAACTGCGTCCCAGAGGTGTGGAGCGTCTTCGCTCAGCAGCTAGAGGCGGAGCAAAACTTGCTCTAGGACTTGTTCGCGGCCACTACCCCGAGGTCAACATGTGGCGCGTTATCAAGTGTTTCCCAGCCAAGGACAGAGACGGCAACGAGCTCGTCAAAGAAAAGGTCTATGCCTCTGTCTCTGGCTTTGCCTCAGCCGTTGCTGAGATGGTAGACTTGTCTATCTTCTTCTCCAAGAAGCCTGTGCCTCCCCGTCCTGACGACGTGTCTGATGACGAAGCCGAAGCCACCACACTGGTAATGGCGATGAGTCAGAAGACGGAAATGAAGAAGAAGAAGAAGGCGAGTCTGAAGCTACGCTGGATCCATCCAAGTCCCCTGCGTCTTCGCCTCCTCAGTCCCCTGCATAAGATGCAGGAAAAACTTTGCATTAAGCGTGTCATGAAAATGGCACAAAAGACTTGTTAAGTTATGTTTTGTAATGGCAGGAGCCTTTTATCTGTTGAACATGTTTGTTTTGCGACGCATGCACTTATTTTAAAAGGCTTGCAAACTATGCTCCTTATCCGTCTTTAAGTTTTCTGGCTTATATGCTTTAGCCTTTTCGTATGCTGGCAGAACCTAAGGCACGGAACACTTCGCTGGCAACAGGGTTAGTAACCAAACTGTTTAAACACAGAAACGGCGCCGGCTTTTGGTGCGTAAAGCATCTACTAAGACAAGCCAGCATATACGCGATCAGATAAATACTCTTAGACGGATGCAATTTTAATTTTTGTAAGGCCTTAAGGCAAAAGCATCATGTGAGTAACCACAAGCACGGAGCCAATTCGGGTTAACATTGATATTTTTATCGAAATATATGATCAAATGGAAATAAAAGACGGCGAGAACTCATGCATAAAAATAATTGAGGGAACCAAAGACTTTTATTTCATAATCATATATGGTGTGATTACAATAGAATTGCTAAGTGTAAAAAGGACGTAGCTGCTCAATGTTCCAAGGACGTTTCGTCTCTTGAGCACTGCTTCTTCGTTCCTTTTCCTTTTGCGGCCTCTTTTCTTCTTCTTCTGATATCACGGAGGTCCACAAGATAATATGCCCCGTTCTTAAGCGCTTTGCTGATAACGAAGGGTCCTTCCCATATGGGAGATAGTTTGTGCTTTTTGCTGAACAAGGCGAAGCACCAAATCGCCTTCCGAAACGATCTCCGTCTTACCTTGCGACTGTGTAACGCCGCATGTTCTGCTGATAAATGGCGGAGCGCTGAAGCGCTATCTCACGCTCTTCTTCGAGAAGGTCTAAGCCGTCCTGTCGGGCTTCTTCTGCGTCTGCTTCGACGTAGGCTGTTACACGAGGTGTGTCGTGCAGGACATCTGTTGGGAGTACCGCTTCAGCGCCATATATGAGAAAGAAAGGGGTATAGCCTGTTGCGCTGCTTGGAGTTGTGCGTATGCTCCATAAGACAGCAGGTAATTCTTCTACCCATGCTCCAGCTGCTCTATGCAAAGGCACCTCTAATCTTGGCTTTATTCCCTGTAGAATTATACTGTTGGTTCGCTCAACTTGGCCATTCGATTGTGGATGAGCCACAGATGCTAAGTCCAACGAATACCAACTTCACCACAGTACTTTGCCATTCTCCTACGGCGAAGTTTGTCCCATTGTCCGTAATGATACTGTGGGGACGCCAAATCTCGTTATAACCTCAATGACGAACTTCTTGGCTGTTGCCCCATCAAGCTTTTTTATGGGCTTAGCTTCAACCCACTTGGTGTATTTATCCACCGCAACTAAGAGATGTTTGACGCCGCCTCGCGCAGTCCTGAATGGACCTACCATGTCCAGTCCCCAGACCGCAAATGGCCACGTGATTGGAATGGTGCGCAACTCCTGGGCTGGCATCTTTGGCTGTCTTGCATACTTTTGGCATCCAACGCATTTCTTGACGAGTTCTTCTGCGTCTTGCTTTGCTGTGAGCCAGTAGAATCCATGTCTAAAAGCTTTGGCGACAATTGCTCGGGCAGAGGCATGATGACCGCAACATCCACCATGGATCTCTTCTAGTATCTCCTGTCCTTCTTCCGGCGAAACGCATCGTTGATATACACCTGTGGTACTCCGCTTGTATAGCTCTCCATTTATTATTGTGTATGCCTTAGCTCTGCGCACAACTTGCCGCCTTAATACTTCATCCTCTGGCTCTTCCTTGTTAAGGAGGAAATTTATGTAGGGCTGTGTCCAATCTGGTTACCAGCATGACGGAAACAGACTGCGAAGCCATGGGGTCATCCTCATCTCCGCCTTTAATAGACGGCACGTACAGGTGCTCCAAAAATATATCGGAGGGCACCTTCGATCTTTTCGAGCCCATTCTGGCTAAGGCGTCCGCTGCTTCATTTTCCTCCCTTTTGATATGCTTGACTTCTAAGCCGATAAAACACCGACCAAACTCGTCTACCGTGCGTCGGTATTCAGCCATTGTAGGGCTTTCGCGTCCCATGCCCCTTCTAACTGTTGAACAACGAGGTCTGAATCGCCATAGCACAAAAGACGGCTAATGCCCAAATCCTTTGCGACGTGCAATCCATGCAACAGAGCCTCGTATTCTGCAACATTATTAGTGGCATTGAAGTGTATCTGCAAGACATAGCACATCTTGTCTCCTTTAGGGTTCTTCAGTACCACGCCAGCTCCCGATCCCTGCAACATTTTGGAGCCGTCAAAGTGCATAACCCAATATTCTTCGTCAGGGAGGGGAAGTTCATCCATTGCTTCCGTCCAGTCTGCGATGAAATCAGCTAAAGACTGGGATTTGATGGCTGTACGTGGCTTGTACTGGATATCGAAGGCTGCCAATTCAATTCCCCACTTAGCCACACGTCCAGTGGCATCAGTGTTGTTTATAATGTCACCCAATGGCGCCTTACTGACTACCGTGATTGGGTGCTCTTGGAAATAATGGCGTAATTTTCTGGCTGCGAAGAAAACTCCATAAGCCAGCTTCTGATAGTGAGGGTATCGTTGTTTGGATTCGGAGAAGACTTCGCTGATATAATATACCGGCCTTTGTTCCGGTAGCTCCTTTCCTCTTCCTTTCGTTCAACAACAACCACTGCACTAATAACTAGGTTGGTAGCCGCCATGTAAAGTAGCATCGGCTCTTGTGGTAGAGGAGACGCTAATATTGGTGCTGAAACTAAGGCGTCTTTTAACTGTGCTAAGGCTGCATCTGCCTCTTCAGTCCAGACGAACGTCTTAGTTTTCTTCAACAACCTGTATAGGGGTAAAGCTTTATCCCCAAGCCTACTAATAAATCGGCTTACAGCTGCTGCAGATCCTGTGAGCCTTTGACATCTTTAAGACAAGTAGGCTTTTTGATGTCCATGATAGCTCGAATCTTTTCTGGGTTAACCTCAAGACCTCTTTCTGAAACAATGAAGCCTAAAAGTTTTCCTGCTGGGACGCCAAAAAAGCATTTTCCCGGATTTAGCTTCATGTTATATTTTCTTAAGTTATCAAAGGTTTCTTGAAGGTCAACGATGAGATCGCCGCGTTTTCGCGACATAACGGCAATGTCATCGACATAAGCGTGAACATTGCGGCCTATTTGATCGTGTAGGCAACGTTGTATGCACCGTTGGTACGTTGAGCCAGCGTTTTTAAGCCCGAAAGGCATAGTTATGTAGCAAAACGTTCCGAAAGGTGTGATGAAGGAAGTCTTAATTTGGTCAGACTCCTTCATCTTAATTTGGTGGTAGCCAGAGTAAGCGTCCAAAAAGCATAGTAATTCAGAACCTGATACAGCATCTACGACCTGATCAATTCGCGGCAATGCGAAGGGGTCTTTAGGACAGGCTTTGTTTAAGCCGGTGAAATCTATGCACATGCGCAAGTCTTTCACGTCCTTCTTAGGTACTAATACAGGATTTGCTAGCCAATCTGTGTGGATAACCTCTCTAATGAAATTAGCGGCACTAAGCCGAGCTACCTCTTTTCCTATTGCTTTCTTCTTCTCTGGACCGAAGCGACGAAGACCTTGTTTTACTGGCTTGGCACCTTTGGCGACATTAAGGCTGTGCTCGGCAAGTTCCCGGGGTACTCCTGGCATGTCTGATGGTGACCATGCAAAAATATCCCGTTGCTCACGGAGGAACTTGACGAGCGCGCCTTCCTATGCGTCACTGAGGTCCGCGCCTATGTTCGTCGTCTTGCTTGCATCGCGTTGTCCAGCACGATCTTCTTCGAGTTTGAGCTGGCCTTGAAAGTGACATCCGAGGCGCAAGGAGGCTTCTTACCATCCGGCATTTCATTGGTGTTAACTTCTTTCTTGTACTGCTCCAGCTCTTCCTTGCTGATGACTGCTTCTGCTAAGACGGCGTTTCCTGCTTCGCATTCCTTCGCCTTCTTGAAGTCGCCATTGACCGTGATGACGCCGTTTGGTCCAGGTATTTTGAGCTTGCTGTAGATGTAACACGGGCGTGCCATGAATTTGGCAAAGGCTGGGCGGCCAAAGATTGCGTGATACGCACTTTTGAATTCCACCACCTCAAAGGCAACTTCCTCAGTCCTATAGTTTGTTTCGTCACCAAGGTGACGTCTAAGACGATTGTTCCCATAGAACTGGCCTGCCTGCCTGGCACTATGCCGTGAAACTTGACTGTGCTATGTTTTAGCTGTGTCTCAGAAAGGCGCATGCGCTTTAAGGTTTCAAGATAGAGGATGTTGATGCTACTCCCTCCATCCATAAGCACCTTAGAAAGCCTGCATTGCTGCACAATTGGGTTTACAACGAGCGCGTAATTCCCTGGGTTCTGTGGAATATGATCAGGATGATCGTTGCGGTCCCATGTAATGGGGTGCTCGGACCAGTTGAGATACTGGGGAACCGCTGGCATAGTGGCATTGAGTTCCCTCCAGGCTGCCTTTTCCTTTTTGGCCGAAGGAGTGGCAAGGAAAGTAACAAGGCTTGTTTCGACCCTTGGAAACTTGTTGCTCCTCTTGTGCTTTGGCTCCTGATCTTCCGGCTCCGAAGCACTTTCCTCGTTGTCCTTCTGCTCTTTTTGTCTTTACGGTTCTTGCGCTTGAACTGCTTTGCCTTGAAGCCAGCGTCGGATCCTTCTTGATATCATCGTTAAGGCGGCACTGCCTGTTGGTATGGGTGCATTTGCCAAGCTTGCTATGATGGGCACAAGGTTCATCTTTGATGTCGTCATAGGTGATTTTAATGGGTCTTGACCCTTGACTGTCATCGCCTTCTTCTGCCATCTGCTAGCCCCGCTCTGGCCACCCTTCTTATTGGCAAAGGCTACCTCCTTTGATGGTCCTGGCGCATCGTTGGCTTCCTTCTTTTTCCGGCTTTGATTGTTGTTTCGTTTTTCCGGGTTAACAGCTATGTCCATGCGCAGATCGCCGTCGTCAGCTCGAGCGTCGTCTTCTGCTGCAGCGTAATTGTTCGCGCTGTCTAAGAGCTCGCCGAGGTGTTTGATGTTTTGGCTGGCTAACATATATCTCATCATGTTGCCTTTCTTCAGGCTGTTCATAAAAGCATGTATGGCCTGGATCTCAGAAACGTCTTCACATGCATTCTTTGTCTCTGTCCATCGAGCTATGAAAGCTCTGCTTGACTCCCCCTCCACTTGAGCGCACTTTAGTAGATCTGAGTAAGCCTTTGGACGTTTGTATGTGCATGAGAAGTGTTGCATGAATGTTTTCTGCATGTCTTGCCAATTGTGGATACTCTTTTCTGGCAAAGTGTCGATCCATAACCGGGCCGTTCCCTCCAACATGAGTGGAAGAAAACGTACAGCTGCGTTGTAATCACCGTCATTAATACCAACGGCGTGGATATAATCAGGCAGCCATATGTCCGGTTTGTCAATGCCATTGTACTTGTCACAATTTTCTTGACATTGCCTAGCGAGGATGGGAGTTGCACCTTGCGAATCGCCGGTCCAAAGCACACAGGGCCCAGGTAAGACTCCTCTTTGGCCGCTTTAATCTCATCGAGACGGATGCGGGCGTCTGAGATATGAGTGTTTTCCCTGGCTGGCCCTTTGTTGGATTGGCTACGCCTTGGCTCCTCCTGACGGCTTTGGCGATGAGGGGAGCGGGAGCGAGATCGCCTTTGAGGCGGATCTCTGTTGCCCCTTTCCTTCGTCTCTTGCCCGTGCTGCGGGCGGAGGTGGCATGTTAAGCCGGTCGCTCCCACGCCGTGCGTCCTTCCCCTTGTCTTGATCTCTTTCACGGCGAGGCGGATCATTCTTCTTATGGCGCGTGTTATCCTTTTGCCGGTGGTCGTCCTTGCCTTTGTCACTATGGCGGTTGGACCCAGTCTTTGACTCATCCCTGTGCTTGTCAGGAACTTTGTCCTTCCTGGGTTCCTTACCCTTATTGCCATGGCTACTGGAACCAGCTGGTTCCTCTGGATCCCACCGCCGGCAACGGCCGTCTTGCAAAGACGCGTGTCGTCCGCCAGTTTGAGTTTGAGTCCGCCTTAGCCTGCTGCTCTACCGCCTTTTCGATGAGCATTTAGAATAATGGTGGCGCTCTTCAATTGGGACTTTCGTCTCCCATGATTTCCCTGGCCGCCTCTATTTTTGGCCGGGGTGGAGAAGAATATGACTCCATCAGGGTTAACTCTGAAAGGTATTTCTGCCAAGGCTTTAAAGACTTTTGGGCAGAAGGCTTCTCGAAGTTTCCCTGCAGATCCCGATGCAGAAGAGGGTCACGTATACTTCGTATTTGCGGAATTTCTCAACATCGCGCTCACGCTGATACTCTTCCTCTTCTAGAGCCTTTCCAACTAGGATTAACTCTTTTTCCTTGTTCAGGAGGGACAACTTATACTTGATGTTGACTTCAGTCTCAGCTAGGAGCGCTTTCCGTCTTTCCTCAAGTTCAACCGCGGTTGGATTTGGTCCCAAAGGTGTTTTGAGAAGCTCCAATGCGCGCATGTGTTCCTCCTTTGACCGTTCCAGGTCTTCTTCAATAGGCGTAGCCGGGGAGGCCTTTGGGTCCAATACTCCTCTGGCTTTTCCGCCTTGTCACCAATGTGTTTGATGCTAGAGGAAACTTCAGCTCGTCTGGCTTAGCCGCGCAGCGCCATCCTCCACAGCTATCTGTGCCGGGAAAGTCATTAAGACTTCGTTTGGATCGGATGAGCCATAGCCGCGCGGCAACCTGTGCTGCAAAGTCTTCCTCCTTATTC
This sequence comes from Poa pratensis, assembly GCA_947311845.1. Classification (NCBI taxonomy): domain Eukaryota; kingdom Viridiplantae; phylum Streptophyta; class Magnoliopsida; order Poales; family Poaceae; genus Poa; species Poa pratensis. Next base: position 22,933,079 of record CAMZMU010000033.1, on the reverse strand, counting down.
ATCGAGATCTGAATCTTCCGCCATTGGAGCGGTGCCATCAGATCCGGCTTCTGAGTCTGCTCCTGTCTGTAAGGCAGGTAATATTGACTCAGGGTCAGATTCGGCCGGCTTAGGGCCAGATGCGTCAATGACACCGACAAAGCGAGAGGCGGGCTCCATAAGCTCATAAGAGCTGGAGTCAGAATCGCTTTGGGTATCAGAGTCACTCAGATCGCGATAGACAAAGGCCTGATCCGATCTGTGTTGTTGCTCGATTGCATAATCGATGGGGTGGTGGGTGGGCCAAAAGGCGGCGGATCCCCTGGGGAATCCATACGCCTCAGCCGTAAAACCCATGAAGATGTTGATGGTGCCGAAGGGGACGACGAAGCTTGACACAGTGCGTCGTTTGCTGGGACGTAGGATCCGTCGTCTTCGATGCACCCAAAGTTGTTGATGATGCGGGCGCGACCAACCGCCATAGTTTGCCGATCTCGCCCAATGCTCCCGCCTGAAACAAAACTCCCGACGCCTTGGGCCCCACGGTGGGCGCCAACTGTCGAGGTATTGGTAACGCGGAACTACTATATGGATTCATACGTACCGTAGAGGAGGTGGGGAAGAACGTAGAGGGTTCCAGTGACGGGATTGCACACACGATCTTACCCAGCTTCGGATCTCACGACGGTGGCGAGATCCTACGTGCTGCTATAATTCACTCAAGGCAAATATGTGTACAGGTTACAATGAGGTTGTATGCGTGCCCTAAGGCTGCTGGAAGGCTGGCTTATAAAGGCGCCAAGCCTTCCCCTACAAGGAAAGCCTTAACCGACCTAGATCATGAGTCCTAGACTAACACGGTAACAAACCCTAACTTGCTCCCTAAGGCGAACGTAGTCTGGCCTTCGTCTTGGACTTCACTAAGCCAGCCCAGGCTTATCTTGCGCCAAGCCCATGAGGCCTTCTCCATTAAGCCCTCCGGCTTTATCTGATAGGCCTCCTTGGTGGGCCAGGTTTATCCACCGTGGCAGGCATACCTGTTCGGCATAACCTCCACAGTAGTCCCCGGAAAGGTTTAAGTTCTTCGTTTTTCGTCTTTGGAAGACACGGGCTTTCGCCTTTACTCGAAAGGCGGACATAAGAGCTTGGAGCATTCCAAGATGAGACGTTCAGTCTGCCTTAAGGATTAAGCCGAACTCTCCTTTACTTTGAACAATCTGGCATAAAGATTCTGTCAGCGTCGAGTCTTGTCATGGCATCATCGTAATCAAAGCCAGTCCACGACAGTTTGGATAAGCAAAGAGACACTGTGACGCCATCACTGTTATTTTTCCGCACACGATCTCCGAGGCGTCGGGGAGAAGATACCCACTATCTGACCGTTGCGGGACGCGTGGCGAAAATCGCGCGGGCGTTGTCCCACCGCACTAATCGCGGCGCACCCCCCCATATAAGGGAACGCATTTTCTCCATTACTCCATCCGATCCATTTCCCTGTTCATCTTCCTCCTCACGCCCGTCCCCATCCAAACTCCAGCGAGCTCCACCACCACCACTTGCACACCCATCCATGGAAAGCTCTGATGCAACCGCGAAAGCAGCAGCGGCGGCGGCATCGTCGGCGGCGGCGTCGTCGGCGACGGCGGGACAAGATTTGGCCGCGAGGGGTTCGGGCGCCGTGGATGCATCCACTTCTCGCGCGGCAACGGCAACAAGCCCCGCGACCATCTCCGCCGAAGCGGAGAAAAACGCCCAGCCCTCCAACGAGGGCGACGCGGCGGAGGCAGAGGAGGAGGAGAGGAGGCATCATCCCGCAACTGGGCTGCCTCCACCATCACCGAAGCAGACCTCATGAATTTGCAAAAGGAGGGCATTCTCCATCAAAGGAGGACTGCCACTGGCGGTCGGCGTACGGCCACCCCACTCCAGATCCCGCCGGCGATGAACGAGTGCTCCTCGTCTCACATCTCCTCCGCGGTTTGTCTCTACCACCGCATCCTTTCTTCCAATCCGTCCTTGATTACTAAGGCCTTCAGCCTCATAGCGTAGGCCCCAATAGCATCTTGTACATAGCTGGTTTTATGGCCTTATTCGAAGGATATTTAGGCATAGAACCTAGCTTAGACTTCTTCAAGTACTGCTTTACTTGCAAACGCCAAACAGAGAAGGAAGAACTGCTTTCCTTAGGGGCATCAACCTTCGTAGAGGTAGAGACTGGTATCCTAAGGCGCCAAAAAATAGACTCTATTAAAGGCTGGAACAGCTCCTTTTTCTACTGCAAAGACATGGCGCCCGCAGGCAAAGACATAGGACTTCCTCGCTTTTCTCCTTTGCCTGCGGAGCCCCGCCTTTCTTGGGGCGAGAAACCAATGAAGGTCCCACTAGTACAGAACGACACATCGGATACCCCTCTATGGAAACGGCAGGCGTTAGGCGACGGAGAATCGCGCTTTCCGCGCGGCCAGTGCGTACAAACCTGACCTGGGCCATGGCTGGCCCGTCAATATAGGTAACGGAGAAAGTATTAACTCCGTTACCCATAGTATTGGCAATGGTCTTAGTTCTGGCTCCGTTTCCAATATGTGCCTCTATAGCAACGGAGACTTTTGTGTGTCCGTGTGCAATGTGGACATGTTCCATCTTCTTGGAATTCGATGCGAGCGGAGTAACTGCTATGGCGTAGTGGCGTAGTGACGCCGCGACACCGCCCACTACTCCTTAAAAACCCATGATCTCCCTGCTATCTCAGTACGCCACTTCGCCGCAGCCATGGATACTCCTAGCAACTCCTCGGGCGTTCGCCGCAGCAGTTTCCCGCTTTCGCTGAATTGGAACCGCGTCGTCGTGCCGGAGGCCGTCGCGCAGAGGCACTGGCAATATAGGAGGCCAGTGCCCTGGTCAAATGTTAGCCTCCCCGCTGGCTGGCGCGTCAACCACAGGAGGGTGCCTATGCCGCCGGAAGAGGACGCGGGATCCTCGGGCGCCCGCAACCGCAGCCGCTCGCCGCGGCGGAGAGACGCTCGTCCGCGGTGGCCTGGATGGAACCGCGTCATCGTCGGGCAGGCCGTCGCGAGCGGCACTGGCAATATAGGAGGCCAGTGCCATGGTCAAAGGTTCGGCTACCAGGTGGCTGGCACCTCAACCGCGTGTCGGTGCCTATGCCGCCGGAAAGAGTTGAGCTGCTTCAGAGCCGCCGGCTCCTCCTCCCGCCGGAGCTGCGCGACGATCCTGCCTACGACGACGACGAGATGTGGGAGGGGCGCACGGGCGGCGATGACATCGTCGGCGAGGAGCCGCGCGACGACACAGACGACTACGCGGCTCTCCTCGCATACGAGCAGGAGAAGGCGGAGGCCGAGGAGTAGTTATAGTTTATTTTTTATGTTCTTCAACTTCAATACTAGTAGAGAGCAGTATAAGCCCAGTGTCAGTGAAAAAATCAAAGGAAACGGTTGTTTATACCCTCCGTTTCCGATGTTCTACTTTGCTATAAATGCGCCCTTCACACAGCCCTAAACTCTATCGCTCACTCTCAGCCTCACTCTCAAAGTGTGGCGGCGCCTCCACGCAGCACCAGATCTTAGCTCCACCGTGGCGGCGCGCATCTCCCTCCCTCCGACCGTGGCGGCGCGCATCTCCCTCCCTCCGACCGTGGCGGCGCGCATCTCCTCCGACCGTGGCGGCGCGCATCTCCCTCCCTCTGACCGTGGCGGCGCGCATCTCCCTCCGACCGTGGCGGCGCGCATCTTCTTCTCCTCCGACCGTGTCGGCGCACATCTTCCTCTCCTCCGACCGTGGCCACGCGTACCCGTTCTTTGCTCCACCCGGGCAGATCTCGTCGCCTGATCTGTAGCTAGAGGGCGCATGGCTTGTCGATCCGAGGACGACGAGGACGACTACGTACTCCCGCCGCCAGATCCAAAGGTAATACATCTATTTGTGACCGGCCGTCGTGCCGACGAACTAGGGTTGTTGTCATTGTTCTGCTTAGGTTTTCTTCCATAGGACACTCATGAACACAACTAGAACTAGGGTTGTAATACATCCGAGGACGATGAGGACGACCACTGGCGGATCCACCTTGAGCCAGCCGGGTGCACAGGACACCGGGAGAAGGAATTTTTCTTTGTAAATTAGCAATTTTTCATCACATATGCACCCCTAAAAATTGTTTTAAATGTATTGTGGTAACATGTGTGCATCCTGGTTCAATATGTTCTAGCTCCGCCACTCAGGACGACTACGTAGTGTCGCTCGAAAAGAACAAAACTAGCACAAATCGGTAGTGTATGAAACTCATGGCTGACTTATCTCCTTTGCAAAACTGATGTACATTTCGGTGACACTGTATAAAAAGCCGGGTCCTTAGCCAAGGTGCGCTTGTCGTCCGGCATAATTGTTGGTACACAACAACTATGCAATGGATTTGTAAGTTTGTTATTCTGTCTTATGCATCCTTTTGTGTTGTATGTACTTTATGCTAGATGTATAGTGAGCTAACATGGAGTCATATATTCTCTCTTTGCATTTCAGTGACCACTTTACAAAAGAGGCACCTTCAGTACGTCAGCACTCGCTTATTGCACTATGTGCAGAGCATGGTGCTGATCCGTTTAGCTCATTTAAATGAGCTAAATACAAGGTCGGGGACAAAGCGGTGAGTTGATTATATTTTGGCGACACCGTCCAAGAAGAAGATTGAATTCATGAACTCTAACAGCAAGTCATGAAGATAAATTAAGTTGGAAATGACAAGGATAAGTTTAGAGAGGCATGACATAGATAGATTTAGCTAGACATGTCAATGATAGATTTAGAGAGGCATGACAATGAAGATAAGTAATTGGTTGTCTTGTGATGCAATGTATCGGTGACATTTGTTATACCTTATGAATGAATGAATTTGTTAGCCTTTTTGTGCTTCTGCTGTGAAATTTTAAATGTCCAGTGCCAAATCTATCCTGCTCTAGGCTTATGAAGAAACCTCAATGCAAACGAGCAGAAACAGAATCTCCGTTACTGATGTTCCGACACATCAGAAAAGGAGGTTGTGCACAACCGTTGCCAAACCGACGCCTCATCAGCGACGGTTTTTTCGCCTCCGTTACCGATGAGGGCCTTCACATCAGTAACGGGGTCGGGGACACGTACCCTTTTTCCGTTTCCGATGGGGTTTGGCCCGTTTCCGATGTGTCGTTCTGTACTAGTGTCCTCCCTGACAACCTCCATCGCATGCAAAGGTGGATTGAATACTTGACAAAGACTGTTGTGCCCAAACTCTCGGGCACAGATACCATCTTATGTTGGTTGTCAAGGCGAATCCAGCCTTTGAAGGATCGCAAGGGCCTCTTATGCCACTATACGGACCAGAAGAAGGATCCTCTCCGTGTTAGTGAGAGCGACCTCACGCACGATGCCCTTATGTATCGCTTTAAGAGGATTGCCAAGGAAAGGATCCAGCTCACAGAGCAGCGTCCTATGTACACAGCCGCTAACCCGGCTCCCACGGTAAGGCATTTACCGTCACTCTTTGTGTTACTATACTTCCATGATGTTTGCCTTACTAACACTAATTTTGTTTTCAGCTTGCCCTTTTGCCAGATAATCTGCTGGCTCCTTTGTTTTACGTGCCTGAAGTGGCACCCGAGCCCCCAAAGACTCGGAAACGAAAGGTTTCAGGGGCTTCTGCAGCAACTTCAGCAGCAGAAAAGCGGAAGCGTGACAAAGCCATTCCTGTTAATGCCGAAGTGCTCGACATTTAAGACGATGAGGATGCGGCCTTCAATGCTCCAGTGCAGAAGTAAGCCGAATCTCAATTTCTGTAGTAAGGCGAACAATGTCCATAAATGTTCTCTTATTTTGTATATGATTCGCAGGATCAAGCCAACTGCGCCTCTCAAGAAGAAAGTATATTCTTCCAAGCAAAAGAAAACTAACCCTTCTCCGGCTGTCGCTCCCCCCCCCCCCTCCATTCAGCAAGAGACAGCCCCAGGCCCATCTGAAGATCAACATACGGATCTAGACCCGCCCGTCTTACTTGAGAAGACGGAAACTGAAAAGTTGGCCAGAGCTGCTGCTGCTGGGAAGGCGGCAATAATTCAGTCAGAAGAGCCACACGAGCCCATTACTCGGAGGCTATCTGCAACATGGTGAAGGAAGAGCTCTTTGACGACGAGGGGTATATCTTACCCAACATCGCCGCCATGCTTGCCGATGAGAAGGAGCGCAACGAGCCGCCTCCGAAGCTAAGGCCAGTTGGTCAGACATTGACCATCTTGAATCTGGAAGACAATTGTGACGAGCTGTACGTCACAATGAAGAAGAGCTACAAAGCCTTGAAGGCCATGATGCAGGTAAATATTCCGTCTTTATGTACATTCCCTAGTCCCCGGGCGTTACGTTGAGCTTTGACTAAGCCGACGTAATGGCCTTTCTTTCATGTGGATAAAGACTCCCAGTCCCCAAGCCCTTGTAGCTATATCTTATTATCTTTACCTTTGTTACTGACTACTGCCCTTGCCCTAGCAGAGCAGCGAGCAGCTTACATGCGATCTATGGTACTCACTGAGCAACCAAAGGCAGGTGCTCAAGCAAGCCGTCGCCGAAAATAAGGCGAACGAAGGTAAATGTGTTCTTTCACATGCGCTGTGAGTTTAATTCGTTGAAGGCATAACATGCTCAACACATGCAATGTGCATTTGCACAGCTGTTGTGGCGAAAGCGAAACAGATCGTCAGCGAGACTGGCGATATAGAAGTTGTGAGGCGGGAAAATGCCGCCTTGTTTAAGCAGCTGGAGGAGAACCGAAAGACGGCCGAGGCCAATCTTAAAGCCATCCAAGACAGCGCCACTGCAGAGCAAGACAAACTGAAGAAAGAACTTCTGAATCTGCAGCGACAGGCTGAAAAGGATGGGCTCTTAATCCAGAGCTTACAAGGTCGACTTGAACGCCGAGCTGACGAGAGCACCGCCATTGACGAGAAACTGCTAAGTAAGCTTCTCCCTTTCTTTCACTTCTCGCCTTTATTTCAACAGTTCATTACGCCTTATACTTATTCCGTTCCCCTCTCCACAGTTCCAGCTGGGTTTGGGGAAAGGCTTACCTCTGAGACGCGTCTGGAGCTGATCTTGGAGTGTGGCGAAATTGTGTCAGGGCTGTACACTGCGGGAAGAGACGTTGTCGCCAACATCTTCCCAAAACAACTGCCCCAAGTGACAAACACCAGCAACCTGCTGCCACATCTTCAGAACTGCGTCCCAGAGGTGATGCAGCGTCTTCGCTCAGCAGCTAGAGGCGGAGCAAAACTTGCTCTAGGACTTGTTCGCGGCCACTACCCCGAGGTCAACATGTGGCGCGTTATCAAGTGTTTCCCAGCCAAGGACAGGGACGGCAACAAGCTCGTCAAAGAAAAGGTCTATGCCTCTGTCTCTGGCTTTGCCTCAGCCGTTGCTGAAATGGTAGACTTGTCTATCTTCTTCTCCAAGAGGCCTGTGCCTCCCCGTCCTGACGACGTGTCTGATGACGAAGCCGAAGCCATCCACAACTGGTAATGGCGACGAGTCAGAAGACGAAAATGAAGAAGAAGAAGACGAGTCTGAAGCTGCGCTGGATACATCCAAGTCCCCTGCGTCTTCGCCTGCTCAGTCCCCTGCATAAGATGCAGGAAAAACTTTGTATTAAGCGTGTCATGAAAATGGCACAAAAGACTTGTAATTATGGTTTGTAATGGCAGGAGCCTTTTTATCTGTTGAACATGTTTGTTTTGCGACGCATGCACTTATTTTGAAAGGCTTGCAAACTATGCTCCTTATCCGTCTTTAAGTTGTCTGGCTTATATGCTTTAGCCTTTTCGTATGCTGGCAGAACCTAAGGCACGGAACACTTCGCTGGCAACAGGGTTAGTAACCAATCTGTTTAAACACAGAAACGGCGCCGGCTTTTGGTGCGTAAAGCATCTACTAAGACAAGCCAGCATATACGCGATCAGATAAATACTCTTAGACGGATGCAATTTTAATTTTTGTAAGGCCTTAAGGCAAAAGCATCATGTGAGTAACCACAAGCACGAGCCAATTCGGGTTAACATTGATATTTTTATCGAAATATATGATCAAATGGAAATAAAAGACGGCGAGAACTCATGCATAAAAATAATTGAGGGAACCAAAGACTTTTATTTCATAATCATATATGGTGTGATTACAATAGAATTGCTAAGTGTAAAAAGGACGTAGCTGCTCAATGTTCCAAGGACGTTTGTCTCTTGAGCACTGCTTCTTCGTTCCTTTTCCTTTTGCGGCCTCTTTTCTTCTTCTTCTTGATATCACGGAGGTCCACAAGATAATATGCCCCGTTCTTAAGCGCTTTGCTGATAACGAAGGGTCCTTCCCATATGGGAGATAGTTTGTGCTCCTTTTGCTGAACAAGGCGAAGCACCAAATCGCCTTCCGAAACGATCTCCGTCTTACCTTGCGACTGTGGTAACGCCGCATGTTCTGCTGATAAATGGCGGAGCGCTGAAGCGCTATATCACGCTCTTCTTCGAGAAGGTCTAAGCCGTCCTGTCGGGCTTCTTCTGCGTCTGCTTCGACGTAGGCTGTTACACGAGGTGTGTCGTGCAGGACATCTGTTGGGAGTACCGCTTCAGCGCCATATATGAGAAAGAAAGGGGTATAGCCTGTTGCGCTGCTTGGAGTTGTGCGTATGCTCCATAAACAGCAGGTAATTCTTCTACCCATGCTCCAGCTGCTCTATGCAAAGGCACCTCTAATCTTGGCTTTATTCCCTGTAGAATTATGCTGTTGGTTCGCTCAACTTGGCCATTCGATTGTGGATGAGCCACAGATGCTAAGTCCAACGAATACCAACTTCACCACAGTACTTTGCCAATTCTCCTACGGCGAAGTTTGTCCCATTGTCCGTAATGATACTGTGAGGGACGCCAAATCTCGTTATAACCTCAATGACGAACTTCTTGGCTGTTGCCCCATCAAGCTTTTTTATGGGCTTAGCTTCAACCCACTTGGTGTATTTATCCACCGCAACTAAGAGATGTTTGACGCCGCCTCGCGCAGTCCTGAATGGACCTACCATGTCCAGTCCCCAGACCGCAAATGGCCACGTGATTGGAATGGTGCGCAACTCCTGGGCTGGCATCTTTGGCTGTCTTGCATACTTTTGGCATCCAACGCATTTCTTGACGAGTTCTTCTGCGTCTTGCTTTGCTGTGAGCCAGTAGAATCCATGTCTAAAAGCTTTGGCGACAATTGCTCGGGCAGAGGCATGATGACCACAACATCCACCATGGATCTCTTCTAGTATCTCCTGTCCTTCTTCCGGCGAAACACATCGTTGATATACACCTGTGGTACTCCGCTTGTATAGCTCTCCATTTATTATTGTGTATGCCTTAGCTCTGCGCACAACTTGCCGCCTTAAGACTTCATCCTCTGGCTCTTCCTTGTTAAGGAGGAAATTTATGTAGGGCTGTGTCCAATCTGGTGTGACCAGCATGACGGAAACAGACTGCGAAGCCATGGGGTCATCCTCATCTCCGCCTTTAATAGACGACGTATAGGTGCTCCAAAAATATATCGGAGGGCACCTTCGATCTTTTCGAGCCCATTCTGGCTAAGGCGTCCGCTGCTTCATTTTCCTCCCTTTTGATATGCTTGACTTCTAAGCCGATAAAACACCGACCAAACTCGTCTACCGTGCGTCGGTATTCAGCCATTGTAGGGCTTTTCGCGTCCCATGCCCCTTCTAACTGTTGAACAACGAGGTCTGAATCGCCATAACACAAAAGACGGCTAATGCCCAAATCCTTTGCGACGTGCAATCCATGCAACAGAGCCTCGTATTCTGCAACATTATTAGTGGCATTGAAGTGTATCTGCAAGACATAGCACATCTTGTCTCCTTTAGGGTTCTTCAGTACCACGCCAGCTCCCGATCCCTGCAACATTTTGGAGCCGTCAAAGTGCATAACCCAATTCTTCGTCAGGGAGGGGAAGTTCATCCATTGCTTCCGTCCAGTCTGCGATGAAATCAGCTAAAGACTGGGATTTGATGGCTGTACGTGGCTTGTACTGGATATCGAAGGCTGCCAATTCAATTCCCCACTTAGCCACACGTCCAGTGGCATCAGTGTTGTTTATAATGTCACCCAATGGCGCCTTACTGACTACCGTGATTGGGTGCTCTTGGAAATAATGGCGTAATTTTCTGGCTGCGAAGAAAACTCCATAAGCCAGCTTCTGATAGTGAGGGTATCGTTGTTTGGATTCGGAGAAGACTTCGCTGATATAATATACCGGCCTTTGTTCCGGTAGCTCCTTTCCTTCTTCCTTTCGTTCAACAACAACCACTGCACTGATAACTAGGTTGGTAGCCGCCATGTAAAGTAGCATCGGCTCTTGGGTAGAGGAGACGCTAATATTGGTGCTGAAACTAAGGCGTCTTTTAACTGTGCTAAGGCTGCATCTGCCTCTTCAGTCCAGACGAACGTCTTAGTTTTCTTCAACAACCTGTATAGGGGTAAAGCTTTATCCCCAAGCCTACTAATAAATCGGCTTACAGCTGCTGCAGATCCTGTGAGCCTTTGAACATCTTTAAGACAAGTAGGCTTTTTGATGTCATGATAGCTCGAATCTTTTCTGGGTTAACCTCAAGACCTCTCTCGGAAACAATGAAGCCTAAAAGTTTTCCTGCTGGGACGCCAAAAAAGCATTTTCCCGGATTTAGCTTCATGTTATATTTTCTTAAGTTATCGAAGGTTTCTTGAAGGTCGACGAGACCCTTTAGCCCCGGTTCGGGGCAGGCCACGTGGAGACCCTTTAGCCCCGGGGCCCAACCGAACCGGGGCCGAAGCCATGTTTTCTAACCAGCGCTCGGAACCTGTACATAGAGATGATCATGGATATTTATTTCATTGTAAGATGTAAAAGAAGACTGATTGGGCATGGGCAGAGCAACACTTACTCGCAATGCTAGTGAATTAGTGATGATCTGCATGGATGCAAAATCTACTAGTAAAAACTTTCAAGAGTGACCGCGCAGAAATAAAGTGTAAATGAACTTACCTCCGAAATACACTAGGTTTTCAAATACGAAAATGCTATAGTTCTTCAATGTTTAAGAGTAGCGGTGAAATGTGTGGTAGTCTCGACTAACATAAATTAACCACAACACACTTCGGCCAAGACAGAACACATTTTTTAAACAGAAGGCTCGGGAGCCCGACTTTGAATTAACAAAGGCTTCAACCGGCCAGGATTACATACGAATTGTTGGGGTTACCAGCTTATATGATAGCACACGCAACAACGGAGAGGGAGAGAGGCATGCTACATTACACTAGCTAACTAGGCAGAAAGCTTGAGCTCGTCGATGGAAGCGCAGTCCTCTGTTGCAAGGGCGCGGCGCCGAGATTGACCTGAACCAACAAATATCCCAAGCCCAAGCAGAGCGCACATGACCGGCAGAGCGTAGTTGTCTTCATGCCTCGAGAAACTGAAGGAGGAGGGCTTGATGGAGACGACTCCAAGGAAGAGAGCAGCGCCCAAGGGCGTCGCCGTCACCCGCACCAGCCGAGGCCTTGCCGAGCTTTCGCCCTAGCCCAACCACCACACCCTAAAGACATAGTGTAACACCCCGGCCACCCCGTGGCCGGCGGCTATTACCCCTGGCAGCTCTCTAGATCTCTAGACTGGCCCCACAGCCCAACACTAGTCTTTTTTGCGCACTTTGTCCTCACTCGCGCACACCCGGGAGCTACTTCCGGTCGGTCACTGATGTCTACGTGTGCTTCTATTCTTTAGACAGTGTTGGGCCTCCAAGAGCAGAGGTTTGTAGAACAGCAGCAAGTTTCCCTTAAGTGAATCACCCAAGGTTTATCGAACTCAGGGAGGTAGAGGTCAAAGATATTCCTCTCAAGCAACCCTGCAATTAAGATACAAGAAGTCTCTTGTGTCCCCAACACACCCAATACACTTGTCAGATGTATAGGTGCACTAGTTCGGCGAAGAGATAGTGAAATACAAGTGATAGGGATAATTATAAGTAGTAACTGCAATCTGAAATAAAGATGGCAGCAAGCAAACATGTAGCAGAACTTGTTGTAAACGGTGTTTCAATGCTTAGAAACAAGGCCTAGGGATCATACTTTCACTAGTGGACACTCTCAACAATGATCTCATAACTGAATAAGTAAAAGCTACTCTTAAACACTCTCTTGTTGGATAACAAACACCATTCATTGTGTAGGGCTACAAAAGCACACCTCAAGCCGAGTAAACAAGCTCCACAACGTCATAAAGGAGTCACACACGGTGCACACACTATCACCTTTACACCGTGGAGAGTACCGGAGTTCATATTAAAGTAACCTATAGAGTGCATAATAGATAAAGAGTAACATCTACATATTCAACTAGATTAGCACAACTGAACACAAGTAAATACTGCTCGGATTATTCTCCTTCTTGATAACACAATAGTACTACGTGTAGGCTGCAAAAGCACTCCTCAAAGTCCGAGTAAACAAACACCACAGTTCCCAAGAATAAGCCATGATAGATATCTAAATTATTCATAGAGTCACACTAGACAAAATCACTTGAGTAGCATAAACATTATTAATGTATTCAGCGATACTAGCAATACACACGATCACATAAAGATCACACCATGGAGAGAGAGATGAACCACATAGCTACCGGTAGAGCCCTCAGCCTCGGGGGAGAACTACTCCCTCCTCATCATGGGAGTCAGCAGCGGCGATGAAGATGGCGGTGGTGTCGATGGAGATGACTCTGGGGGCAACTCCCTGTCCCGGCAGCGTGCCGGAACAGAGACTTCTGTCCCCCGAAACTTGATGTCGATGGCGGCGGCGCTACGGAACTCTTCGTGGAATATGGCTTGGTTTTTTAGGGTTTTCGCCTCGAGAGGAATAAATAGGCGAAGGGGCAACGTCGGTGGAGGCTCGAGGGGCCCACACCATAGGTCGGCGCGGCTGTGGGCCCAGCCGCGCCTAGGTGTGGTTTGGGCACCTCGGTGCCCCCCTTCGTCTCTCCTTCGGACTCCTTGTACGTGTTGGAAAAATAGGGACTTCGGTCTTTGTTTCGTGCAATTCCGAGAATATTCGCAGAATAACTTTTCTGGAACCAAAAACAGCAGAAAACAGGGAACTGGCACTGTGTCATCTTGTTAATAGGTTAGTCCCAGAAAATGCATAAAAGTGATACGAAGTGTATATAAAACATGTAGCAAATGGTATAATATAAGCATGGAACATCAGAAATTATGGATACGTTGGAGACGTATCAAGCATCCCCAAGCTTAGTTCTACTCGTCCTCGAGTAGGTAAAACGATAACAACAAATAATTTCTGAGGAGACATGCTTTCACACAATCTTGATCAATATATTGCAAGGGTCATGTCATGAATGAAATGACTCAAAGCAATGATCTATAGTTTGCTAACAAATAGATAAAGAGTAAACAATGAATCATATAAGCAAAAACTTTTCATGAATAGTACTTTCAAGACAAGTATCAAAAAGTTTTACATAAGAGGTAACTCATAAAGCAATAGATTCAAAGTAAAAGGCATTGAAGCAACACAAAGGATGATTAAGTTTCAGCAATTGCTTTCAACTTGTAACATGTATATCTCATGGATAGTTGTCAACATAAAGCAATATAACAAGTGCAATAAGTAAATATGTAAGAATCAATGCACACAAAGTTGACACAAGTGTTTGCTTCTAAGATAGAAAGGAGTAGGTAAACTGACTCAACATAAAGTAAAAGATAGGCCCTTCGCAGAGGGAAACAGGGATTAAATCATGTGCTAGAGCTTTTTAAGTTTTCGAAAGCATATAGAGAGCACAAAATAAGTATTTGAGAGGTGTTTGTTGTTGTCAACGAATGGTAGTGGGCACTCTAACCCCCTTGTCAACCAGACTTTCAAGAGCGGCTCCCATGAAGGACGTTATTTCTACCAGCAAGGTAGATCATCCCTCTTCTCTTTTGTTTACACATGTATTTTAGTTTCTTTATAGATGACACTCCTCCCAACCTTTTGCTTACACAAACCATGGCTAACCGAATCCTCGGGTGCCTTCCAACATTCACATACCATGGAGGAGTGTCTATTGCAAAATTAAGTTGCTTACTGATAAATCAGGGCAAAACATGTGAAGAGAATTATTAATGAAAGTTGTAATTAATTGGGGCTGGGCACCCCGTTGCCAGCTCTTTTTGCAAATTATTGGATAAGCGGATGTATATGCCACTAGTCCAGGTGAAAGTCTGTCAGAAGTAAATGACAAGATTGAAAGATAAAACACCACATACTTCCTCATGAGCTATAAAACATTGACACAAATAAGGAGTAATAAAGTTTTGAATAGTTTAAAGGTAGCACATGAAATATTTACTTGGAATGGCAGGAAATACCACATAGTAGGTAGGTATGGTGGACACAAATGGCATGGGTTTTGGCTCAAGTTTTGGATGCACGAGAAGCATTCCCTCTCAGTACAGGTTTTAGGCTAGCAAGGTTGTTTGAAGCAAACACAAGTATAAACCGGTACAGCAAGAATCACATAAAAACATATTGCAAGTATTATAAGACTCTACACTGTCTTTCTTGTTGCTCAAACATTTTACCAGAAAATATCTAGACCTTAGAGAGAACAAATATGCATCCCAAGTCTCAACAAGCTCTACGGTAGTTCTCCACTACTAGGCTTTAACTACATGATGCAAGAGCTTAAACATGATCTACTTGAGAGCTCAAAACAATTGCAAAGCATCAAATCAAAACAAGACAATGATCTACAAGAATGCATATGTCTTTTCCAATACCAACTACTACATGTAGCATTTTCTTTCTTCCAAACAAACACCAATCAATTTATTTAAACATAAACTCTCCAAATGATAATATAATGCAGCAAGAGAGTATTTATAAACAAGTGCTAACAGCTCGAAGAGATGCATGAAAAACAGGAGCTAAAAGCACTGCAGTAGCTAGTTAAGAATACTCAACAAATATAAGTGAAGAACATGAGTATTCACATGAAAAAGCGGAGCGTGTCTCTCTCCAACACAAGGATTGCTGGATCCGAATTTATTCAAACAAAACAAAAATAAAAGCACACAGACGCTCCAAGTAAAGCGCATAAGATGTGAAAGAATTAAAATATAGTTTCACTAGAGATGACCTGATAAGTTGTTGATGAATAAGGGGATGCCCAGGCATCCCCAAGCTTAGACGCTTGAGTCTTCTTGAATATGGCTGGGATAAACCAGGGGGCATCCCCAAGCTTAAGTTTTTCACTCTTCTTGATCACATAATATCACCCTTCTCGCTTGATTCTTGAAAAGTTCCTTCACACCAAACTCAAGACAGTTCTCATTAGAGGGTTAGTGCATAATCGAAAATTCTCATATTCTGTAATGATACAATCAATCCCAAAGCTTCTGGACATTAGCTACAGCCACCAATGCTTTGTGGAGCAAAGAAATCCACACAAACACGGTAAAAGAGCGAATGCAAAACAAAAGGCAGAATCTGTCAAAAACAGAACAGTCTGGAATGACGAATTTTTTCGAGGCACTTAAGTTGCTCAGATGGATCTGGCCAAAATAATGAAAGTTGCGTACATATCTCAGGAATATGCGTGATGTTTTTCAGAATTTTTGAATTTTCGACAGGGAGAAAAGCTCAAATTCGTGACAGTCAAAAATCTGTTACTGCGCAGAAATCCAAATCTTGCATCAACTTTCAATATAGAACTTTGCTTGGCACAACAATGCGATAAAATAAAGATACAAAGGAGTTGCTACAGAAGTAACAAGCACCTTGACTCAAAGAAAAAAGAAAAAGAAAAATAACAGAAAATAAAAACCATGGGTTGTCTCCCATAAGCGCTTTTCTTTAAAGCCTTTCAGCTAGGCATAGTGATTTTTATGATGCCCACATAAAGATGAGAGTTGAAACATAAAAGAGAGCATCAAAAAGCATATATAAAACATGTTTAAATCTAACACTCTTTCTATGCATAGGAGTCTTGTAAGAAAACAAGTCAATGAAGAACAAAGTGACTAGCATAGAAATGCAAAACAAGTGTAACTTCAAAAATTTCAACATAAAGAGAGAAGACTTAATATTATTGTGATATATGAAATCGTGTCTCCCTCTCTCATAAGGACCAGTAGGTCTTAAAGTACCCAGCAAATAAAAGCAAATCAAGAGAAAGCTCAAAACCTCATCATAAAGGGAAGAAATTTAATACCATGAAGATTTATATAACCAAACTTTCCTCTCTCAAAATAATTTTCAGTGGCATCATGAATAAACTCAACAATATAGCTATCACATAAAGCATTCTTATCATGATCCACATGCATAAACGTATCATTACTCTCCACATAAGTATAATCAATTTTATTAGTAATAGTGAGAGTAAAACTATCACAACCATCATTGTAATCATCATAAATAGGAGGCATAGAATAATCATAGTGAATTTTATCCTCAATAGTAGATGGACTGAAAATATCATATTCATCATTGTAAACATCATATATAGGAGGCATATCATAATCAACATAAACTATATCCTCCATAGTAGGTGGACTAAAAATATCACAATGATTATAATCATCATATATTGGAGGCAAAGTATCATCAAAGCAAATTTCCTCCTTAAAGCTCGGGGGACTAAAAATATCATATTCATCACAACTAGCTTCCCCAAGCTTAGACTTTTCCATAGCATTGGCAATAATGGTGTTCAAAGAATTTATAGTAATACCATTGCTACCATCATGCAAACAAGCCTCGATAGGTTTTTTAATTTTCTCCTCAAAAGCATCATGTCCTAATTCAATAAAAAGTTCATAAAGATCTCTAATTTTTTTGTTGTTTTTCATTAAGCCTAACTAGTGAAAATAAAAACAAGAAACAAAAAGATATAATTGCAGAATCTAAAGGAGATACCTTCCAACGCTTACCTCCCCGGCAACGGCACCAGAAAATAGCTTGATGTCTACGTGTGCTTCTATTCTTGTAGACAGTGTTGGGCCTCCAAGAGCAGAGGTTTGTAGAACAGCAGCAAGTTTCCCTTAAGTGAATCACCCAAGGTTTATCGAACTCAGGGAGGTAGAGGTCAAAGATATTCCTCTCAAGCAACCCTGCAATTAAGATACAAGAAGTTTCTTGTGTCCCCAACACACCCAATACACTTGTCAGATGTATAGGTGCACTAGTTCGGCGAAGAGATAGTGAAATACAAGTGATAGGATGATTATAAGTAGTAACTGCAATCTGAAATAAAGATGGCAGCAAGCAAACATGTAGCAGAACTTGTTGTAAACGGTGTTTCAATGCTTAGAAACAAGGCCTAGGGATCATACTTTCACTAGTGGACACTCTCAACAATGATCTCATAACTGAATAAGTAAAAGCTACTCTTAAACACTCTCTTGTTGGATAACAAACACCATTCATTGTGTAGGGCTACAAAAGCACACCTCAAGCCGGAGTAAACAAGCTCCACAACGTCATAAAGGAGTCACACACGGTGCACACACTGTCACCTTTACACCGTGGAGAGTACCGGAGTTCATATTAAAGTAACCTATAGAGTGCATAATAGATAAAGAGTAACATCTACATATTCAACTAGATTAGCACAACTGAACACAAGTAAATACTGCTCGGGATTATTCTCCTTCTTGATAACACAAGAGTACTACGTGTAGGGCTGCAAAAGCACTCCTCAAAGTCTGAGTAAACAAACACCACAGTTCCCAAGAATAATCCATGATAGATATCTAAATTATTCATAGAGTCACACTAGACAAAATCACTTGAGTAGCATAAACATTATTAATGTATTCAGCGATACTAGCAATACACACGATCACATAAAGATCACACCATGGGAGAGAGAGATGAACCACATAGCTACCGGTAGAGCCCTCAGCCTCGGGGGAGAACTACTCCCTCCTCATCATGGGAGTCAGCAGCGGCGATGAAGATGGCGGTGGTGTCGATGGAGATGACTCCGGGGGCAATTCCCCGTCCCGGCAGCGTGCCGGAACAGAGACTTCTGTCCCCCGAAACTTGATGTCGATGGCGGCGGCGCTACGGAACTCTTCGTGGAACATGGCTTGGTTTTTTAGGGTTTTCGCCTCGGGGGAATAAATAGGCGAAGGGGCAACATCGGTGGAGGCTCGAGGGGCCCACACCATAGGTCGGCGCGGCTGTGGGCCCAGCCGCGCCTAGGTGTGGTTTGGGCACCTCGGTGCCCCCCTTCGTCTCTCCTTCGGACTCCTTGTACGTGTTGGAAAAATAGGGACTTCGGTCTTTGTTTCGTGCAATTCCGAGAATATTCGCAGAATAACTTTTCTGGAACCAAAAACAGCAGAAAACAGGGAACTGGCACTGTGTCATCTTGTTAATAGGTTAGTCCCAGAAAATACATAAAAGTGATACGAATTGTATATAAAACATGTAGCAAATGGTATAATATAAGCATGGAACAGCAGAAATTATGGATACGTTGGAGACGTATCAGTCACCCATCCTCAAATCGCTCCAGGCCAAGCACGCTTACCTTGGAGTTCTTTTCAGATGAGCTTTCGGAAAAGAAGTTGCAACTTGTTGATATGAGTATTCTATCAATCCTATTAAGCCTTGGGCCAGGATGTCACACAGTCACCCCTTAGAAGATCGACGTCCCCGTCGATCAACCCCCAAGCCAGGAACGTCCCCTCTTGGCACACGTCCATGCGTCCAGTGCCGGCACATGTGCCACGACGGGCCACATGTCCGCGCCCCTGACCCGCACACGCCCGTGTTACCGCGAGGTCGCCTCTGATACCAAATGTAACACCCCGGCCACCCCATGGCCGGCGGCTGTTACCCCTGGCAGCTCTCTAGATCTCTAGACTGGTCCCACAGACCAACACTAGTCTTTTCTGCGCACTTTGTCCTCACTCGCGCGCACCCGGGAGCTACTTCCCAGGCGGTCACCCATCCTCAAATTGCTCCGGGCCAAGCACGCTTAACCTCGGAGTTCTTTTCAAATGAGTTTCCGGAAAAAAAGTTGCAACTTGTTGATATGAGTATTCTATTAATCCTATTAAGACTTGGGCCAGGATGTCACACACAAGCACGTTTAACCTCAGAGTTCTTTTCAGATGAGCTTCCGGAAAAGAAGTTGCAACTTGTTGGTATGAGTATTCTATCTGTCCTATTAAGCCTTGGGCCAGGATGTCACACATAGCCTTGACGCTTATCCAACGACACAGTGTGTCCATGGCATAGGAGGAAACCACCGGCTTCGCCCGTGGCAAGACACCGGCCTAAGAAATCACCCCTGGGTATCTAGGAGGCCGCCCAAACCGGGCAGAACACTGTGTAAAAGTAGTCAGGGAGACAAAGGCAGTGACAAGCTCAACGAAGGTGAGAAGGGTGTGTCTGACCATGAAGAAAAACCTTGCCCCATCGGAGAAGCCCGCAAGTTGAGCACGGAGGCGCGATCTAGCTACGAGAAGAGAAGCGCATATGGTGGCGCCTCCTAGAAGGAACACGGCGTCAAAGACGTCGTCATCACCCACAGCAGCCAAGGCCTTGCACGGCTTTCGCTGATGTCCCACCCAGAATCCGCAGCTAGGCACCGCCATGAACCGCAGAGGGGGAGCAGAGCACTGCCGACAACACAGCATCAAGTATTGTAGCCAATACCCGTGCCCGAAGGACCACTAGGGCCGTCACCACCGGAGGGGCACCGCAGTCAGATCTAGACCAGGCCAGACCTGGTCGTGACCAGCCCAGGCCGGCCCTCCGGTCGTACGGCAGGAGCGACGGCGCCGGTGAGCACGGGTCAGTGCCACCGCGGAGCAGAGGGCCCTAGCGGCGACGCCTCCGACGACCACGAGGTGGATCCCTCCCTTCTGCCCTCGGATGGCCGGGAGGCGCGAGTTCCCCGCCGCCCCTTTCACTAGCGGCGGACGGACATGTCCGACGGCCGCCTCCGGGAGCGACGAGGAGGGGGAGGAGGAGGGGAGTGTTGGGGATATACCAAATAGGTATACCAACGACATAGTCTCATACCGGCAAACCCAGGTGACCGACAGATGGCGATAGACAAGACGGATGTCCAGCCAGGATAAAGGAAGGCGGCGTGTCACCGCCTAAGATGGAAGCCGGCGCCTTGGAGTACAAGACATAGTATATGTATTAGTCTAGGACTCTTTTACCTGTCCGGCTAGGACTCTCCTTGTAACCCTCGGTCTGGTCGCCTATATAAGCCGGCCGGAGGGAGCTCTTAGGGCACGACAAGATTAGACAAGACAACACAATATGCTCTGCGTATCCATTATAACCTGTACACTTGTTGCCTATAGTAGATTCTAGCAGAAGTAGGGTCTCCTCCACCGATGGGGAGCCTGAACCTGGGTAACTCGTGTCACGCCGTCCCGGACGCTCTCCGCCTTACACCCCCGGTACTCTAAACTCTCCGTGAGACCCCCTCATGGCGTACTCGTCGACAAAACCACGACAGTTGGCGTCCACCGTGGGGCAAGAGACACTTGAAGCACGGATCCGGACGGGATCCCTCGCCGTCCTCAAAGACGGCTAAATCGCATCTCCGTCGGCGCGCTCGGTTTCGTCATCGCTCTTAGAGTCTGCGGAGGATTTATCGTCTCTCCGCTAGCTCGGGCGTACGGCAGAGTCTGCGACGTCGAGAAAATCAACATTAACGCCGCCTCTGCGTGCAGCAGATTGGACCTACGGGATCGAGTTCTTTTCCGTTCCGTCTGTGGTTCGCGGAGTCGCCGGCCAGCTAATCGGTATGTGGCCTGTTTCGTGTTGCTTTCCGTGTTGACCATGCATTGGTGCGCTCTGGAGCAAACCAATTCGGCCACGGTAGCTTGCATGATTAGTCAAAGCCAGATCGATTCATCCGTGTATGCAAGTTTCTGCGTGATTAATCAAAGTCAGATCGATTCGATTTCTGCTTTGGAGTCCATGACTCTCACGTTCAAACACACGGCAACACAAGCACTCTGGTCGGATTGGTTCTTGTCTCCGCGTGAAGGCCAATCGATCTCGAATTGATCCGTATGCCTCACGCTAAAACAATCGAACAATCGATCAGCTGGTTTGGTCGTCTCTACTAGCAATATTATGTACAACTCTTGCATGGATTTTCCGGCAAGCGTGCAAAAATAATATGCACGTACGTACGGCTAAGGAGATGTCCAAATTGTGCATGGACTTTGCGGCGAGGCAAGCTTCAGCATGGATTCTTCGACTAGAAAAAATCACACGTGAATTAAGTTTCTGCCTATGCATTAGGTCAAGCCGTGATCCCTCCGGCTTGAAAGACTACAATGGGGTGAGAACTGCGCGTAGCGCGGTGGTAAGGGATGTTAGTGAGCTCCCTGCCAACCCAGGTTCGATTCCCGGATCGAATTTATGGGTATCTCACCCGGGGCACTGTTCATTTGAACAGTGCGGAGCGGTGCTGTTCTCGGTGAACAGTATTTCGACAATAAAGTGCCTCCCGTTCGCCTGTACACCACATGAGGGAAAAAATCATATACCAGGCTTACTTGATATAGGTTGTAGATCGTGATTAGGCTCATAGCTAGGGTGTGTGTGTGTGCGTGAGTGTGGTGTGTGTAGTTGTGGGTTTGATCAGATACTACAACTTGTATCCTTAAGGAGGTGCAAAAAAAAAAAAAAAAAAAAGACTACAATGGGGCCGACTACTCCTTCGTCTCCGTGGCGGCCGCCATGATCTGTTTCACATCATCGGTTTTTGCTGCCACGGCTTCACCGCGACTGAATTTCGTCTTCGTCACGGACTACGTCGACTCCGCTTAAACAGCTAAGTCCCTATTTATCTTTAATATTTCTTAAATTTTTTGATCATGCGATTAAGATTGGTTCACTCATATTCTGAGTCTTATACCGCTTTCGTTTTGATCATACGTTTTTCACGATTTGCCTTGCGTTCGTGAGCAAAAGTTTACTGGCTTGCCGTCAAAAGGCCCCAGTATGATGAAAAATTCCGCCTTCGGGCGTTAGCTTAAGTGTTTTCTGGCCTACACGTTTTCTGTTGTTTTATGTGTGGATTCCCTAGTAGTGACATTTCGGTACTTAAAGCCGGCCTTTGTTTCTGAGGTTCTGGATTGTTTCGCTATTGAGCGCTATCGCTTCAGCAAATGTTCTGTGCTTAAAGTTCGCCGTCTCACGAACAGTCAAGAACATAAACCGGAAGAACGGATAAACCAGCACTTGCTTAAAAAATTGCATGAACTGTTCAAGATAGTCGAGATTTTTCCGTCTTGACAGTTTTATGTTGTTCAACTGCTGCATTGTTTCAGCCTTAAAGCATTTGTTCAAAGGCCGTGTTTATTCCGCCTTACATTTGTTTTTTTTTTTTTTGATAGTGGATCTTCCCGGCGTGGGATCAACAAAGATTACAACGAACACACCCGACGCACGCCGAAGAACAAAGAAGAAGGAAACCCAGTACAACAGCAACAAGTCCAAGAGAACGCAAAACCTGGAACCTTGCCCGCTGAACCGCCGCAACGCCTGCTGTCAACCTCTTCACCGGAGCCGGAGAGGAAGCAGCGAGGCCGCCGCCACACCCAGGAGAGAGAGCACCTCCAACCTTGTAGAAGACCGCAAGAGCCGTCCGCCGCAGGCGACGAAACCGAGCACGTTGAACACGCACGGCCATAGTGCTTCCTCCCTGCTTCCGCCCATCTTCCATCAACCCTGCACTAAGCTGGTCCTTCTCTTTGCCGGAGCCACCGCCAAGAAACCAAGCACGCCATGGACTTCCCTCCTCGCCACCACGGCAGGCCAGGCACGACGAAGCAAGGCCACCAGAAACCAGAGCAAACTGAACCAAACACTTCCCCCCTCGCCACCACGGCCGGCCGAAGAAGGCAGAGCAGCGCTCGAACAACCGGCGAGCACCTCCGAGAACCACGCGTTAAAGCTCCTGTACAGACGGTGGAGCCAAACAGCAGCAGCTGCCGGCACACCACCGACCAACCCCCAGCACCCCCAGAGCAAGGCAGAAGCAACCTTACCGAGGCAAAGACGGGGACGAGGGACAAAAACTCCACCAGCCGGTCGTCGCCTCCGCCACGAAGACCGCCCTTGGAGCAGAACAACTCGAAGGATCCACGAATCCCCAAGCACGAACAACCAGCAGCTCGTCGCTCCGCCACAGAAGGCGTCGCCGAGGTGGCAGAGGAGCTCCAGCACCATTATTCCACCGCGCCGCCGCAAGCACCACCTCTCCAGCGCCGCCGAACACCCTACCCTACCATCTACACACCTAAGGCGCAGATCCGGGGCCCCTCCACTCTCCCACCGCCGGAACGACGGCCGAAGAGGGAGGAGGCCACCGATCTGGCCGTCGGCGGAGTGAGGGGAAGAACACGCCTCCCTTTTCTCCTCTCTGGAACTGTAGCAGGGAACGAGGAGGGGAGGACCGAGAGATGCACTCATCTCCGCCTTACATTTGTTCGTTGAACGATTTAATACAATTGTGCTTTTGTGTTTATGTCTCAGGTACATAACGCTTGGATGTTCTAGCGGTCCTCGGACTAAGGTGTTTTTGAGCCAGCTTTGCTATGAGCTCAACACCCGGGGGCTGCGATCGCAGTTGTTGATCCATGAAGATTACTGAGCCTCGAGCCGCCTTGCTTCCAAGCCGGCACGAACCTCGGGGCTACAGTACTTTGATCTAATAAGCGGTGTATTCTCTAAGAGCGTCGAGCCGGATTTTAAAGTAAATTCTGCCTTGACACTCGGGGCCACAATCGGTGATGAATCTTCGGTAAAGTTCTCTTAGAGCATCAAGCCAGATTTTCTAGTAAATCCGCCTTTACACTCGGGGCTACACCGATAAGAAATTTGTGAAGATTTCTCTGGAGCACATAGCCGAAGTGATTTCCGGCTTAGCGCTCGGGGGCTTCGCTGTTCATATTTTTCCTAAAACCTACTCTGGAGCCTCAGATGAATTTCTTTTGAGATCCGTCTTGACGCTCGGGGCTACATGGTATAAATGCATGGTTTTCCTCGCGAACACGCTGATGGAGCCGGCAGCCTTCTACATCTACTTCAACCACGCACAGGGGCTTGATATCACTTTCTCGTCGTTCCGCTCTCGAGCGCACGTCTTCCCAAACACACAAATCGGACGCGCCGCCGTTTGTGTCGGTTCGTTTAGGGTTTCACGTGCTTCCGGCGATTGCGGATCCCAACGTCCTCGACGAGATCTGGTGACGGCGATCATCGCCCTCGCCGCCCTCTCCTCTCGTGTTACGGTCCTCCTTGTCGCCGACACCGAGCTCCGTGGGCTTTGGCCATGGCGCGGGAGGAAACAACCGGAAGGAAGTTCCTATTGGTGGTTCGGTGGACGCCGGGAAACTGGCGATCCATACCACCGATCAACCACGAAGCAGTGCTACGCCCCCAGGATCTCCAACTCCGGCGACGTGGCGGAGATGCTGGGACGGATGAAGCTTACGTCCCCAGGAGGCAGATGCGTTCGTCCTGGAGGATGACAACGTAGCCGATCTGGGTGCCCCGAGTGGGCGCTGATAGGGAAGGTGCTGGCTCCCAACACTCTTCACATCTCTACAATCCGGGCGGCTCTTTGTCCTGCATGGGGAAACCCTAAAGGGCTTGAGCTGCGTCCAATGGGGGCCAACATGTTCCTGGCAGAATTTGCCCGCCAAGCTGACAAGACTCGCGTCCAGAACGGACCACCGTGGACGGTTGGTAGACATGCCGTCATCTTATCAGAGTTTGATCCACGGGTGAGGCCGACTGATTTCAGGTTTGATCATCTGTCTGTTTGGGCGCGAGTTATGCATCTCCCTTTTGGCCTTATGAATGATCAACGTGGTAAAGAGTTAGCTGGCAAGCTTGGTTCTGTGGAGAAGATGGATGTGGATGCTAATGTACGTGCATGGGCGATTACCTCCGGGTCAGGGTCAAAATTAATATTGCTGAACCCCTATTGCGCTGTTTGTCGGTGTACTCACAAAGCAGGAAGATGACTGATTATTACTCTGTGATGTATGAGAATCTTCCAATTTTTTGTTACTCTTGTGGGTTGGTGGGACATTCATCTCTGTGCTGTCCATCACCTGCGGAGAGAGACGAGGATGGTTTGTTGCCATACCATGGCCCTCGGATTAGTGTTCCTGATGAGAGGAAGAAAAGCAGACTGGAACTAGTTCTGGCCCCAGCTCCTCAAGCGGCCAGAGTTCTTGGTCTGGTGGTGGACGTACTGGTCCAACGATGCAGACACATTCAGTGCCGGCACAAGATCCTGGTAAAGGAAAGTCAGGGGAGGTCAATTCCCCGACGAAAGCAAACAAAACACAGGCAAGGATGAATCAGTCGGGTTCCAACAAGGCTGTGATGTTCTCAAGTGATGCCCCTCGTGTGATTGGGCAGAAGCGTAAGGTATACCGAGTGAAGAATACTACTCCACAATCTGATGGTGTTCTGGTGCATGTCCCAGTAACAGTGGCATCTGCGGTGGACCCTCTTGCGCTAGCCCTTGTCCTACCTGCCACACGGAGAAGGAAAACGATCAGGTGGCAGTCTCGCACAAGAAACAGAAGAAGGATGCCATTGGGGCAACGTCAGGATCGGCGGATCAGGCGGCGACTGCGGAGCAGTCCCGCCGGACGCAATGAGTATCTTATGTTTGAACTGCCGGGGCCTAGGGTCGGACTCGGTGGTTGGCGAAATCCGCTGGCTTGTGCGGAAATACCGACCCGCCTTCCTCTTCCTTTCTGAAACGAAGATGAAGGACACCAAGGCGCAGAACTTCATGTGGTCGTTTGGCTATTCAGGTAGTTTTTGCTGTCAGTGATGCGGGCCTAAGTGGGGTCTCGCTCTGTTTGGTTACATGACTACACGGTTTCTCTTAAAGGTTTCAATTCCCATTGCATCGATGTGATGATTTCATGTGACCAGAGTACACCGTGGCGTGCAACTTTTGTGTATGGTGAACCGCGCAGGGATCAAAGACATGAGTTTTGGGACCTTCTCCGCCGGCTTCGTTTGGAATGGAATGACCCTTGGATCTGCTGTGGCGATTTAATGAAGCTCTGCATCAAGATGAGCATATGGGATCAACTCTGAGATCAGAAGCTCAAATGGCGTCTTTTAGAGATTGCCTTGACGACTGTGGCTTAATGGACCTCAGTTTCTTTGGGCCAAAATTCACCTGGAACAATCGTCAACAAGGTGATGCTCACGTCAAGGTCCGCCTTGATCGAGCTGTTGCGAATGAGGCTTTCAAGAACTCGTTTGAGGATTACTCTGTGGAAATATCATTACAACAGCTACTGATCATTTTGGCATTTTCATCAACCCTGTTTCGATAAGCAGGCAGAAATCTGGCCCGGTCCAGCATGGTTTTCGCTTCGAAGCAGCATGGCTTAGGGCTGAGGACTATAAGGGACTGTGGAAAAGGCTTGGACTAGCAGTGGAGATGGGCCGCCGTCGCTCCAAAACACATGGACTACTCTACAGGATGTGGCCCAGTCCCTCCGGAAATGGAGTCGGGACTCGTTTGGGAATGTTCAGAAACAAATTCAGAAATCTGAACGTAAGTTGAAAGCTTTGCGAATGGGTGAGCAAGGAAGCAATTATGCAGAAATTCACAAGGTTGAGAAAGAGATGTGTGAACTCTTTGAGAGAGAAGAAATCATGGCTCGTCAGAGGTCAAGAGTGGAATGGCTCCGCGAAGGTGACCGTAATACTGCCTTTTTTCATGCTAGAGCTTCAGCACGTAAAAGAGTGAACAAAATCAAAGTTCTAGAAAGAGAAAATGGCTCACGTTGTGATAACATGGAAGAGATAAAGGGGATGGTTCAAAATTTCTATGTGATCTTTTTACCTCTGAACCTGCTTTCTCGATGGATGATGTACTTGATTGTATCCCTTGCAAAGTGACACAAGATATGAATGTGATCTTCTGCGGGATTACACTGATGAGGAGATCAAGAATGCCTTATTTCAGATGAAACCGACCAAAGCCCCAGGGCCTGACGGTTTTCCTGCTCTCTTCTACCAAACTCATTGGAGTTTCTTTGAATAGGAGATATGCCAAGCTGTTCGAAGTTTCTTGACGGGAGGAACTATTCCTGATGGTTTCTGTGACTCTATTATTGTGTTGATCCCTAAAGTCACTAATCCGATTCATCTCAAGAACTTCAGGCCTATCAGTTTATGTAACGTTTTCTACAAGATTGCTTCAAAGGTCCTCGCAAACCGGCTGAAGCTTATTTTGCCCTCTGTTGTGTCTGAGAACCAAAGCGCCTTTGTGCCTGGTCGGCTCATCACTAATAATGCACTCATTGCTTATGAATGCTTACATACCATACGACAACAACATGCTAAGCGGCCTTTTTTTGCTCTCAAGGTTGACATGATGAAGGCGTACGATCGAGTTGAGTGGGACTACTTGTCTGGTTGTCTCGTCAAACTCGGGTTTCATCAGCAGTGGATCGATACTGTGATGAGATGTGTTACAAAGGTTCGATACGCTGTTCGGATCAATGGCGAATTGACTGATCCGGTTATCCCTACTCGAGGTATCCGTCAAGGGGACCCCATTAGTCCCTATCTCTTCTTATTATGTACGGAAGGTTTATCCTGTATTCTGCAAAGAAAGGAGGCTCAAGGTATGCTACAAGGTCTACGTAATGATCGACTTGGCCCTCCTATATCACACTTACTGTTTGCAGATGACAGTATTTTCTTTGCCCGTACTGATGGAAGAAGTGTCGATGCTTTGAAAATGGCACTGGACAGTTACTGTGAGGGTTCTGGACAGAAGGTGAATCTTGATAAGTCATCTATATTTTTTGGACGCCACTGTCCAGATTCGGTCAAACAGGAGGTAATGGACAAGCTGAATGTCCATAATTCGGCCCTTCAAAATTCTTATTTGGGCATGCCAACGGAGGTGGGTCGCTCGCCGAAGAACACCTTCAAGTACCTCCATGATCGCATGTGGCAACGGATGACTAGTGTCTCCAACAAACCGTTGTCTCGAGCTGGGAAGGAGGCTTGGCTAAAGTCGGTTATCCAAGCAATCCCTACCTTCGTCATGAGCTGCTTTCAGCTGCCAATCTCCACGTGTGATGATGAGGAAATCTATTGCGAATGATTGGTGGGTGTGAAAGGTGGCAAGAAGAAAATCCATTGGCGATCATGGAAATGGTTGACTACGCCTAAGGATCTCGGAGGCTTGGGTTTCCGTGATCTTGAGCTTTTTAACCAAGCAATGTTGGGACGTCAAGTTTGGAGACTGATTACAGATCCTACTTCTCTCGTGCAAAAGTGCTCAAAGCACGTTACTTTCCAGACTGCGATTTCTGGAGGCTCCGACCCCAAGATCGGCATCGTACACTTGGAGAAGCATCCTTTTTGGGAAACAATTGGTGGCCAAAGGTTTAAGGTGGGGAATTGGTGATGGAAAACGAACAAAGATTTGTCAGACTATTGGATACCAGACCTACCACCATATCGGCTGCAACCAATTGCCGAGGTCACGGATGATCAAACCGTGGCCTCCTTGTTGACAGCGGATGCTAAGAGTTGGAACTACAATACTGTACATGCTTTGTTTGATGAGGATACAGCAAGAAAGATCATGCTGGTCCTATCAGTCGCCATGGAGGGGGATTTCGCCTCTTGGCCGCACACCCGGTTTGGTTCCTACTCAGTTCGATCAGCCTACAACCTTGCTCGCTCTGCTCGTGCCTTATCTAGCTCAGGTTCAGCTTCGTGCTGGCAAGATGAAGCAAAGCTGTGGAAGAAATTGTGGGCGTCAAAAGCCCCTGGCAAGATGAAAATAACACTCTGGCGATTTGCTCATAATTGTTTGCCGAGTGGGATTCAACTCCGTCGTAGAGGTGTTCCTAAGGCTGGTGCATGCATCTTCTGTAACAGAGATGAACCTGTGGAGCACGCTCTTCTTACCTGCACCTTTGCACGAGCGGTTTGGCAGGATGTCCAGGCTGAGTTTCCGGTCCAGCTACGCCGGCAGCTGTTCACCTCTCCGCGTGCCTGGGTGCTAGACTTTCTGGATCGTTGCTCGGACATGGAAGCAACGACAGTGATGACGACTATGTGGCATATATGGGACGCAAGAAACAAAGTTCGGGAAGGTGAACCTCTTATGCATCCCGGATCTATTGCCACCAAAGTGAAGGTATACATCAACTTAATTTCGCTGCACCTCTATAAACCTACTACCAAACACAGGCGTGAGTCCTCGTCGACTGCTAAGTGGTCTCCGCCGCCGGTTGGTACGGTCATGGTGAACTCCGATGCAGCGATCTTTGAAGCGTCCAACAGCATGGGCTTTGGATTTGTTATCCGGGATCATAATGGATCATGTCTTGCTGCTTGCGGTGAGCATGTCGATGGGGTAACATCTCCTGAAATGGCTGAAGCTCTTGCCCTTCGGAGTGCCCTCTCCTTTGCTGTTGAAGAAGGTTTTGGGCGTTTATTGATGGCATCAGATTGCCTGTCGGTTATCCAACGAGTCTCCAGCTCAGAAGTGGATCGATCGGCGCTTGGTGATGTCACTGAAGACATTAAACGTCTAGCTTGCTTGGCTCCCTCATGTTCCTTTATCCATGTGTTTCGAGGTGCCAATGCTTCGGCGCACTACCTAGCTAGAGCTTGTGAGTACTCTGGAGTGTGTCGCGTGGTGTTGCTCCGGATTGCATCCAGGAGCAGATTTGTAAAGACATTATGGTTATTTGATCAATAAAGGTTCGCGTTGATTTAAAAAAAAAGGGGCTTGATATCACAACCGACCTCGCGCATACGTGATATCACGACGCAAGGCGGAATCAATCCCTAGGCGGAATAAAATCTACAAGACGGCCGGGTTTTTGCTATGCATACGTGCGGCATTACCAGGATGGCTGAGTCGATCGCGTCTCAATTGCGTTCCTCCCGTGTCCGGCATCACCAAGTCGCGTACATCAGTGATGGGATCGCTAGTTGTGATAAGGAGGCATTGTGAGATGGATTCACATGTATCAAATATCCATGCAAGCTAGTCACGATCTGCCCATCCATTGCATGGATTTGCGCATGAGCGTCAATTGCATGCATGAATTGTTTGAGCAAAGGGAACGTACCATGCTGGATCGATTCTAGCTATGCCTGCCTCACGTTTCCAAAAGAGCAACGACGTACGAAATTCAATATGCGGAGAAGTCCTATGTCTTTTCTAACTCAGCAGCACATGGGATTAAAGCAAAGAAGCCAAACTACGTGAAGCTCTTAAAATCAAAACCTCACGCCCGCCTTCAACGCGGTCAGTCGCGCCTGTCATCGACATGGTGTACAACATCTTACAATGGAAGAAACGTTCCTCGAGCTTGGTAGAATCACTGACGACATTCATCTGGAAGATGGTCGTTGGAGAGTTCTCCGCCTTGGATCGTTTGCACAAGCATACCAGCATCAGTTTGGCCAGGCTTAGCCGGATTGGAAATTCTTTGGGGAGTTTTTCAAGATGTTTCATGGATCCGCCTACAACTTGAAGACGACGCTTACACTTGAAGTTGGAACTAGATGGAGGAACGCGAAGATCTCGGAGAACTCCGGGGGCTACTGTTGGGGATATACCAAATAGGTATACCAACGACATAGTCTCATACCGGCAAACCCAGGTGACCGACAGATGGCGATAGACAAGACGGATGTCCAGCCAGGATAAAGGAAGGCGGCGTGTCACCGCCTAAGATGGAAGCCGGGCGCCTTGGAGTACAAGACATAGTATATGTATTAGTCTAGGACTCTGTTACCTGTCCGGCTAGGACTCTCCTTGTAACACTCGGTCTGGTCGCCTATATAAGCCAGCCAGAGGGAGCTCTTAGGGCACGACAAGATTAGACAAGACAACACAATACGCTCTGCGTATCCATTGTAACCTGTACACTTGTTGCCTATAGTAGATTCTAGCAGGAAGTAGGGTCTCCTCCACCGATGGGAGCCTGAACCTGGGTAACTCGTGTCATGCCGTCCCGGACGCTCTCCGCCTTACACCCCCGGTACTCTAAATTCTCCGTGAGGACCCCCTCATGGCGTACTCGTCGACAAACCACGACAGGGAGGGGCTGGCGGCGGGGTGTTAGGGTTTCCACCCCCCAGATCGCCTGGAGGGGGCGACGTGAGGAGCGGAGGTCCAGGCTCCCCAAGACAGAACACATGGAAACATGTACGGTTATCACGAATATGTGTAACTCAGTGCAACCATGTAAAGCTAACATCAATAGACCGGTTCCAAATTTGCAAAATAGTGGGCGCCTAGGAAGCTAGTTGTGCACCCTAATCCGGCTGTTAGATCCTCCCATATAGAAATTTTCCACCGTCGATTGACTTAACGGCGTCGCTGAATCCGTCGCACCAACCGCCCGTCCCTATCGCAAGAAAGAAAGAGTCGCGGTCCACCTCCCACCCTGCCTCCTAACCAGGATGGCACCCGTCGGTTTGGGGCCGGGTCCGCCCCCATACCCGCCCCATACCCGCCCCATTTAAGTTGTCGGGTCTCATTTTTTACCAGACCCGCGACCCCGGCCGGGTTCGGGGCCCCGACGGGTACCCGCCTCGGGAGCGACGCCGACGCACGTGGGGAAGAAAACAATGGATATTGGATATGGTTGGTGGGAATGGACCGTGCGTGCGTGTGTTGTCTCCAGGACTCCAGATTCCATCGCGTGCATGTGAGTGTGGGTTGTGTGGTCCATAGCTCGTGACGTGTGGTTAGACATAGGATTACTAGGGATAGGAATAGGCTTAGGCGGGTCTGCGGGTCTACGTTATGGGTTTGCCAACCCCAGACCCGCCCCGTTAGACCTGGCGGGTCTCACATTTTACCAAACCCTCCCCATTTAAAAGTATCCGTCGGGTTTGCGGGTTTCAGGGCCCATTGCCATCCCTACTCCTAACGAGTCACGTGAGAAAATCCTCCCCGAGGCACCAAGTCGATTCCCACCTCCCCGATTCCCCACCATCAAGCCGATTCCCACGGGCCACAGGGGCTCTGTCCCCGGTGACCGTTTGGCCGCCCTCGCCAGGGATCCGTCGCCGGAGACCGTCCTCCGCCACCACCAGGTAGCCCGAACGCTGCTCTTGTAGCTGCGGCCGCCCACTGCCTCATTGTCGCCCGTCTCCAAACACTCCCCGCCGCCAGGCCCGTCGCCCACTGGTCCCCTCGTCACCGCCGGATGGGGGCCCCGCGCAGCCGCGGGAGTGGGCTCTCGCGCGGCCCGTCCCTGTTCTACCGCGTGACCCGTCCCTGTTTCTACCGCGCGACTTGCTCAACGGCCGGCCAAATCGGATCGCCGCCTCCTGGATCCGCCGCTGCGTGATGTGTGCTTGCTCGCCGGCAATCATGGAGCAGACAGGGTAGTGTAGATGAGGTGTTCCAGCGTCGCCTGGTCGAGGTGGGGTCCTCCCGTCGACGCGAATTGGAGGCGGTGGCCTTGCTCCTCCACGACCAGAGCCGTACCCTACCCCGCCGCTGCTCCCTAGCCGGTGGACGTAGACCAGTGCCCCACGCCTCTCCTTCCCGGTTGTGGACACGACCTATCCTCCCGGTCTCCGGCCGGCTGACGCGGGAGGAGATCTGGGCGGCCGGCCGGCGCGGCGTGGAACTCCACGCGGCGCGGGCGACCCGTGGCCAAGCGGAGAGAGGGGATTGGGGCCAGGCACGGGTGGCCTTTTCTTCGTGGGTGGCAATGGCAATGCTTTTTTTTCCTGAATCAAACGAGGAACGGGTCAAAAGCAGCAAACGGACGTGAACCGTAGCAAACGGAAGCACGAATCACGGGACGAGATCCAATGGCTCCAAGTGCGTGCACAGCTAGCAACGTAGGCTATATAAATATTATGATTGTTTGCATATGTTATAAAGCATGATGAAAATACATCAAGATACAATGAAAAGTCTCATCACATCAAAACGCATGATGATGCATTTTTTTTTGTCGAAAATGTCAACATCATGTTAGTTGCACGTGTTGATTCCAAGGTTACCATCACGACAACACACTGTGCATACAAATCCACGCTAGCATAAATAAATGTGATACTATATAACCTTTGAAAATCATGTAATATAATACCTCTGTTTCATAATGTAAGTCTTTCTAGCAGTTCAAACTGAGCTGATCAAAATGCTTACATTCTGGAACAGATGTACTAGTTATTAATTTACAGAGTAGGAGTTTGAACATTAAGTTGTGGGGTAAGTATTTAATCCATGTCACTCAAAACTATCAGGCTAGGAGGCGTGTCAATCACATGCCCCAACCTCTATTGTAAATGGAATGCAAGATAATGAGAAGCAAATGTAAGATAATATTTTTTACCTCTGGTCATACTTATGAACAATTATGTATACACCAGGAGTTAGGTGTTAATATAAGAAACTATTATTCAATCATTAGAAATAGATTTAATCAAAATATAAATGCAAATATCCCTAGGTTTCATCTTGTTTGAGGTCACACTAGTATAATTCTGTAGCATTTGTTTGTGGCAATAGAGTAAGCAATGAAGAGAAAGTAATGACTTTGATGAATACAATCAACCAACAACCTCAACCGTTTATCCAATTAAATTCACAAAAAATTCAAGGTCACACAAAGATGTGATGAACAATCTTAGTCTATATTTTAACTCAGAAGATTATCATATTGAAATAAAAGTCTCCAATTTTTGAAGTTATGTTTCTTCAAAGTAGTATTGAAGCCCAGACACACAACACTTAAATGCTACGCCAACAAATATCATCTAAGAGAGAATCACAATACCACCATTAGTCCTAATCTTGCATACAAAAATGTCTCAACATACTCAAGACCATCTACAAGCTGCATGTGAAAAAACACCTTGTAGGAGAAAGCTCCTAACACTTTTGACGCGCCTATGAAGAAAAATAAATCGAGTACATGGTTTGGGAAGTATTGGAGAATTTGAAATACATCTTGACCTATTTGGGGCATGCTTTGTCTCTAGCCGATGCCAGCCTTACAAAAAAATTGTCGTGCTCGCAACTTCTGGCCATTGTTTGTATGGCCCCTCAGCTCGACCAAACTAGCCCATGCGTGCTTGTGCTTTTTTCGCCAAACCGTGGGGTTGTCGAGGGATCTAAAATCGGTCACGAATGATTTGGAATCCAAAGGTCTCTCTAACATGTCTCATAAAATTCATTTTCTTTCAATTTTGTGCCCAACATGGGAGAGAAAAAAGAGAGAAAAAAATACAATTATATGCCTTTTCTTTTCACTACACTTCTTCCTCTTCCACAACCCAAATGCAACTTGTTGCCCGTCAAAATCCATGGAAAATGTTGGTGAGTCTTGCCTTCTAACAACAAAAATGGATTCATAATAATAAGTGGTGGTCATAACTACCATTTCTCATTCCATGAAAACCCCTAACGATCTAATCTAAACCCTAGTTATCACTATGTAAGCTAACCTAGTTGGACCAAAGCGGAAACAATGCGGTCCGTGGGTAAATTAGATGAAATCCAAACGGAGGCCCAATATTTTTGCCAAAAACTAGTAAGCACTGTGGCTTGAATCCAAACAACCTCAGCTCACAAAATATTCAGCCGTGCCTTTGGTTTGGCCATGCAATTTTTGTGGCATGACTTGTTATGGGCTCAAACCAATCTTATCTTTATACCAAACTCTTTTACTTTACCATAACCCACCTTGTCACTAGATGCATTTCATCTTTTATTGATAACGTTTGATATGTTGCCTTAAATTACTTTGAAATACATATAGTACAACTTAAATGTTAGTAAGCTAAGAAATATAGGTCATACATATGTTTTCCATACAACTCCAATATTTATTTTATTAATATATTCCTGTGCTTAACTAAAGCTAAAGTTTTGTTGCAAAAGTTGTATCAGCATTTAATTTTTTTTTGTCATGTTTAAGACTATTTGTTACACTAGTTCAACCCCTAAATACATATCCATCACAAATTTTATATCTGCGCATTAGCGTATTTTAGTTTGTGTATTGATGTCTACCTCCATATTATATTAATATATGTCTATGTTACTTTGCATAGTGTACTCATAGAGGTTTCTAGATCCCAAAGAGTATTTTAGTTTGGAATGAAGAGTTCTATAATGTATGATTTATACATTGATTTGATGGTATTTATCTCTTATTCATCCAATATCCTCTATGCATTACATAGTGAACATTTGTTCATACATAATTTGAGGAAATTATAATTAACTACTAAATCTAAATTCATATCTTTATTTTCGTGGATTCATCATCGAGCATTTTCGACATTGTTATGCCTTCGGTGAGATCTAGCGTGCCATGCATCAAATGACGATAATGTCAAATAATTGCTCCATAGAAATGACCAATATTGGCGAAGACAAAGATCATTTATCCAGAAGTTCCAATCCTTAAGACAATTCTAATTTTTTTAAAGGCTTGCATAATGTCATTGTTGTTTTCCGACAATATTTGTTCGGGGGAGGTGGAGCGTCTAGAAGAACTCGACGGTAACACTCAAATACAAGATTTAGATCCGAGCAATTAGAAGCCCAATAACAAGCAAAAAACAAGAAACTATAAACCCAATTACAAGTTAATTATGAGAAAATCAAATAAAAACATATAAAGTTCAAAGTTGTGCACAATTAGACATCAATATGTAATTGCACACAATGTGCAATTGCATATATACATGTAATTGCAGACATGTGTAAAATTGCACATATAAAATTAATGGCATAAAAAAAAGTCCATGGAGCAATTATAGATTGCTTTCCAACACGTCCATGTGCGTACATTACGTCACAAAAAGGTAAAAAAATGTAAAGATGTGCGATTGCACATGGATATACAATTAGAAAAAAAATACACAAAAATACACGCGTGTAACGGCCAGAGAAGATCCTGCTGGTGGTTCGCCAGGTAATAACAGGCACACGTGGATCAATTGGTAGTAATAGCAACAGAAGATCGAAGATCTTGCAGGTCAATCCATCCGTACTAAAAGAATCCATCGGTGGATCCTGCCATCCATCACTAGCAACCCAAGCCTAACTCAAAAACATCAAACGAGCCGGCCCAGAAGAAAAGTCCAAAAACAAACAAGGATAAGTGCAGCCCAATACTATGAACAAAATAAACAACAAATGGATCGGTCGAGCTCTAACTAAATTCTCGGTTGCCGAGAATCAGCAAAAGCAAACATGTATGGTCTGTCTAATGCTCAGCTGACGTATCAGCCACCTTTTTTTATCTTTCCTATTTACGGCATGTACAATGGTGGAGAAGACTAGTCTTCTCTTAGCCATCCACGTCATTTAGAGGAGGCAAAAAAATTAAGTAGTACAGTGCGTCATCTCTTAGTGCCATCCTGATGCATGTAAAATGCATACATGAACTTTGTAGTTTGTTGACATGTTTTCCCACATATTTGCATCATATATAATGTTATATCCATGTTTTACATTGATTTTTGGGGATTTTCCAATGATCCCCTTTATTTTGGTTATAACCCTGCAGGGCAGAAAAACCCTGTTTTATGTAGTATTTTTTAAGTTTCATGACCTTAACGAATTCAAATGGACCTGAGCTTTTGGGGATGTCAATATTTCACCACGAGAAGCATCTGGAGTGCTGGAACCTCCCGAGGTGGGCCAGGAGGCCCAAAAGAGAGTGGAGGGCGCGCCCTCTCACCTCTTTTCCTCCTCGGCCGTCCGATTCGCTTGATTCTTTCGCCCACAGACTTCTTTTGACCTAAAAACCCATATATAAGGACCCCCCCGGGAGTCCTCGAGACGGAGCATACCAGAGACGAAAACACCACCAAACAGAGTCAGATTCAGCGAAGATTGGAAGGGGGAAACTCCATCGGAGCCGCTGCCGGAGGGATCTCCATCTTCTCCAACGTCTCCAACATCATCAACATGATGAAGAGCGAGTAGTCCACCTCTAGAGTATGGGTTTGTGGTAGTAGCTTGATCTATTTCTCTCTTGTTCTTCATAGATCTAGTACCATATGAGCTGTCCAACATGATTATGGTCATATATGTAATTCCTATGTGGTGGATCTTTATTCTATGATTTGGTATATGAGATTGGAACCTATTATGTGTAAGATGTATTGATAGATACATATGATCACGTACCCCGTTCTTAATTGCTTGTTTTGATCCAAATTGTATGCAAGAACTTGTATGGGGAGAGGTGTGTATTAGATGGAGTAGCATGGTGGTAATGATTGTATAGTGACAATAAAATTCAAGATCTACTATGGTTTTTACCTTTCTTTTGCTGCCTCACCAGGGATAAAGTGAATTCATGTGCTATTATTATCTTGTGACAGCTAGATAATCTTGTTTGGTCAAGGTAGCATATATGTATTTCAAACATCATGTCATATTACTTAAAGCTATACTCTGATTGTTCTTAATTCAAGATTGCATGGAGTTTTCCCTTTCTTGAGGAGTATAAGAGAGATGTGTTGCATCATCTCTATGTTAGGACGTGATGCCCATACGAATGCTTATCAAACATATATAGAAGTTTCACCAATATTGTATCATTGATGAATTGTTTTATGATCACCACAACTTAAAAAGAGAGTAGACAAGTGAACCCATGAATCCGGATCCAATTTTAATCATAAGAAACAACTTTCCATCACTTTTATCATCACTTTTATTTTCTGCAATTTATTATTTCGAAAATACAAAAATACTTTCCTTACTTGCAATCAACCATAAAAACGCAAAAACAACTTTATCTTCATTACTATCATCTAGTTTGCATTGTTTTACTTTATTTACTTTATTTAGTTACTTTACTTTTATTATTATTTCATATTACTAATACTAAACCTTGTGCTTGACAACCACACGGTGGAGTTGGGGGTACAAGACAAAGTTCTTTGCTTTACAGGTTGCTTGACAAGAAGAAGACGAAAAACTTCTAAGCCAGTTCCCTGAGAGTTCGATAACAACCCTCGAGTCACCCTTGTGGGAAAAGAAGCTTTCTACAACACTCTGCACTTGGAGTCTCGACAAAGTGGTACAGATTGTTGCCATAATATCCCTAGTTATTAATGATAATTATTTAAATTTTAGTACAAAATCGTGTTGATAAGGGAAGTCATATGATATAATGCAGAAATTAGCATTCCCTTATTTTCTAAGGGATCATCCCTTAGATAAGAGATCAGCTCTTAACTAAGGGAATACTACCTTCTATTTTTTAATCTCCCTAATCCAACAAGACAAAATAATCTGACGTGGTAACTCTAAGAGAAGTCTGACGTCACCCTGTTGTACATGTCCTTAGAAATCGATTGTTCTGTTTCCGTTAAAAATGCTGAATTCTCCATCCAGCGGTCCAACGTACACACAATCTGGCAGAACGAGCATGCCGTGGCGCGCTTCATGGATCACTAGCCCATGTGCTCCTCTTTGGGACCACTACGATACGACCATGTGCATGTAACCTGTGAGCAGCCATATATTCTAGTCTAGCAATATTTGCTGACGTCAGCTTATTTTATTCTGCTAGTATTTTTGTTTAACTCTTATAATCGTGTACTGATTCCCTTAGGGCTTTGGAACTGGCTGTTTGTGTATTAGTTTGTACAACTGAGGTAGTAAGGGCCTATTTAATGTTTTTTCCTGTAACGGCTAAAATGCTACACAAGATAGATAAATAAAATTGTATCCAATTTTTCTCAGTTGCATCCCCACTCGCAATTAAAATAAAATCCCAATTAAAGCATAACTTGCTGCTGGAAGAAGTATTAGTTGCAAACTTACTTGTAATAGCAAAAATCACACTTGCAAGCATCCCAGTTGCAAGTCGGGTTGCAACTGAAAAACCCTGACTTGCAACTAACAAAAAATTCAGTTGCAACCTGACTTGTAACTGGATAAAATTTTAGTTGCAACCCAACTTGTAACATAAAAAACCACAATTACAATATAACCGCAAAAACTCAGTTGCAATCCCAATTGCTACTGAAAATCTTAGTTGCAACTCGACTTGTAACAAAAAAATATTTCAGTTGTAACCACACTTATAGTTGGGAAAAAACTCAGTTGCAACCCGACTTGAAACTCGGAAAATTCTCAAGCTACTGAGAAAACAACCTAGTTATAAAACCATTTGCAACTGGAAAAAATCTCAGTGACAACCATAGTTGCAACCCCCCTAGGTATCAAAATCACGATACAATCCAACGTTTCAGGAGTAGACAAATCCACGCGCGTCCAACAACCTAACTCGACAAAAATACAAATAGCCTACAGAACAACCCACGTAGAGAGAAAAAATAGTTGTGGCAAATTTCTGTTATTGGAGTACATCATGAAAAAGTATTCAAAAAAGCAAGAAAAACAATAAACACAAAATCGAATTTAAATGCTAGCAGCCCACCACAACAAGCCCATACATGCAGCCCACGACGGACTTCACGAAAATGCACCCTTTTGGCCCATGCCTCCTTGCCTCGCTCGGCCTACCGATACAAGGAAAAAACATGCTCGTGTGCCTAGCTAATAGCGATTACATATCCTCAACAAAAAAAAAAAGCTAATAGTGATTACAAAGGAAACTCAAATCTTAGGCTCATGATCCGACGGCTCTCGAGGTGACTGAGAAATAAGGGCAGTTCTAGATGCCGAGTAGGTTTTAGTTACAAGCTTCGTAGTTCCCTGGGTGTGTCAAGTGGGGAAACTCAACCCATGTTTTCGAATAGATTTGATCGAGCTACTACCAGGACAAGAATTATGGAACGAAATGAGTAATTACCAATAGGAGAAGACTTGGTACTCACATGATCGATAGATGCATGCCTCAACAAGCATCAACCTCATTGTATAGCAGACCGGGAATATAGTGTTCACCGCACTGGGGGAGAACGGAACCCACGTTTTCGAATAGATCGATGCTGAGTTTCGCCATCGATCACACAAAGGTACCACGACACACGCACACAAGAAGATATTATTCGCTTACGTTGAGAAAGAGATCGATGGATAGATCATAGATGCATGTCATTGCCAGCTCGCAACAAGATGCATGGCCTAATTATTGGAGGAGTTGCCAAAGGTTAGCGTGGAGCCCTTGAGCGCGTCCTGGACGATCCCGTCCAGCCGAGCGGCCATGGCCGGCATCATGCAGCTGCTCCAGTCCCCCGCCGTCCCGCTCCTGAAGAAGGTGGCGTTCTTGATCCCGAGCAGCATGCTCCCGCTCCTGTTCACCTCCAGCCCCTTGAGGTTCCCGAGGCTGCAGAGGTCCATGACGTCGCGCACCTCCCTGGCGGCCTCCTCCTCCGGCGAGAACGGGCAGCCCATGAACGCAGCCAGCGTCCTCAGGTTCCCCGCCGGGTCGAGCAGCATGTCCTCGTACCTGAGGAACAGCACCTGGTCGGGGCGCCGACGGCTCGCCTCCCAGAACTTGAGCGCGTGGCGCCAGTGCGGGCCCGACGTGCACCGGCCCTGGCAGAAGAGCTCGAAGGCCTCCTCGAAGGTCGGCATGGCGGGGGGACGGCGCGTCGCCGGCTCCGGCGACGTCGAGCAGCGGCAGTATGGCGGCGGTGGTCTTCTGGAGTTCTGGTGGAAGTGCCAGAAGGAGACGAGCGTGTCCTTGGGGTCCCGGCAGAGGTAGACGATCTTGCAGTCGTCCGTGGAGGTGATGGCGTGGGGCAGCAGGGAGTAGGGGAGGTGGGAGGCGAGCAGGCGGGGGGAAGGGAGCTCCCCGTGCAGCTTGTCGTCGCCGGCGAAGTCGGTGGCGATGAGGTCGGGGCTTGTTATAAACGATAGCAAATAAACGACGAAGAGCGTAACGATCAAACCAAATGGGACACGAGATTTTAACGTAGAAAACCTCTCCAAAACAAAGGAGAGGAAAAAACCACGGGCGCCAGCCAGCAATACTTCACTATATCGGGTGAGATTACAAACGCCGTGGGTTTACAATGTGTGGCTTACCCAACCGGCGGCTTACAAGAGGAATATATGGTGGCATAAAACTCTAGGTCAGCTGCAGTCTGACTCGGAAACGACGTGTACCGTACGGGCCTCCGCTTCGCTCCGAAGTTAGGCTCTCACTTTATATCTTCATATGAATTTGGAACACATCAAAATAACACTCCACCTTGAGACAAATTCCATCTTGTAGCATGAACGAGAAATTCAACCTGAAACACAACAAAGAAAACACTTTCGGCGCCAAATAGCCTCTTGGGCTAGACAGTGATACCAACTAAGCCCGAGCAAAGCTCGAACTTAGTAACAGGAACTGGCTTTGTCATCATATCAGCAGGATTATCATGAGTACTTATCTTGCATACCTTCAGTTTACCTTTTGCAACAACATCACGCACATAATGGTATTTGACGTCAATGTGCTTTGTTCTCTCATGGAACATCTGATCCTTAGTAAGGTAAATAGCACTCTGACTATCACAAAACAGGTTAATGCAAGTATCATCTCCACAAAGCTCAGCAAACAAACCTTTCAGCCAAACCGATTCTTTACATGCTTCAGCAATAGCCATGTACTCTGCTTCAGTGGTAGACTGGGCAACAACGGATTGCAACGTTGCCCTCCAACTCACGGCACAACCACCAAGCGTGAACACATAACCTGTGAGGGATCTCCTCTTATCCAAATCGGCAGCAAAATCTGAATCCACATAGCCTACGAGTCCCTCATCAGTCTTGCCGAACTTGAGGCAAGCATTGGATGTGCCACGAAGGTACCTGAAAATCCACTGAACAGCCTTCCAATGTTCTTTACCAGGATTAGCCATATATCTACTAACCAAACTCATAGCATATGATAAATCTGGACGTGAGCAAACCATGGCATACATTAAAGAACCAACAGCACTAGAATATGGAACTCTAGACATGTACTCAAAATCCTCATCCGTACTAGGACATTGTTCAGCTGACAATTTAAAGTGAGGAGCAATAGGAGTACTAACAGACTTTGCATCATGCATGTTAAAACGATGAAGAACTTTCTTAATGTAATTTTGCTGACTAAGAAACAACAAACCAGAATTTCTGTCACGGGTAATCTCCATACCTAGAATTTTCTTAGCAGCACCAAGATCCTTCATCTCAAACTCGCTACTCAACTGTGACTTGAGAGCAGCGATATCTTTCTTGCTCTTGGCAGCAATCAACATATCATCAACATATAATAACAGGTATATAGGTGATCCATTAACAAACTTAATGTACACACAGCTATCAAATTCAGACCTCTTAAAGCCATGTGACAACATAAAAGAATCAAACCTTTTATACCACTGACGAGGAGATTGTTTCAAACCGTATAAGGACCTTTTCAACTTACACACAAGATCCTCCTTACCAGGCACTATGAACCCTTCTGGCTGGTCCATGTATATCTCCTCCTCCAACTCTCCATGCAGAAACGCAGTCTTTACATCTAACTGCTCAAGCTCAAGATCACGCATAGCAACAATACCAAAAATGTACGAATTGAACTATGCTTAACAACTGGAGAGAAAACATCATTATAATCACACCTGGAATTTGACTGAAGCCTTTTGCAACTAACCTTGCCTTAAACCTCGGAGGCTCGCTAGGAGATAAACCCTCCTTTCTCTTGAAGATCCACTTACAGCGGACTGCCTTCTTTTTCTTAGGCAAGCGCACAACTTCCCATGTGCCATTTTTTCGAGTGACTGCATCTCTTCTTGCATAGCAGCAAGCCACTTCTCGCGGTCACCGGAACCAATAGCTTCAGTATAGTGGACGGCTCATGTCCGTGCTCCACCTGTTCTGCACAACTCAGAGCATAATCAACAATGTTACACTCTTCAATTAAACGTGGTCGAGGACCACAATTCCTCCTGTTCCTACGAGCAGCAATAGACTGTTGTGGCTGCAAAACAGGGGGTGAGTTCTGAACATTATTATTATCAGAATCAGAAGAATCAGAATCATCAGAACCAGCAGAATCAGGATCAGAATCATCTGA
Organism: Poa pratensis; assembly: GCA_947311845.1. Lineage (NCBI taxonomy): Eukaryota > Viridiplantae > Streptophyta > Magnoliopsida > Poales > Poaceae > Poa > Poa pratensis. The sequence goes on along the minus strand of CAMZMU010000033.1, from coordinate 22,889,947 downwards.
AGTAGCAGCACCATCATTGTCAACAGTGACATTTTCCTTTTCAACAGAGTGCTCCACCTCGACACGAACCTGCTCCTCAGAAAAATCTGGCAAAACATCTGAGGACAACTTATCAAAGTACATAACAGATTCATTGAAAACAACACTCCTGCTCATAAATGCCTTGCTAGTTTCGGGATTCCATAACTTGTATCCTTTTACACCCGAACCATAACCAATGAACACACACTTAATAGCTCTCGGCTCTAACTTTCCATTATCAACATGAGCATAAGCAGTGCAGCCGAAAACTTTAAGCTGTGAATAATCAGCAGGAGAATCTGACCATACCTCAATGGGAGTTTTCTTGTCGAGGGGAATAGATGGTGACCTGTTTATCAAGTAGCAGGCGGTGGCAGCCGCCTCAGCCCAAAAACGCTTACTCATGCGAGCGTTGGAGATCATGCAGCGAGCCTTGGAGATGATGGTCCTGTTCATCCGCTCCGCTACACCATTCTGCTGAGGCGTGTACGGGATGGTGAGGTGCCTGACAATGCCTTCTTTCCTGCAATAATCATTAAAGGCATTCGAACAAAATTCGCCACCATTGTCAGTACGAAGTAATTTCACCTTCCTTTCTGTTTGCCTTTCAATCATAGCTTTCCACTCTTTAAAAGCAGCAAACGTATCATCCTTATTTTTCATGAAATAAGGCCAAACTCTTCTAGAGTAATCATCAATAATGGTAAGCATATAACGAGCACCACCATAAGAGGGCTTACGAGATGGCCCCCAAACATCAGCATGTACATAATCAAGTGTACCTTTGGTGGTGTGGACAGAAGCATTAAACTTAACTCTTGTGTGCTTACCGAAAATGCAGTGTTCACAGAACTGCATCTTACCCAAACTGCATCCTTGCAGCAAGTCTCTCTTGATCAATTCTGCCATACCAAGTTCACTCATATGTCCAAGACGCTTATGCCAAAGGTTAGTTTTACTAGCGTCATCATGAGAAACAGCAGCAACAGTACCAGATAACGTGCTACCTCTAAGAACATATAACTTAGCAGAATTCATATCACCAACCATAACAATGAGAGAACCTTTTGATACCTTTAGGAGTTTATTTCCTCCTTTGTACTTGTACCCGTCACAGTCAAGGGTACTGAGCGAGATCAAATTTCTTGCCATGGTTGGTATGTGTTTCACTCCCGTCAACGTGCGTGTCATACCGTCATGTGTCTTGACCTGAACGGAACCAACGCCAACAATGTTGCATTGCTGGTCGTTCCCCACACGCACGAAATCTCCAGTCTGCACTAACTCATAAGAACTGAACCAATCTTTGTTACAGCAAATATGAAAAGAACATGCAGTATCTAGAATCCATTCATCCTGACGAGAAACACATGCAGCTAAAACAGCTAGGCATTCGCCATCAGAACTACCATCAACAACAGAAGCCTCACCGGTATCATTACCTTCATTATTTTTCGGTTGGTAAGTACCTTTTCTTTTCTCCTTGTTCTGCAACTTCCAACAATCATCAATGACATGATTAGATTTCTTACAATACCTGCAGAACTTGTCACGGCCTTTAGACTTTGAGCGACCTCTGTCACCCTTGCTCTTGTCTCTGTTGTTGTTGTTGTAGTGGTTATCTCGCTGCTCAGGCCTCCCTCGGACCTGCAAAGCATCGCCCTTGGAGGACGACGTCTCCTCTTTCTGTACCATACCTTTCATCTTTTCCCTGGCAAGCAGGGCCTCATATACTTCCGCGGTGGTTAGTTCATCACGGCTTAACAGTATGGTATCACGAAAATTTGCAAAGGAATTTGGCAGCGAGCATAGAAGTAAAAGTGCTAGATCTTCATCATCGTACTTTACCTCCATCGACACTAGGTCAGAAACGATCTCCTTAAAGATCGATAAGTGATTCATTACCGAACCACCTTCTTGCAACTTGTGCGTGAACAACTTCATCTTCACATGCATCTTGCTGGTGAGATCTTTGGACATGCAGATCGACTCCAGCTTAGCCCACAGTGCCGCTGCGGTTTTCTCCTGGAGTACTTCTTGCAGAATATCATTAGATAGATGAAGTTGAATAAGCGATAAAGCCTTACGGTCTTTCCGCTTCTCATCGGCGGTCCATGGCCGCATCCTTGTCGCCGAATTTCTCCAGCGCCTCGTCAAGATCATTGGACTGTGCGAGGATCGCACGCATCTTGACCTGCCACAGCGAAAATCTCGTCTTGTAGTCCAGCGCCGGTAGATCGAACTTCATCGATGCCATCCAAAACCCTAATCTGAAAACAGATCTGAAACAGGGCTCTGATACCACTTGTTATAAACGATAGCAAATAAACGACGAAGAGCGGAACGATCAAACCAAAGGGGACACGAGATTTTAACGTGGAAAACCTCTCCAAACAAAGGAGAGGAAAAAACCACGGGCGCCAGCCAGCAATACTTCACTATATCGGGTGAGGTTACAAACGCCGTGGGTTTACAATGTGTGGCTTACCCAACCGGCGGCTTACAAGAGGAATATATGGTGGCATAAAACCCTAGGTCAACTGCAGTCTGACTCGGAAACGACGGGCCTCCGCTTCGCTCCGAAGTTAGCCTCTCACTTTATATCTTCATATGAATTTGGAACACATCAAAATAACAGGGCTGACCTCGAGGAAGCCGACGAGGTCGTGGGGGCTGCTGCGGTGTAGAGGGTGGTTGCCGGCGGCGGAGGATGGTGGGTGGGTGGCGCGGTTGAGGGCGGAGAAGGCGAGGGCCTTGAGCCAGGTGGTGCTGGACTTGGGGAAGGTGTCGAGGATCACGTCGGTGGGTCGGGCCTGAAGCGGGCGTGCGAGGCGGCGATGCCCTTGAGGAGAATGGTCGCCAGCCAGAAGCCCCCGTAGAAGCGCAGCGGGTAGGGCGGGAACCCTGGCCCTGTGGGGAGACACGACATCATCTTCGGTAGCAGTGGCGGATCCATGTAGAGCTAGGGGGGTGCACAGGACACCCCCAAGATAATTTTTTCTTTGTATAACTATAGATTTTCACCACATGTGCACCCCTGAAATTGAGATTTTTGTCCATCTTTTTTTTGAACAAAAGATTTTGTCCATCTGTGCACCTGTTTCCGTGGCAAGGCACCCCGGCCGTCTCTGCTCTAGCTCCGCCAGTGTTCGGTAGGTTGGCGTGCGGCGGGGTGGCGCAGCTGCTGACCGCCGGTGTAAGTACTGCAACCCCTTCTTCTTCTTCTTGTGCGGCGGCGCCGCCCGCAGGAGCAGTGGTGCTAGTGCTACTACCAACCATGGTACTACACTGAGCAAATAGCGTGTACGAGTACGACGTTGTTGGTGTGTTATATGCTTGCGTTTAATTAACGTGCATGAGAGGGCAGCATCTGCTCCTTTGTCACGTCAATCGTACTATTTGTAGATGATTGAATGTCGTCGCGCGCGGTTGTTCTTGGCACTAGCCATCCACACAAATCTTATCACTTCTTGCACTGTGCGCGTGTTTCCGGGTACAAATGGGCCGGCTACATTCCGGTGATGAAAATTTTCGACCAGATCTCGTTTCAGTAGTAGGCTACTAGTACAAACCGATAATCATGGATCGCACTAGGCGTTCCCGGACGATGGGAGTTTCCCATCCTCATGCTCCCTTTGCCGCCACGTTGTCCCCAAAACGGTCTCCCAGTCCCGCTTTTACTACGGTAGCAAAAAAAAAGACCCCGTTTTTCTACGGTAGCAAAAAAAAAAGTTCGGTTCAGAAAAATAGCAAAACGGTCCCTAGTCCCTTTTTTGCTACGGTAGCAAACACTATAGGAAACTCCAGATACGCCGACGGCCGGCTGCCTTCGGCACAGCCCTCCTTTGCCGTCGGCACAGGCGGTGCCGACGGTGGCCGTCAGCGTAGCCCCCTCGGCACAGAGTGGCGCTGGCGTAGCTCATCTGGCCGTCGGCGTAGACATCCCCGTCGGCACACGTTTGGTGGGCCCCGTGGCATGGCGTTAACGGCCGTCTGGTACGTGCGAGCCTACGCCGAGGGGGGCGGGCCGTCGGCGTACCTATGTACGGGAAATTAAAAAAAATGCCCGAGCGGCGGCCGCCGCCGTGCCGTATCGGCAATAGCAGCACCACCACTGTCGGGGGGCTACCCCCGGGTAGGGTCATGATATGGTATGAGCAATGTCCAAGAGTGGACCGAGGTACGGTAAAACCGACATACCCGGGCCCAGAGGAGGCCGAGTTATGATGTTGGCGGGAACCGACGTATACTCATCGAGTTATACTGACCGAGATATGGGATCCGAGACATGCTGACCGACATATATATGTCGGTATCCTGTGTGTTTTCTTATGTGCAGGGGAGGCTATTCAGGAAAGGGAATCCGGCATATCCATGCCGGGTTATAGAGATGATGCACCTTATGTCGGACGGAGGTCAGCGCTGCTGTCACATCCCGTCTGACACAGGAGCATGGTGTGCGGTATGGCGCATGTTTGAGGTGACAGGGCTCACCTCTGCTGACCAAGGACGAACGTGGGAACAGGAGTACGGGGTATGGGCAGGCCACGTCCTGTCCACTGCACAGGGTACAATCATGACGTGCAGGCATGCGCGTCTGCAGTGCCGGTACGGCGAGGTGACCGTTGCTAGTGCTGGGGTATAAATAGACCCTCACCCCCTCCTGCGTGAGGGACGACTGGAGACGACGCCCAGAGAAAGAGACATTTGCCCCCTTAGCTTCATCTTCTTCCTTAGAGCTCATTGCCATAGCTGCAAAGATACAGCACAAGGAGCACCATTCTCCTTGTGAGATACCGGCATATAGAGAGACACAGGCATGAGTAGGGGTCTTACCTCCTCACGAGGGCCCCGAACCTGGGTATATCGTGGGTGTGCTTGTGTTTTCCATGTGCACTCCTTAGCGCGCTAGCCCTCCCCGGTTCCACCAGCGTCCATCGGCTCCAACATAAGCCATCCCATGGCATCTGCCGTGATACCACCATGACAGTTGACGCCCACCGTGGGGCCAGCAGCGGCGCTGGCTGGTGTGTTCATCCGGACGGGTTCCATCATCACCTCAGGCGAGCGCGTAGTCAGTGGCCTTGTCCACAGGCTCGGCTCGCTGAACTTCATCAGCGACAACGCGGGTTGCTTCGGTAGCAGGCCGATTCCGAGGAACGGCTGCCTCGTCCTCTTCGGGACGTTCGAGATCTACGTCGCCACTGAGTTCGTCTGCAAGTACCCGGAGCATGTGCGTGTGGCTGAGGATCCTCCTGCTGTCTATGCGGCTCGCGGCCGGCGTATCACTCGCCCCGGGAGCTGCGCAGAGGTCATGATGACCGGCACTACGGGTGGTGCCGGCAAAGGAGATACCGGCACAGGAGATGCCGGCAGACCTGCTGCCAAGACCACCAGATCGGCAAAACTGCCGCTGGAGAGGACGGAGAACCTCCACGACCAGGCCGGTACATCCCAGGTGTCGGTCAGGCCGGTTCCTCTTGAAGATGTGATCCAGAAGCTGGCTGTGCCGGTAGCTACCGGTACAGAGGCTGCCCTGACAGAGGCCGAGTTGGAGTTGCATCGTCAGAACCTGCTTCAGGAGGCCCTCGCGATGGCCGAGGTGAGGAGAGAGTTCGGGATAACCCTCCGTGAGTATAACCAAGCACATGGTTTTATCCCGGTAGCTGCTCACCCTAGTCGCATAGAGGATGTGCGTAAGAGGGGTAGAGGCCTCAATACCGAGATTGCTAGAGATGGTAGATCTAGTTCCAGTAAGACTCCTAGTCACTTGTCGATCGAAAAGCCGAAGTATAGTTCCCCTGCTAAGACTCTTAGAGCTGCCGAGGCAGCAAGAGCCGAGTTATCTGGTTTATCCGGAGCAGCTCTCCGTAGGCAGCAAGACCGAGTTAATGAGTTGGTAGCTGTGGCTACCCGGCAGAATGAGGCATATTGCAAGGCTAATACAGCTGTAGGTGGGTCCCAGGTTGTTCACTCGGCTGGGGCAGCCAGTGAAAAATCTAAGGGGCAAGCTTCATCACCGCGCGTCGGTGGAGATCGTGACCGGAGTGTAAACTCCGATAAAAACAAGCAGATACAGACATATGATCCGGCGTATGCCGGAAAACAGTTAGGCGGGCAAGGCAGTGTCGGCCGGGGTAAAATCCCGGTCCGGGCAATCCAGATGCCGGAAAAGTTAACTCGGCTGGCCGAGGTTATCCACCTCGGTATCCGAGGCAGTAGCAAAATAGCGCGCATGTTCGGCAGCCACGAGGTGATGACCCGGTGGCTAACCGTTATGATGATGGTTACTCGGCTATGGAGAAAGCCGGGTATCAGAGATATGAAACTACGCTGGGATCCCGGTTGGGACCTCGCCAGCTGTCGCCGAATGATGCACGCTACAAGTTGGACAGGATCTTTATGTCCGAGATGCTGGAAGAGCAAGGCCCACCTGGCCCTGCATGCTTTGGACCTCGGATCATGAGGGAGCCACCGGTGCCGCACTTTCAATTAAACCGAGGCGCAAAGACATATGACGGCAGTACTAAGCCGGAAGACTGGCTGACAGATTATGTGTCGGCAGTACATATCGCGGGAGGAAACCGCCGATGGGCGGTGAGGTATATCCCGCAAATGTTTGAGGGGCCAGCCCGAATTTGGCTGAACAACTTGCGAGAGGGCAGCGTTGACTGCTGGCTGGACTTTGAAGAAGCCTTCGTTAGTAATTTCTCCAGTACATACAAGAGGCCGAATCGTCCTCAGCAGCTTGCCATGTGCAAGCAGAGGGAGGATGAAACTGACCGGGACTACTTGACCCGGTGGAGTACTGTCCGCAATTCCTGTGAAGGAGTTGTTGAAGCACAGGCCATTTCATGGTTTGCTCAAGGGTGCCGACACGGCTCCATGCTCTGGCAGAAGTTGCAAAGGGAGATGCCGGCCACCTTGGCCGAGACAATCCGGATTGTGGATAGCTATGCACTGGGTGATCCGATGCAGCCCTTGCTGAACTCGGTGGAACCAAGTAGAAGATACCCGCTCAACAATGGACCCGGACCAGCCAACCGAGGTGGCCACGGAGATTTCGGAAACAAAAGGAGAGATGACCGTCCGGATTACCGGTACGGTTCGAATCTAGTTGCGGCAGTGGAGCAAACCAGCCAGATGTCGGCGCTAGCCAGCGTCAGAGGACCAGTGGCCCTGCTTGGGGCCAAAATCAAGAAGGGAAGAAACCGTGGAGTGACCAGAAGAAGCCATTGACCTATGAGGCAATGCTGGATGGACCGTGCAGCTATCACACGCATGATCCTCGCAGGCCGGCAATCATTCAACCCGGCAGTGCAGCTGGTATCAGCGCACATTGAAGGAAGGGGGAGGCTCCGGAGGAAATCAGATGGGGCACCTCAGAGGCCTCCAGCGACATATCCTCAACCGAGGCAAGCACTAATGCTCACCGGGCAAACACTATTCCCGTGAATGCGCCTCCGCCGAGGCTTGCAGCTCCGAGACCTGTGGATAACAAGAGGGCCAGAAAATGTTAACCAAGTGAATGTCGGAGGCAACCGTGGCAATGCTGGTCCCGGTGGCCAGGGTGAATATCGCCAGGGTGATTATAGAGAGGCTCACCAAAGCTATGTGGTGTTTGTGACCGAGCCAACTGACAAGCAGAGCTTGAACCGGCGTGCACTCGAGGTAAACGCAGTTATGCCGGCTGTGCCGAAGTATATGCACTGGTCTGATCAGGAGATCAGCTGGAGTATGAAGGACCATCCCGGATCATGCCAAGCCCGGGAGGTTATGCTCTGGTGGTGGATCCGACATTCATTGGGCCCACCATTAATGTCAGGTTCACCCGAGTTCTCATTGACAATGGGAGTGCCATCAACATCATGTACCGAGACACCATGGTGAAGATGGGTATCTCGGCAAACATGCTGCAGCCGAGTTCTACGACCTTTCATGGTATAGTGCCGGGTGTCTCGTGTGCACCTATGGGCAAGATTTGGGTCGATGTGTTGTTTGGCACCAAGGACAACTGCCGAACTGAGAGCATCCAGTTTGAGGTGGTGGACCTCGAGAGTCCATATCATGCTTTGCTTGGCAGACCGGCACTGGCCAAGTTCATGATTTCTACCCATGTGGCTTACCTCAAGATGAAGCTGCCGGGTCCTAATGGCATCATCACCATCTCGGGTGATTACAAGCGTTCCTTGCAGTGTGCCTCGGCTGGCTCGTGTCTGGCCGAGTCATTAATCATTGCTGCAGAGAAGAAGAAGATCCATGAAGTGGTGGCGTTGGCCAGTCCGCGCAACTCGGTATGCCGGGTATGAGTAACCCGGAGCAGAATGCGGCATTCCAGGTGCCGAAGGAGACGAAGAAGATCAACGTTGACCCGGCGTTCCCGGACCACAACGTCATCATTGGTACCGGGTTGACGAGAAATAGGAAGGCGAGCTCAGTCACTTCCTCCGTGAGAATCGGGATATCTTTGCATGGTCAAATCAGGACCTGCCAGGTGTTCCGAGGGAGTTGGCTGAGCACTCATTATTTGTCAGGCCAGATATGAAACCGTGAAGCAACCTATGCGTCGTCTCTCGGATGAGAGGAGAAAGGTGATAGGCGATGAACTGGCCAGATTACTTGCATCTGGTTTCATCATGGAAGTGCTGCACCCGGACTGGTTGTCTAACCCGGTCCTGGTGGAAAAGAAAAAGGATGACCCGAACGTGGCCATTGTGTGGCGCATGTGTATTGATTTCACAAACTTGAACAAGGCATGTCCTAAGGATCCATTCCCGCTGCCTCGGATTGATCAAGTGATCGATTCCACAGCCGGGTGTGAGCTGTTATCCTTTGTGATGCATATTCTGGTTTTCACCAGATACCGCTGAACCCTGCTGATCAAATGAAAACTGCTTTTATTACCCCGTACGGGGCTTATTGCTATCGTGTCATGACATTTGGTTTGAGAAATGCTGGTGCTACTTACCAAAGATGTATGCAAAAATGCTTGCATGATCAAATAGGCAAAAATGTGCAGGTGTATGTCGATGACATTGTCATCAAAACTAAGGAGAAATCCACTCTGATTGATGATCTCAGAGAAACATTCGCGAATCTAAGGAGATTCCGGATAAAACTTAACCCGGACAAATGTACTTTGGTGTGCCGGCAGGCAAGTTACTCGGTTTCCTCGTGTCAGCCGAGGTATCGAGGCAAATCCGACAAAGATCCGTGCTATTGAGAGCATGAGGTTGCCGAATAATCTCAAGGATGTGCAAAAGTTCACTGGTTGCTTGGCATCGTTAAGTCGGTTTGTTAGTAGGTTGGGAGAAAAGGCATTGCCTTTATACCAACTAATGAAGAAAAGTAACACATTTGTGTGGACCCCGCAAGCGGATGCGGCGTTCACTGAGCTAAAAAAGATGTTGGCAACTGCGCCGATATTGGCCTCACCATTACCCAAAGAGCCGATGTTGCTCTACATTGCAGCCACAAACCGGTTGTGAGTGTCGTAGTGGTAGTGGAGCGAGAAGAAGATGGCAAAACCGTGCAGAGGCCGGTATATTATCTGAGCGAGGTGATCTCGTTGTCCAAGCAAAATTATCCTCACTACCAGAAAATGACATATGGCGTCTATATGGCGGTCAAGAAATTAAAGCATTACTTTCAAGAGCATCCAATCACAGTGGTGTGTGAAGCTCCTATCTCGGAAATCATTGGTAACAAAGATGCAAGCGGCCGAGTAGCCAAATGGGCCATTGAGCTGGCTCCTTATACGCCACATTATGAAAGAAGAGATGCCATCAAATCTCAGGCACTGCCTGATTTCTTTGTGGATTGGGCCGAGATGCAATATGAGCCACCATTGCCTGACTCCAATTACTGGAGAATGCACTTTGATGGTTCCAGGACAAAATTGGTTTAGGTGCCGGGTAGTCCTTACCTCGCCTAAGCAGGATCAACTGAGATATGTGTTGCAGATTCATTTTGCGGCATCTAACAATGTGGCCGAGTATGAGGCACTTGTTCATGGGCTCAATGTGGCCAAGGAAATTGGTATTCGCCGGATAGAATGCTTCGGAGACTCGGATCTGGTGGTGCAGCAAGTCTCGGGAAATTGGGATGCTTTAGACGCCAACATGGCGTTATATCGGTTTCATGTCCAGAAGATCTCGGGGTTCTTTGAAGGTTGCGAGTTCAAGCATATACCTCGGGCAGAAAATGAAGCCGCCGATGTACTGTCCAAGCTAGGTTCATCTCGGGATCCAATCCCACCCGGCATATCCTTGGAGCATTGAGGAAGCCATCAATCAAACCATCGCCCGAGTCCGAGTCAATCTTTATCCCGAAGAAACCGGAGTCTGATGCTGTTCCCATGGACGTCGATGTCGGATGCATTTGGGAGAACCCGGGGACTGCTTGGCAGAACTCGGGGACTGACCAGTATATGTCGGAGGATGCAATGTCGGTTGAGGCAATGGAGGTGGATGAACCGATATTTCCTGTGCGTCCTGTACCAGGATGGGCACAGCCTATAATGTCCTATATGATGGATGGGAGTTTGCCAAGTGATGAAGCCGAGGCCAGGCGAGTGCAAAGAAGATCCAAAGCATATACCATCATCAACATGGAGTTGTACAAGAGAAGTGCAACCACAGTGCTGCAGCGTTGCATTGAACCGGAGGAAGGGCAAGAGATGCTCTTGGAAATTCATCAAGGAGAATGTGGTCATCATGCTTGCTCAAGAGCATTGGTTGCTAAGGCATTCCGGCATGGGTTCTACTGGCCCACAGCTTTGCAACAGCAGAAGATATCGTGAGGAAGTGTCAAGGATGTCAGAGATTTGCTCACAAGATCCACATGCCAGCCTCGGCACTCAAGACTATTCCCATCACTTGGCCTTTTGCTGTCTGGTGTCTGGATATGGTGGGAGAATTCAGACCAGCCCGAGGTAACATGACTCATATGCTGGTAATGGTGGACAAGTTTACCAAGTGGATCGAGGTGAAGCCAATCCGCAAATGTGACGGTCACACAGCTGTGTCTTTCTTGAAAGACATCATTTTGAGATATGGTTACCCACACAGCATTATCTCGGATAATGGCACAAACTTTGCTGTGGGAGCCTTTGCTCGGTTCTGTGCTGAAAGCAGAATCCGACTTGACATTGCATCGGTGGCGCATCCGGAGTCCAATGGGCAGGTGGAAAGAGCAAATGCATTGGTGCTATCCGGCATCAAAGCTCGGTTGATGGAACCACTGATGCGAACTCGGGTTGTTGGATAGATGAGATACCAGCAGTACTGTGGGGTCTTAGGACCACACCGAATCGATCAACCGGCTATACGCCATTTTTTCTGGTCTATGGAGCAGAAGCGGTCCTGCCGACCGACATACAGTATGACTCGCCAAGAGTTACTCTGTACACAGAAACCGAGGCAAAAGAAGCCCGAGAGGATGATGTCGATTTGCTCGAAGAAGCACGAGAGCTGGCCTTATCTCGGTCAGCGATATATCAGCAAGATCTCCGCCGCTATCATAGCCGGAAGATAAAACCTCGGGTTTTTCGAGAAGGAGATTTGGTGCTTAGGCTGGTGCAGCGCAAAGCCGGCATGCACAAGCTATCACCTCCATGGGAGGGACCGTTCATTTGGGCAAGGCTCTGCACAATGATGCATATTATCTTATAGATGCACAGGTAGCAATGAAGAACAAGATGGACAAATCCGGAGAGGAAACCAAACGACCCTGGAATGTAGCTCTACTCCGTCCCTTCTACTCTTAAGGGCGCAATGTATGTATCTCGGTTTCCTTTGAATGAAATGTTGGCACTCCGAAAAGAAACTCGGGGACTGCCTTTGTCTATATGCATGTGTTTTATCTATGTTTTATCTGTGTTGTCCCTATACCGAATGGTTTTAAACCTTGCTCAAAGTTCAAGTAATGTATGCTATTTTGTTGTGATCTTGTGACTCGACTGACGAACGCCAAAATGGCAGTCAAGAGCAGAGGTTATGGTATATAGTAAACATGAAAACAAACTCGGGGACTCGGTCCAAAAATGATTCGGTATATGTTGTTTACTAACCCGGTTTTTTCATTCCTTATCTTTGTGTCGGATGACTCTAAACCTTACCTCAAAATTTACAAGTATTGTATGCTATAATTTTGATCTTGTGACTCGACTGTCGAACGCCTGAATGGTAGACAAGAGCAAAGATTACTAAGTATAGTAGAACAAGAAAGTAAACTCGGGGACTCGGTGAAAGGTGATCCGGCATCAAGCCTGTCTAGTTGAAACTAGCATGATAGAGTAGTACTGATAAAAATTTAAAGAGTATATATACATTTGCACCCGCATTCTGGGGATTTAATGGTTCAGCTTGTGATAAGTTTAGGCAGCTGCCTCGAGGAGCTCGGAGCAGTAGGAGCGGTGTGAGTTTCAGGAGCAGTCTCGGTCGCTGGCTCGACCGAGGTGTTCGTTGCCGGGTTCTCAGAGATGTCGGTCGCGGTGACTCAGTAGTGTCGGCTGCTCCGGCAGTAGCAGTGTCGGGAGCTTCGACCTCGATCTCCTCATCAATGTCATCTTCCTCGTCATCACCCTCTTCATCATCCTCGTCATCTGCTTCATCCTCCGAGTAGGCTGGACCAGGAAGGAAATTTCGAGTGGGAGCATAGCTGGCCATGAAGGAGGCTGCCTCCTTGCGGCTCTCGATCAGTGTCGGATCTGAAGTCCATTTTGAGCCTTGGCGCAGGGACCGCACTGCGTCAAGATTGATTGACTCATACCAAGAGAGCACGAAAGTCAAAGCTTGGTCTGCGCCGGCACGTGCTGAGGAAGATCTCCACTCTCGGAGTCTTGCCTCCGCACCCAGCAGGCACTGGGATAACTCGGCAACGGTGGCTGGAGGCGTGCACCCCGGCCATAGAACCCGGTAAACCGGATACCAGCTTCGAGGAGCTCGGTGCCAATGAGCCTCAGAGGAGAGATACGAGCGTAAGAGCAGTCAGATGGTCTTCAATGTCCCATTCCTCCGGGATCGGGCCAGTTCTTGCCCTCTGTTCCCGCGCCTTGTTGGTATATTGGTAGCAGCGGCCTTGGAATGGGCAAAGTGCTCTGAAGAAGAAAGAAAAGCTACCACCAAGTTCAATCATATACCGGCATAAATCTAATGTCGGTAGAGGCAAAAGAAATGAAGAGAAAAGATAAAGGAAACTTACTGTCCATTTCATTGTTGATCCGGGTGAGCTCCTTCAACCAGCCATCACATTTAGCCTTGAGGGCATCTAGCTCTTCTTGAGCCGAGGTGACGCGAATTCGGTCTGGGTGAGGAGCTCTTTATGCTTCTGAGCGTCCTCTTCCCGCTGTTTCTTCTCCGCAGCAGCAGCCTTCTCTGTCTCGGCTTTCAGATTCTGAACCACTTCAAGCTCCTTCTGGAGCCGAGACACTTCATCTTTTTCCTTTTTGAGCGTAGCATTGTGCGCGTCGTCGCGTTTCTTCAACTCCTCATGCAGTTGCTTGTGGGAATTCTTGAGTTTCCTGTGCTCCAAGAGCAGCTTCTTGAACACCTCAGTCCGAGTGTTGGTGCAATCCTGAAAAAAGGAAAGTGTTAGTATTATTGTGAAGATTCACGCCGAGTAAGCTCGACATGAGTCTCGGGGACTGTATGTCGGAAATTTGTGAAGATTCACGCCGAGTAAGCTCGACATGAGTCTCGGGGACTGTATGTCGGAAATTTGTGAAGATTCACGCCGAGTGATCTTTACTCGGTTGAGCATCAACTACTCGACCCGAATCTCGGGGACTGGGGATAATGTATATCTGTGATTGATTATAGAAGAAAAAAGCATTGAGCCGAGGAAGGTGTACCTCTGTGACCTTGCTGGCATTGAGGACTGCAACCTGCAGCGCGTGTATGGACTACGCAACGTGGCTTGGGCCAACTGAGTGCCGGGAGGAAACCTCGCTGGTGTAAGCGGCGTTCCAATCCATGTTGAAGTGCTCCACCGAGCCCAAGCTGTTGCCGCTTTGAGTGCGCAGGCGGGGGAACTCCGAAATAGCTGTGCCGGCTTTGGAGACTCTGGCAACTAGTTGCTGGCAGGTCGAGGAGTGGGTTGGAGTCACCACCCGTTGCTTATCCGGAATAAGCGGCAATTTCCAGTGGCCAATTGGCATGGCAGTGCCAGATTTGGCACTGAGGCTGGCTTCTGGGATGCCAGTGTGGGAAATGTCGGTGGTGGCGATGGCTGGTGCTGCTGTGGCTGCAGCTCTGGCTGCGGCTGCGTTTGCTGTTGATCTTGCTGCTGCTGCTGATCTTGCTGCTGTTGTTGCTGTTGATCTGGTGCCGTCGGAGTGTCGGTTCGCTCCATCACGGAGTCCTTGTTGCCGGCATCGAGATCAACATCTCGGTCAGGGGCCGAGATATCGGTGTTAACCGAGTCCATGACCTCGGTTTCTGGGGCGTCTTGGCCTCCTCCAAGTGCGGCATCAGGAGCCGGCAGCAGTATGACGGCTGGGGTGGTGTGTACACTGGAGTCAGTTGATCAAGGTTCCGCTGCAGTCGGAAGGGGTGAGCGCATGGAGGATGCGCTCTGGTTAACCTCAAGGGAATCACTGTATTGAAACAAGAAAAAATGTTATCTCGGGAAAAGGAAGAAAGGGAAACGAGCATATGTCGGCAAAGAGTATCTTACCCTTGAGTAACTGGCGGTGTCCTCTTGACCCGTGGCGGCTTAACCGCTGATTTCTTCTGCAGCTTCGGTTTCTTCGCTGCAGGGTCTGAGGGTCCTGAGGTACCGGTATCTGAGGTACCGGTCCCTGCACGTTTGCGAGATCCGCCTCGGGTGCCCGTGGTAGAAGGGCGTGTACTCGGAACTTGGCCGTCCGGGTTAGCTGGTGCCGAGGGTAGAGGGTGAGCAAATGCGATGGGACGAACTTCAAGTGCCTCTAAAATTTTGCAATCACCGTCATCGTCATCTAACCAATCTCGGATTGAGGCTCGGGCTCGAGGCTTACCCGAGGTAGGGGCGCCAGCAGCCGGAATCGGCATGTGATCCTCATCGTCCGGGTCATCAACCTCGGTGACGGCCGAGGCAGGTAGATCTTTGCCCCATTTGGCGGAGGGATCCGTTCCATCTTCAGTCCTTTGCCGAGCAAACCTCTGCAAGTCAGAAGCAACAAAGCCGGGTTATGTTAGGAGCCAAGTATGGAGCCGACATAAGAGTTATCTCGGCAGAAAAAATATGTCGGTCTAAATTGCAAGTTACTTACTTGCTCCGGAAGCCGAGTTCTATCATGAGGTTTTATACCCCATTCCCATTCGACATTCATCGTCATTCGGGCAATTGCTTTGACGCGTCTTCTGACCTCGGGTTTGGTCAGCTCGTGGGTGCTGATCCGAGTTGGATCGTATTGGCCACTCATGTGGCAAATCTTGTGAACCCGGGCTTGGAGGGGGGAGACTCGGCGGCTGATAAAGGTCCTCAAGAGATCATCGCCCGTCATACCTTCCCCACAAGCTGGTTGACGATCTTGTGAATCTGGTTGATTTCGAGATTCGTCTCCTTCGGGTTGAATTGCCAGTTAAATTGCTCCGTGGGGGCACCGATACTGAATGTTGGCAGGTTCAAGAGATCGACATGGTCCGGGCTCTTCACGTAGAAGAACGTGCGCTGCCACTTCCGGCATGATTCCAGGTCTTGAACCCGAGGAAAGATGGAGGCTTTCCGAGGTATAATTGTGGCAGCGCCGCAAGGAGTCATTTCTTTGGGGAGGGTCTTATCCGGATTCAGGACACTCTGCTTCCGGAGTTGGAAGTACTTGGCCCAAAGCTCAACGGTGGGCCAGAGTCTGAGGTATCCCTCGGAGAAAGAAACGCATGCCGAGAGGGTGGTGATGGCGTTCGCTGGGAGATGGTGGGGTTGAAGATGAAATTTGTTGAGGAAAGCCCGGAAGAATGGGCTCGCCGGGAGTCCAAAGCCGCGCTCGAAGTGCGCGACGAAGACCACGCGGTCATTGGCTTGTAGATCCGGCTCGGCCTCTGTGCCGGGAACCCGGCATATAACTTCTGCCGGGATTCGCTTGGTCCGGACCAACCAGTCAATCTCGGCTTGCGAGTCATCGGATCCTTCCCATCCGGCGCGCCCCTCCTCTTCGGCGGGAATGTCGGCAGGCTCCGGAGTATTGCTAGCCGTCATCTCGGCGGCGCGGCGAGGAAGTGAGAACTTGGTACCCGTGCCGGCCGTGAAATCTGCAAAAAAGGGCGCAAGTTCACCGGCGGTAAGCATTTCAACATTTACACAGCGGAGGAGAGAAATCTACCAAGAAAATAGCTAGAAAATCTACGGGAAAGATCTAAACAAGAATCTATGAGAAACAAGAAGATATGCGCAAGAAACCTAGAATGAAGATCTACGGGGAAGAACTAAACAAGATCTAAGCTGCAACTAGAAAAAGGGATCAACGGAGAAGATCTAAGATAAATCTATGCAAGAACGGAAGAGATGGCCATGGAGGTATTGCGGGCGCACTGCTCGCCGGAGTTGCGGCGGCGGCGTGCAGTGAAAGGAGAAGGGCGTACCGGCGGCGAGGTTGGCTCGGCGGCGGCGCGTGGAGCTCGGGTCGACGGAGGTTTGCGAGCTTCGGCGTCGAACCGCAGTGGAGAACTCTGCGCAGCGGCGGTGGTGGCTGCGGCGCAAAGAGGTAGGAGGAGAATGCGAGAGAGGTAGAAGAAGAGGAAGATGGGGTGCTCTGCTCCCCTATTTATAGGCGCGGATGCGCGTGCGGTTAGCGATTAATCGCGCACGATCCCCGTAACGGGCGTGAGGATTAACCGAGCACGATCGCGCGGCTTGCGGAAATAACGGCCGCACGACCGGCCACATCGTGGGCCACAGATTGGCAACCGCCCGCGGCGCGGTTCGTGGCGCAGTAATTGGCGCGAAGATCGAGGAATGGTGCGGTCAAAGCACTTGAGTGCGCGTAGGGATGCGACGGCCCGTGGGGCACGCGTGACGTGCGCGGCATGCGAGCAGAGATTCGTCTGTCTGTGCACTGGAACCGAGGCGCCGCGCAGAGGGTGGCTGCCACGTGCCATGGAGAGATCTTTGAAGAGATCGTGGGAACCTTCTTGTGTCGGAGAGACCGGCACAAGAGCGGATCTCGAAAGTTGTGGGAAGTTGGTCCTTGAAGCTTGAGTTGAACCGACACAGTAATGTCAGATATTTGATCACGTTAAAGCAGTTGTCTTATGTCGGAAAAACCAGCACAAGGGAAGATCTCAAAAGCAGTTGCAGGCGTGATTCTTGGTGTCGGAGTTGGACCGACATGTTTATGTCGGATATTTTGGTCAAGTTGGTTTTGATGTAAATCTGTTGTGGCCCTTCATCCGAGGCTGCAGGACCACACCAGCTTCGGCGACTAATGTCGGGGGGCTACCCCCGGGTAGGGTCATGATATGGTATGAGCAATGTCCAAGAGTGGACCGAGGTACGGTAAAACCGACATACCCGGGCCCAGAGGAGGCCGAGTTATGATGTTGGCGGGAACCGACGTATACTCATCGAGTTATACTGACCGAGATATGGGATCCGAGACATGCTGACCGACATATATATGTCGGTATCCTGTGTGTTTTCTCTTGGGGTCTCCCAACGAACGTGTGTTTCACGTCATCAAGCTATTTTTCTGGCGCCGTTGCCGGGGAGTTAGAAGCGCTTCAACAGACTGCCACTGTTTGCTCTCCCGTCAACAGCTATTTTTCTGGCGCCGTTGCCGGGGAGACAGCAGTCTTCTGCAAGGGGAGTTTCACGCTTCCAATCTCTTTACTTTGTTTTTGTCTTGCTTAGTTTATTTTATTTTATCTTGTTTGCTTTCAATTATCAAAAACACAAAAAAATTAGTTACTTGCATCTAGTTTACTTTCAAGTTATTTTCTGTACTGTTTTTAATTCTGCTAAAATGAGTACTCCTGAGAACACTAAGTTGTGTGATTTCACTAGCACGAACAACAATGATTTCATATGCACA
This sequence comes from Poa pratensis, assembly GCA_947311845.1. NCBI lineage: Eukaryota > Viridiplantae > Streptophyta > Magnoliopsida > Poales > Poaceae > Poa > Poa pratensis. The sequence goes on along the minus strand of CAMZMU010000033.1, from coordinate 22,871,916 downwards.
CCTATTGCTCCACCTGCTGCTTCAGCAGAATTTTATGAAATTAAACCTGCACTTTTAAATCTTGTTATGAAAGAGCAATTTTCTGGTGTTAGTACTGATGATGCTGCTGTTCACCTTAATAACTTTGTTGAACTTTGTGAAATGCAAAAGCTCAAGGAAGTAGATGGTGATATTATTAAACTGAAACTTTTTCCTTTCTCCTTGAGAGGACGTGCTAAAGAATGGTTGCTATCTTTGCCTAGAAATAGTATTGATTCATGGACTAAATGCAAAGATGCTTTTATTGGAAAATATTATCCTCCTGCTAAGATTATTTCTTTGAGAAGTAGCATAATGAATTTTAAGCAATTTGATAATGAACATGTTGCTCAAGCATGGGAGAGAATGAAATCATTGGTTAAAAATTGTCCCACTCATGGACTGACTACTTGGATGATCATCCAAACCTTCTATGCAGGATTAAATTTTTCTTCAAGGAATTTATTGGATTCGGCCGCTGGAGGTACCTTTATGTCCATCACTTTGGGTGCTGCAACAAAGCTTCTTGATGATATGATGATTAATTATTCTGAGTGGCACACCGAGAGAGCTCCAACAGGTAAGAAGGTAAATTCTGTTGAGGAAACCTCTTCCTTGAGTGCCAAAATTGATACTATTATGTCTATGCTTGCAAATGGTCAAACACATGTTGATCCAAATAATGTTCCTTTAGCTTCTTTGGTTGCTCAAGAAGAGCATGTTGATGTGAACTTCATTAAAAATAATAACTTCAACAACAATGCTTATAGGAATAATTTTGGTAATAGCAATTATAGGCCCTATCCTTCTAATAGTGGCAATGGTTATGGAAATTCCTATAGTAACTCCTACAACAATAATAAGAGTGTACCCTCGATCTTGAAGTTATGCTTAAGGATTTTATTAGTACACAAACTGCTTTCAATAAAACTGTTGAGGAGAAATTTGGGAAAATTGATGTGCTTTCCTCTAAAGTTGATAGTCTTGCTCTTGATGTTGACTTGTTGAAACTAAAGAACATGCCTCATGATGTTAAAGAGAGCAAAACTCTCAATGCTATACAAGTTAAAATTGATAACAATGTGAGGATGTTAGCTGAATTGCATGCTAGATGGGAAAGAGAGGATGAAATTGCTAGAAAGAACAATATTGCTAGAGTTTATACTATTACTACTTCTGAAAATGCTTCAAACTCAAGTGTTAACAAACCTCCTACCATTAATATATTGGTGTTGGTAATGTTTCCACTTCTATTGCAAAATGTCCTAAATTGCCTGATAACTCTGAAACTGTCCTTGATAAAGATGCTGAAATTTCTAGCAATAAGGAAGAGAATAATTCCATTACTTTTGATGATAATGACTTTGATTTTGATGGTTGCAATATTTCTGAAGTAATTAAGTTCTTGCAAAAGCTAGCTAGAAGTCCTAATGCTAGTGCTATAAACATGGCTTTTACTAAACATATTACTAATGCTCTCATACAAGTTAGGGAAGAGAAATTAAAACATGAAGCTTCTATCCCTAGGAAGTTAGAAGATGGTTGGGAGCCCATCATTAAATTGAAATTGAATGACTTTGATTGCAATGCTTTGTGTGACCTTGGTGCTAGTATTTCTGTTATGCCTAAAAGATTATATGATATGCTTGATTTAGCACCTTTGGAAAATTGTTACTTGGATGTTCACCTTGTTGATTCTACTATTAAAAAACCTTTGGGAAGAATTGATGATGTTCTTATCATGGTTAACAACAATTATGTCCCCGTTGATTTTATTGTCTTGGATATTGAGTGCAATCCATCATGCCCTATTGTGCTGGGAAGACCTTTTCTTAGACTGTAGGTGCTATTATTGATATGAAAGAAGGGAATATAAAATATCAATTTCCTCTCAAGAAAGGTATGGAACACTTTCCTAGGAAGAAGATTAAGCCACCTTATGATTCTATTGTTCGAACAAATTACAATGTTGATGCTTCTTCACTTGGTAATACTTGATGCATGCTTTGTGCCTAGCTAAAAGGCGTTAAAGAAAAGCGCTTATGGGAGGCAACCCATTTTATTTTTCTGCAATTTTTCTTTTATTGAGTCAAGGTGTTGTTTACTTCTGTAGCAACTCCTTTGTATCTTTATTTTCTCGCATTGTTGTGCCAAGAGTAGCCTCTAATGTTAAGATGATGCTTAATTTTGATTGCTGCGCAGAAACAGATTTTTGCTGTTCACTGTACGAAATTCCTAAAATCACCAGATTGTTAATTAAATCTGAAATTTTTGTGCGTAATCTTTATGAATGTCTGAAACTTTCATTAGTTCAGAGTTTTCGATCTGAGCGTCGTAAGTGCCTCGAAAAAATTCGTCTTTGCGGACTGTTCTGTTTTAGACAGATTATGCCTTTTTATTTTGCATTCTCTCTTTTACTAGTGTTGAGTGAAATTCTTTTTTGGGTGGAAGAGCTTCACATAACATCAGTGGCTGTAGCTAATGTTTAAAGTAACAAATCATATTGCGTCTTTATAGAACATGTGAATTTTTGATTATGCACTAACCCTCTAATGAGATCTACTTTGAGTTTGGTGTGACGGAAGTTTTCAAGGGTCAAGAGAGAAGGATGATATAATAGGATCAAGAAGAGTGAAGAGCTTAAGCTTGGGGAGGCTCCCATGGATCTCCCCAGCATATTTCAAGAAGACTCAAGCGTCTAAGCTTGGGGATGCCCAAGGCATCCCCTTCTTCATCGTCAAAATTATCAGGTCATCTCTAGTGAAACTATATTTTAATTCTTTCACATCATATGTGCTTTTCTTGGAGCGTCTGTGTGCTTTTATTTTCAGTATTGCACTTTTATTTTCAATAAAGCTTGACTGGACCCTAGCATTCTTGATTGGGAGAGAGACACGCTCCGCTTTTTCATGAGAATACTCCTATTCTTCACTTATATTTGTTGAGTATTCATATCTAGCGCTGTTCAGCTTTTAGCTCTTGTTTTCATGTATCTCTTGTCAGAGCTATTAGCTTTCTTTTGTAGAAAGTACTCTCTTGCTTCACTTATATTTGTTTGGAGAGTTGATGAAATAAATTGATTGGTGTTTGGTTGGTTCAGAAAATGTTGCATGTGGTAATTGGTATAAGGAAAAACTTGCTTAATCTTGTAGATCACTAAAATGGATAACTTGATGCTTGTCAATTGTTTTGAGTTAACAAGTAGATCATGATTAAATTGTGCATCACATGAGTTAAGCCTATTAGTGAAGAACTACCGTAAAGCTTGTTGAAAATTTGGTTTGCATCGGTGGTATCTCTAAGGTCTAGATATTTTCTAATAACAGGGTTTGGTTAACAAGGAAGACGGTATGAAGTCTTATAACGTTTGCAATATGTTTGTCATATAAAACTTGGTGTACGGGTTGATATTCTTGTTTGCTTACATAACCTTGCTAGCCTAAACTCTGTACTGAGAGGGAATGCTTCTCGTGCATCCAAATCCTTGAGCCAAAATCCATGCCATTTGTGTCCACCATAACTACCTATATGTGGTATTTCCTTGCCACTCCAAGTAAATTTTTCATGTGCTACCTTTAAATTATTCAAAATGTTATTATTCCCTTTTTGTGTCAATGTTTACTAGCTCATGAGGAATTAGTGTGGTTATTCTTTATTCTATTTGTGATGGACTTTTACACCTGGACTAGTGGCATATACATCCGCTTATCCAATAACTTGCAAAAAGAGCTGGCAACGGGGTGCCCAGTCCCAATTAATTACAACTTTAACCAATTAATTCTCTTCACACTTTTGCCCTGATTCATCAGTAAGCAATGACAAACAGTGAAATACCTGAATGTGTGTAAACCAAAGAGAAAGAGGGATGATCTGCCTTGCTGGTAGAAATAACGTCCTTCATGGGAGCCGCTCTTAAAAGTCCGTTCGACAGGTAGAATACTGTTCTCACCCGCTACCATTCGTTGACAATTAACAAACACCTCTCAAAAATAGATACTCCTCCATGGTATGTGATTGATGGAAGGCACCCGAGGATTCGGTTAGCCATGGCTTGTGTTAGCAAGGTTGGGAGGAGTATCAAATATTTTATGCAATCTCTATATGCTTTCAAAAACCTAAAAGCTCTAGCACATGATTTAATCCCTGCTTCCCTCTGCGAAGGGCCTTTCTTTTACTTTTATGTTGAGTCAGTTTTCCTATTCTTTCTGTCTTCCACAAGCAAACACTAGTGTCAACTTTGTTACAACATGCGTTATATGCAATGTATTGGACTTGTTATACTACTTTGTGTTGACAATATCCATGTGATAAATATGTTCATAGATTATTTTGATGTTTTTTAAACCTTTGTAAATACCCTTGTAAATATTTGTACAGTTGGAAATTCGAAAATAGAAAATTGCAGTGGGAGTCTTTCCCACTGTTGCGCTTCAAAAATGTGATAAATATGTTGAAAGTTGAAGCTTATGCTGAAACTAAATTCTTCCTTTGTGTTGATTAAATACCTTTTATTAGAAACTATTGCTTTATGAGTTAAACACTTATGCAAAAACTGTTTGATGCTTGTCTCGAAAGTACTATTCATGAAAACGTTTAGCTTGTGTGATTCATTGTTTACTCATTATCTATTTGGTAGCAAATTATAGACCATTGACTTGGATCACTTCATTCATTTACATGTGCCTTGCAATATTATATGATCAAGATTATGATGGTAGCCTGTCACCTAAAAAATTATTTTGTTTTTATCGTTTACCTACTCGAGGACGAGTAGGAACTAAGCTTGGGGATGCTGATACGTCTCAAACGTATCTATAATTTTTTATGTTCCATGCTTGTTTTATACCAATTGCTACATGTTTTGCATCTACTTTATATCACTTTTATACATTTTTTGGGACTAACCTATTAACAAGATGCCGAAGTGCCAGTTCCTGTTTTCTGCTGTTTTTGTATTCCAGAAAAGCTAGTCTGGAAATATTCTCGGAATTGGACGAAACTTCACGGGGATCCCTATTTTACCAGAACGCACTTGACGGACCAAAGGAGCAGCAGAGAGGAGCCAGGAGGTGGCCACACGCACCTAGGGCGCGGGCCCCCCTTCTGCCGCGCCCTAGGGTGGTGTGGGCCCCTCGGGGGTCGTCAGCCGCCGCCCTTTCGCCTACTTATTCCCCCTGACGTGAAAACCCTAAGTACCTGAGCAAAAATCAACGAAAAGATCCAGAGACGACGCCGTCGTCAACCCTAGCTCGGGAGGGTTCAGAACCTCTTCCCGGCACCCTGCCGGAGAGGGGAATCGTCACCGAAGGCTTCTACATCGCCATGCCTGCTTCCGGAGTGATGCGTGAGTAGTTCATCCTTGGACTACGGGTCCATAGCAGTAGCTAGATGGTTGTCTCTCCACTTTGTGCCATCATGTTTAGATCTTGTGAGCTGCCCTACATGATCAAGATCATATTATTGTAATGCTACATGTTGTGTTTGCTGGGATCCGATGAATATTGAATATTATGTCAAGTTGATTATCAATCTATCTTATATGTTATTTAAGATCTTGCATGCTTTCCGTTACACGTAGATGCATTGGCCAAGTAGATGCTTGTAACTCCAAGAGAGAGTATTTATGCTAGATAGTGGGTTCATGTCTCCGTTTAACCTGGGACAGTGACAGAAAGTTCTAAGGTTGTGGATGTGCTGTTGCCACTAGGGATAACCTAACGATGCTATGTCCACGGGCATATGTGTTTGTTTACATTACGCACTTTACTTAATGCAATTATCCGTTGCTTGCAACTTAATACCAACGGGGGACTCGGATGACAACCCGGTGGTGGATTATTAGTCATAGATGCTGTTGGATAACGGTCTATGTATTATGTCGTAATGCCCAATTAAATATCATAGTAGTCAACATGTCATGTATATGCATTGTCATGCGCTCACTATTCGTCAATTGCCCAGCTGTAATTTGTTCACCCAACATGTTTGTTATCTTTTATGGAGAGACACCACTAGTGAACTGTGGACCCCGGTCCATTCTTTTAAACTGATTAAACAACCGCAAACTGCAAACTGTTCCTTTTTCATTCTCTGCAATTTAATACTCATTTTCCACACCATACGTTTAATCCTTTGTTTTCAGCAAGCCAGTGAGATTGACAACCTCACTGTTTCGTTGGGGCAAAGTAGTTTGATTGTGTTGTGTGCAGATTCACGTCAACAGTCCAGACTCCCTTCGACAGCTATTTTTTCCGGCGCCGTTGACAACCTTCTGAAGAGTTGCTGCTCCTACTGGTTCGATAACCTTGGTTTCTTTCTGAGGGAAAACTTGCTGCTGACTACATCATACCTTCCTCTTGGGGTCTCCCAACGAACGTGTGTTTCACGTCATCATGGACCTAAATCCTTAGGCCGGCATGTCCTAGGTATTCTTCTACTATGACGCTAGAGCTCTGCCCAAGTTCTACCTCCGGTTAGATCTAATCTAGTCGGGACTGCGGAAGCGTTGCCGGATCTTCATCGACACGTTCTCGCTTTGACCATGTGCTTGATCACACTTTGACATGGTGTTGCTGACATCGTACGTGTGGATACCATGGAGGTGCAACACTTGGAGCACTTGATCATGGAGACGTTCATGGAGCCGTCCGTGGGAAATACATCTCCTCGCGACTAGATGCGTCTATGTTGTGGGGATCGACTCGATCTTCATCAACCTCGTCATCGACGAACTTCCTCTAATTCGACACACGAGGGTATAATCCGTTACACCCATCCTTGCATTGGATCTTGGTTATCGCGCTAGGAAATTTTTGTTTTCCGTAGCACGAACCCCAACAGTGGTATCAGAGCCAGGTTTATGCGTAGGCACAGGTATGGATAGAGGAATCGTTGAATTCCGACATTGTTGATCTGTTGTGCTTCCCAACTGTGGCAATTTTTATCTCGGCGGTATTGTGTGATTAGCAGCACGAAGCTAACTACTTCGGGGGTGCGTGAAACAACTTTGGCGGGTGCCTGTTTATCACACTTTAGCATGAGAGAAATTTTGCACATTGTGGCTTATGCGGAGTTGGTTGAAATCCGCAGGGGGGTCATGCGTAATGACGAAGTTGGGTGAAGTCTTTGTGCTATTTATAGTGCAAAGGGGACATGCCCCGAACAAGTTAAATAGCACATCAATTGAATCATGGTGCTTTCTTACCACTTAGGTAGAAGAACGGTTCTCTACGCAACCATAGAGCCCCGTAAGTTAGCAAGCCGTGTTAGAGGCGTCTAACTCGTCTTTTTGCAGAGTCGTCTCCGCCAAGTGGGTTTTTTGGCACAACGTCAAGCCGTGCGGCAGCCTCGACCGCTACAAAGCATGATGAGTGCTGCATGGCTTCTCTCAAGAGCATGGCATCGACTTCGACGAGACTTTTAGCCCTGTGGTTAAACTGGCTACCATCCAGGTTATTCTCTATGTCGCCCTCTCCTCCAACTGGGTGATTCGTCAGCTTGATGTCAAGAACGTCTTCCTCCATGGGCGTCTCGATGAGGTGTTCTTCTGTCATCAGCTAACAGGTTTTGTCAACTCAACTCATCCCAACCATGTGTGTTGCCTCAACCGCGCCCTCTACGGCTTAAAGCAAGCTTCCAGGATGCACTCTTCATCATGCATGGCACCTTCGGCACAGCTTACATGCTTCTCTACGTCGACGACATCATCCTCACGGCCTCCTCCTCGATTTTGTTGGAGCGCATTATCATCGCTCTTAGTTCTGAGTTTGCCATGACCGACTTGGGCGATCTAAATCACTTCCTCGGCATTGCCGTTTGACATGGTCCTCAGGGGATGTTTCTCTCCAAGACGCAGTACGCTCTCGAGATTCTAGAGTGTGGCATGAGCTCCTGCCATCCTAATCAAATATAAGCGAGTTTGCTAAACAAATTTTGACAGTAAGGATGCACATATCTAATAGTAAACCAACTTACTGTTGGGGAACATAGCGGAAAACAAAAAAAATCCCTAACTATGTTCCACCTACGCCAAGATCTATCTATGCAGTAATTCAGTAACGGTTTATGTGGAACATACCCTCGTAGTCTGGACGCGGGAATAACGCTCCCGCACAAGCGTGGATGATGAAGACGTGTGTAGCCGACTTCATAGTCGTGACGAGCTTGACGATGTCCAGGTGCCACAAGTGTAGCATACCGAGGGATCGCACACGTCCTGATGAGAACATGACCCCTGTCGATACGACCAAAAATATTGTGCACGCATATTATTATCAGGTGATTTCTGTTATTAAATATATAATATTTAATTTATTTCTTCGGGGCAAAACTACTACACATATTTGTGTCTCGCGCAGAATTATCGGAGATGCATACATGCTACTAGCTTTTTTTTGACACATCCAACCATCCGTATATTCAACGAACAAACCACATACACCGTACATAGATTGAAAAGCAGAAGAAGAACCAACATACGGGGAGGATCCAGAGCCACCACAGAGAGTCGCAGCTTCCCGGCGACGGAGACGAAGGCCGGCAACCACCATGCCACTGCCTGGGCACTTTAAAACCCTTAAGAGACGCCGCCTTGACTGCCCGCCGCGCCGCTGATCAAGACGCTGCCATGCACAAGAGGATCACATGTACGTACGATGGCCAGGTTTCCAAGAAGCTAGCTGATCAATACGCTATCAAGAAGCTAGCTGATCAATACGCTGTCATGCGCATGAACGAGGAAAGGACAAGTTGGGCTTGCCACGTCCAACACAAGGCATCGCATGGGCCAGCTCTTGAAGCCCACGAAGAGGCGCGACACCAGGAAGACTCGACGGCCGACGTTTCCGACTTGGTGACCTGCAGCGCGACATCCAATAAATAGTCAGCCGCCGGCTAGGGTTTAGATGGGTTTTGTTTAGAGAAGTATAGCTCCTGCTATTTTTATTTGTCTACGCTCGTAGCGGCTAGTGCGACCGTCCAGACAATCTTTCGGAACCCCAACTTTTGTGTTTGAGATTATTATTCATCTAGCATATCCGTAATTTCAGATTGATTACGCTATTGTTTTCTTGCTTGTTCTTCGATTTGCACGCAAGAAAAGTCCTTCGTGGACAAGTTGATCGTGTCGTTGGCTCGGTCGATAACATTGTGGAGTTGGTTCAGCGATTGCCGTGGATATCAGTCGTGTACGGTTCTCCCTGTACGGTTGGTAGCCGAATCGTGAGAGTCAAATCCTCTCCAAATCGTAGTTATCCTCTCTCATCGAAAGATCGGGAACCCTAGAACAGATCAAGTGGTATCAGAACTACAGTTGATCGGTGAGAGATTTCCAGTTTTTGATAGATTAGATTTGTTTTCATTACCTACAGTCCACCAAAAAGCCAAAAAAATATAGTAGATTAGTTCATCCTTTTACCTATTTTTTTTTTAGCCGCAGCAATTTTTGCATCTAGTATTTGCATCGTTGAATTTTGGTTGCATTTATCCTAGATCTAGTGCTGGTTTAGATTAGTTTGGGCTAGAATAATCTACTAGATCACACCATTTTTTTTTCCCACCCGAAACGAATCTCCGCTGCAATACATCTCCATATCCTGAAAAAAGAAAAACCAATCGATCGCACCACACGCGCACGCAGTACCCAGGCGTTGTCTGCCACAACGCGCGCGATACATCAGTTTTATCTATCTGTGTTGCATGCAGTTGTTTACTTTCTGATATCATCCGGCCTGTATCTGTCCGGCCACGTCGCTGCCAAAGCCTTTTGTCTGATCGATCTTGCATACAAGAGCTACACGTTGTGCCATCTCAGCCAACTCTAGCACCACTGATTCCAGCAGTATATTGTTCTTCACGCTTGTCAGATCTTGAGTTAAAAAAAAAAAAGAGCATTCAACAAGAAAAGATAAAAAAAGGGAGACAGAAACGTTGACGAAAAAAAAAAAGTGCTATAATCAGACCGGCTAGCTCTTTTGTTTTGGCAATTACCATCGCTGTTTGGGACTTCTGCTTTTACTGTCACAAAGGGGTACGCTGATTCTGTATTTTTTTCCCCCGGAAGGCTACATACTCGTTCACGTACATCCAGCTTTTGATCTCGTGCATCACTTATATCTAGCTCATTGGGGCTGTTTTTCCGACTCACTTGTTTCAGTATCTGGCTTAGATTGTTTCTCTCTTTCTAGTCGACTACTAGCACTAGTTAGGAGTTTGAACAATTATTCAACTTGCATTGCTTTTTGCTAAATTGTGCCACTAAATTGTGAGTTGAGGAAACCATCCCAAGCTACACTTTTCTACCAATAAGTTACAGGGTCCGACATTACTGATTCCTGGTTATCGCTCCATCCAATCTTCACTGATAGTTTGAAACCAACACCAGTGTGCCGATTGCCACCTGTATCATTGGTAAGAACGAGTAAGAATTTGATACTAAGCCTGATTTTGTGAGTTTTTTTCCCCACCACGTCCTACTAGTTGATAGGGATTATACTCCTGTGGTATTTCTCTCTTTTGTGCTAACCATGTCAGGAAATGAACTTACACTTGAGGGCCTCACCGAGGACGTGAAGGTCACTAGCGAGCGTCTTGCTCAGCTTGAAAATGCCCAGATTGTTGTTGAAGGGAGACTCAAGGCCATCGAGGATGCACAAGATGTTTCCAATACACACCTACAAGATATCTTGGCCCGTCTTGACGAGTTGCGAGCTGCACCTCCCGTCGACAACACTGTTGCTACTCGGCATTCCACTGGCGGCCCCACTGCTTCACGAGCTCGGCGTGTGGCCTTCGGTGACCCACAACACCCTGCGAGTGCCACCGATACCGGCAACCATGATGAACAAGGAGACAACTATGAGGAGTATGCCGGTGACACCGAGGCTGACCATCGAGTTAACCATAACAACACCCGTGATCATCGACAATTGCGCTTCAACCGTCAAGGTATGGGAAGAGCTCCACACCGACATGAGGTTTGAGGCATTGACCACTCTACTGCTAAAATTAAATTAACAATCCTGCTTTTAATGGTAAATATAATCCTGATGATTACCTTGATTGGAAACTTTCAGTTGAACAAAAATTTGCATGTCATGATATTCCTGAAAATCAACGAGTTAAAGCTGCTACTAGTGAATTTACAAACTTTGCTTCTATTTGGTGGAGTGAGTATTGTTGTACTAATGAGAATAACATACCTACTACTTGGGATACTTTAAAACGGGCTATGCGACAACGTTTTGTTCCTTCATATTATGCTCGTGATAAACTAAATGAATTGACACGTTTAAAACAAGGCAATAAAACTGTTGAAGATTATTATCAAGAACTACAAACTGGCTTATTGCGTTGTGGATTAGATGAATCTGACGATGCTATGATGGCTAGATTTTTAGGTGGTTTGAATCGTGAAATCCAGGATATATTGGACTATAAAGATTACAATTCTATCACTCGTTTGTTTCATTTTGCTTGTAAAGGTGAAAGGGAAGTGCAGGGACGACAGAACAAGAGACTAGGAAATTTTTCAGCAGGTCGTAGCACATCATGGACACACACTCCTGCTGTCTCGTCCGCTCGTGAGTCTACACCGGTTGTATCCAACAACGGTACAAGTTCAGCAACAAAATCCGCCACTCCAGAACCCACGAAAAGCTCTTATTCGACCGCCTCTACGGGACGCACAAGGGACATCGAATGCCATGGCTGCAAAGGACGCGGTCACATGAAGAGGGATTGCCCAAATAAGCGAGTACTAATTGTGCGAGAAAATGGTGAGTACTCTTCCGCTAGTGATTTGGATGAAGAGACATATGGTATGCTTTCCACTAATCATGTAGGTGACGCCAATGATCCGGAGGAAATATGTGATGCTTCTATGGCGGATAAATACCAAAGTCTTGTCACCATGCGAGTACTTAATGCACGTGAGGAGCATACAGAATTACATCAACGTCATAACCTTTTCCAAACCAAATTTGTTGTCAAAGACCATTCAGTTCGTGTAATTATTGATTGGGGAAGCTGCAATAATTTGGCAAGTATAGATATGGTGGAGAAGCTTTGCCTCACCACTACAAGACACCCCCGTCCATATTATATCCAATGGCTAAATGAATGTGGTAAGTTGAAGGTAACACGTTGTGTGAGAGTACATTTTACACTTGGTTCTTATCATGATTATGTTGACTGTGATGTTGTACCTATGCAAGCTTGTTCATTATTGTTAGGTCGACCTTGGCAATATGATAATAGTGTTATTCATCATGGTAGGACAAATTCGTACACTCTCGAGTCTAAAGGAAAAAACCATCAACTTACTACCTTTGACTCCAGATGCTATATTAAACGATGCGAAAGCTAGAGCCTCAAACAATAGTAAGGTGGATGTTGTGCATGCATTGCTTGCTTTTAATTCTCCAATTTATGATTTCGATGATACAAATGTTGAGCACGTGCAGCCTGATCAGAACGACCTAGATTGCATGCATGATATTAATACTATTTCCAGTTACGGTACACACATAAAGTATCATTACCGCTCAGTCTCTCATGAGATGTGCGTCACTTATATTTGCAAACAAGGTTGCTTGTCAGGTTTTCCCTTGCTTTCTTGGATCAATAAGTTTCAGGCTATGGAAAGCCGAGGACGGCTTTGTTTTCAAGAAAGGGAGGATGATGAGAACATGACCCCTGTCGATACGACCAAAAATATTGTGCACGCATATTATTATCAGGTGATTTCTGTTATTAAATATATAATATTTAATTTATTTCTTCGGGGCAAAACTACTACACATATTTGTGTCTCGCGCAGAATTATCGGAGATGCATACATGCTACTAGCTGATCAAGACGCTGCCATGCACAAGAGGATCACATGTACGTACGATGGCCAGGTTTCCAAGAAGCTAGCTGATCAATACGCTATCAAGAAGCTAGCTGATCAATACGCTGTCATGCGCATGAACGAGGAAAGGACAAGTTGGGCTTGCCACGTCCAACACAAGGCATCGCATGGGCCAGCTCTTGAAGCCCACGAAGAGGCGCGACACCAGGAAGACTCGACGGCCGACGTTTCCGCCTTGGTGACCTGCACCGCGACATCCAATAAATAGTCAGCCGCCGGCTAGGGTTTAGATGGGTTTTGTTTAGAGAAGCATAGCTCCTGCTACTTTTATTTGTCTACGCTCGTAGCGGCTAGTGCGACCGTCCAGACAATCTTTCGAAACCCCAACTTTTGTGTTTGTGATTATTATTCATCTAGCATTACGCTATTGTTTTCTTGCTTATTCTTCGATTTGCACGCAGGAAAAGTCCTTCGTGGACAGGTTGATCGTCTCGTTGGCTCGGTCGATAACATCGTGGAGTTGGTTCAGCGATAGCCGTGGATATCAGTCGTGTACGGTTCTCCCTGTACGGTTGGTAGCCGAATCGTGAGAGTCAAATCCTCTCCAAATCGTAGTTATCCTCTCTCATCGAAAGATCGGGAACCCTAGAACACATCACGTCCGGTGTACAAAAACTTCTCCCGGTCCTCCGGCCCAGCGGAGGTGCGTAAGTAGAGAGTTCGACTGGATCGCCGATAGCGTGATAGCGTACCAAAACTCCGGAGTTTGTTCTCATCGCGCAGCTCTTCTCTAGAGCCACGGTCGTGAGGCAGAACCCCGGGAGAGGTGGAGGTGAAGGTTCTAAAGAGGCTCCAAACTAATGGGAGAGGTGGTGGTGGAAGTGCTCCTCCTCCCTCCAAGTGCCCCTCCTTATATAGGGGGACAGGGGGAGGGGGCGCCCCCCTAGGGCCGGCCAGATGGGGGCGGGGACGCCCTCGCTTGGGGAAGGGGTCGGCCCCTGATGGCAACAATCGTGCCACTTTTCGTTGGGACTCCAAGTGCAGTGTTGTAGCAAGCTTTTTTCCCCACAAGGGTGACTCGAGGGTTTAAATCGAACTCTTGGGGAATTGGATGTGGAAGTTATTTCTTCTTCTCCTTGTCAAGCAATCTGTAAAGCAAAAGAACTTGTCTTGTGTCCCCAACTCCACCAAGTGGTTGTCAAGCACAAGGTTTCATATTAGTAATATGAAATATAAATAAAGTAAATAAATACAAACTAGATGAGATAGATGAAGATAACGTTGTTTTGGGTTTTTATGAGTGATTGCAAGTAAGGAAAGTATTTTTGTATTTTCAAAATATTTAATTGTAGAAAATAAAAGTGATGGTAAATGCAATGGAAAGTTGTTTCTTATGATTAAAATTGGACCGGGGTTCATGGGTTCACTTGTCTACTCTCTTTTTAAGTTGTGGTGATCATAAAGCAATTCATCAATGATCCAATATTGATAGAACTTCTATATGTGTATGATAAGCATTCATATGGGCATCACGTCCTAACATAGAGATGATAATACACATCTCTCTTATACTCCTCAAGAAAGGGAAACCTCCATGCAGTCTTGAATTAAGAATAAATCAGAGTATAGCTTTAAGTAATATGACATGATGTTTGAAATACAAATATGCTACCTTGACCAAACAAGATTATCTCACTGTCACATGATAATTATAGCACATGATTTCACTTTATCCCTAGTGAGGCAGCAAAAGAAAGGTAAAAACAAAAGTAGATCTTGAATCTTATTGTCACAATTCAATCACTACCACCATGCTATTCCATCTAATACACACTTCTCCCCATGCAAGTTCTTGCATACAAGTTGGATCAAAACAAGCAATTAAGAATGGGGTACAAGATATGCATCTATCAATACATCTTACACAAAATAGGTTCCAATCTCATATATCAAATCATAGAATAAAGATCCACCACATAGGAATTACATATATGACCATAATCATGTTGGGCAGCTCATATGGTACCTAGATCTATGAAGAACAAGAGAGAAATAGATCAAGCTACTGCCACAAACCCATAGTCCAGGGGTGGACTACTCCCTCTTCATCATGGTGATGATGTTGGAGACGTTGGAGAAGATGGAGATCCCTCCGGAGGCGGCTCCGGCGAAGTTTCCCACTCCAATCTTGGCTGAATCTGACTCTGTTTGGTGGTGTTTTAGTCTCTGGTGTGCTCTGTCTCAAGGACTCCCCCGGGGGTCCTTATATAGGGGTTTTTAGGTCAAGAGAACTTCGTGGGTGAAAGAATCAAGGTGATCGGACGGCCGAGGAGGAAAAGAGCACTGTGGGCTGGGCGCGCCCCTTGGACTCTTTTGGGCCTCCTGGCCCATCTCCCATGGTGCTTGCGCTCCACATGCTTCTCGTGGATAAATATTGACATCCCCAAAAGCTCAGGTCCATTTGACTTCGTATAGGTCCTGAAACATCAAAAACATTGAAAACAGGGTTTTTCTGCCCTGCAGGGTTATAACCAAAATAAAGGGGATCATTGGTAAATCCCCAAAAATCAATATAGAACATGGATATAACATTATATATGATGCAAATATGTGGGTAAACATGTCAACAAACTACAAAATTCATGTATGCATTTTACATGCATCAACATCCCCAAGCTTAACCTATGCTCGTCCTCGAGCATAAAGGAGATAAAAAAAATAAACATGGACTTTGGAGTTCATTACTTTTTGCTTCTTTTCAATATCATACAAAGTTCATAGGTTCAATCTCTTTCAATGAAACATAATAAGCAAGTGTACTATCAGGTTGTATTCTTTGCACATCTATAAACATGTTAAACAATAAGTAATGTTGTGCTAAAACAAATGAAGAACAATACAAACTTTCAAGCACACTATGATGAACCTATAGAATAAGAGACTCTTTCCATTATCGGCATTGGTGTTTTATGCCTTTTCTTCATTTATAAATGGGCCTACTTCTTAGTTTAATGCCCGACCGGAAGACTCACTTCTTAGTTTTATGCTTCCCTTGAGATGTTTTGCATCACATACCGAAAGTAAGCATGGAATATATATGTTAACCCTCCATAAAGAATGTAAAAATAAAGTTTTGAGCTATGTAGTTCATGTCAACAATACTAATAAGGATGGGGTTCCAAGCATCTCTTGTTTCAAAAGTTTCATATGGTTCATGTGTTCAACATTTTATAAATTGTGTCTCACGCACCCTACTATGAACTGAAACTACAACCTGTCATCATATATCATAAGTTTTAGTCTTTGAAAATGCATCACTGAGGTACCTCTTGCCCCTGTGTGACTATAGGCCCACAAACGTTTGGTAGCTAGGAAGCATGCTTCTTTTGCGTTGTTTTCATAAGGGGCCTATCTCCACAATTCAGAAGACAAGAAAAACAGACATATGAGTTATCTCGGCAAGTTTCTTTTGAAAAGAGCGTCATTGATTGTCATGCTGTAAGTTTCCACCATGTGTGCCGTGTGGCGCATGGCTTTGGCTAGCGGCCCAGGAGCATTTTCTCATTTCATATGCTTAGCTCCAGTGTGCAGTATAGAACAAAGCAAGAATAATCATGATATATCAATAACGGATATTGAAGGCTTGTGCCATGACATCATGGTTTGGCCAACACAACTCATAAAATGTAAAGCACACAAAGTTCCATAGTGGTATCACCCCAAACCTTACTTTCTTATGAGCTTTAAAATACACAAAAAGGTTGTTTTTAAGAATGTTTGGAGAACTAACATACATATTATACTTGGAAGTAGCAGCCACAAGTAGGTAGATATGCCTAGTCTAGTTTAAGGGGTTTGGAACAAGTCTTAGCTTGCATTGTGAAGGCTTAGCAAAAAGAGATCTAAAGAGTGTGCCATCTTGTTCATAATGTTAAACTTTTATTTTGTCACCTTGCTCCTTATAGTTGAACATAAATATACATGAGCAAAATATACAATTTGATAGGCACAAACATATCATACTTCATGTAAAGTATTTGAGCTTAGTAACTATACATAACATGAATTTCAGCTTTTTGCTTTTATCCCCCTTTTCTTTTATTTCATCGCATACATATTCAGTTTTATTTTCATCATGGCAAAGTTTCTTTTCAGTAGCTTAATCATAAAAATGCATAATGATAAATGATGGTGGTCCTTATATTGCAAACAAAAGTAAAAGGTAAAACAGACACTCCAAGTTTCTACGATAGTCTTATGTTGCTCGAAAAACAAAGTTTAGAGGTTTGCAAATCGAGAGTTTGATAGGTCCAGTGGGGTGCCTTGGGCATCCCCAAGCTTATGTTTTTCACCATTCTTGGATTGCTCTTAGTGTGGTGTTCCTCTATTCCCTGTCAAAAAACTTCAACACAAAACTTTTTCTCCCATCTCTTTTCTGAGAGGTGACATTAGTGGCACAAGAGTAATATAGTTGCTGCATGTATATCATAGACAAAATTATTTCTACATGTTCCAGCAAGCACATAATGTTTCTACACATCCCTAGCATATAATATAGCTCATAGCAATCATTTTAGGACACTTGGGAATGGTTAAAACAAAACATGGCAGAATCTGTCCAGATTTTCAGCATCAGCAAAACGAATTTATTTTGGCCACTTAGACATGTCAGGAATTTTAGACAATTTTTTTTCATACAGAGGAGGAAAATTTGTAAATGATGTGTTAATATGAGCACAAACGGACTTACAGAAAAAAATCATAGAATGTTTCTACTAAAAACTGTTCTGCAGGAATTTGCTACCCCATATGTTTAACAACTTTTTAACATCCAAAATGGGTTCCACTTGGTACTTTATTATTATACTACAGTAAAGACACTAAAAAGGACTCTTTAAACATCAAGCAAACATAAAAATAAATGACCGGGTTGCCTCCCGAAAAGCGCTTTCTTTATAGCCATATAGCTAGGCTTTACTTACTTGATTCAAGTGATATGGAATTCATGTGGTAGCTTGTGTTTCTTTGCTACCTCCTTCTTCCTTGGAAAGTGTTCCATGCATTCTACCTGGGTCCCATGGTGTGCTCATACCAATCAAAGTAAAAGTCAAGTTGAAACATGGTAAAAAGCAACACAAGGTATGGGAACAATAACAACGAAGTCTCGCTTTCTTCCTATGCATTGGCATTTTATACATGACTAAATCAAAGTAAATAGAGGCATGCCATTGAATATTATCAGTGTGTGAATGCAACATATAATTGTTAGTATCGTAAAGAGGGAACTTATCACCTCATGTTTCATAGTAGTTGCATCTTTCATAGTAGTTGCAAGCACTAGAAGAAAATTTAATGTTGTAGCCATTTAAAGCATGCAAGTTTATAGAATTTTTCACGTGAAAAGGATCATTATAACTATCATGGCATTCATTAGCATGCTTTCCTCTTTCAAAATAGTTGCTAGTACTATTTTCAATATCAATATCATGGTTACAACAAGGATTTTTAACAAAATGTAGTTGCAAACCACATATGTATTTCCTAGCAAGTTCATATTTCTCCTCTAAGGTTAAGCCAGGAGAACTCAAGAATAAAGTAGGACTCTTACTAATAAGAGTATCATCATGAACAACAATTATATCTTTTTTATCTTCATGTATTATACATGGAGGATTATCAATAGGAATATGACCATCATCTAAAGCATTATCATATAGCATATCTAAAACACAATCCTCATTATCATCAATAGTTTTACTAGTATCATTACTAGCAAGCATAGGTGCATCATTAGTTTCATCATATAATAAGAAGGGTTCTCATAAATAACCATTTGTGTTTCAATTCCCTCACAAGAAATGCATGGATTTTCATAAGTGATAGATGAGTTTTGAGTTTGAGTGTTACTATCATTTGTTGATGGTGAAAGTGGAAGATCCCAATCTTCCCCAAGCTTAGGTTGGATTATATCTTCTTCATTCTCTTCTTCACATATTTCCTCATCCAAGATTATGTTTTGATCATCTTTTTCTTGCAATATATTAGTATTTTCCATGGCAGCAAGAGTTCTTTCTTTATATTTAATAACATAAGCATTATCACTAAATTCTTTTTTGCAAATTTGAAGGATAATGGCCAAGTGAAATTTAAAATTAGCAGCCATGTGACTAGTTTCAAGCTTTTCATTAATAAGAGAGTCTATTTCATGGGCTGCAATATAGGCAATATATTTCTCAACTTGTTCTATATTATGGCATTTAGGTCTACACTCTTGATAACAAGCAATTATAGGATCACTATTATGCTTACATTGATAGTGAGAGTGTTTATAGAATTCTCTAGTGCAGCAAGTTACATCATGTAGTTCACAAAAGTCAATAGAAATTTGATTAAGATGTGTAAGCATGTCTTCCATTCTTTTTCATTCTGTGGTTGATCTATATTCAAAGTAGGCTTCCAATGTTTTGACATGACCTTTGGGTATGTGGATTCCAAGTTTCTCCATAGTTTAGCATGCATATTTAAAGGTTTTACTAATTTTTATGTGTTTTTGTGTTTTAAAGAAAACTTAAAAAGACTAAAAACAAGACAAAGAAAAAGTGCTTTAAAAATCTAAAAGGAGAAGAAAAAGCTCACAGTGGTGCAACCTCCCCAAGCTTGGGTTGTTGCACAAGTTGATGAAGATGATGGCTCCGCGGCAGAAAATGGTGGCAGTTGCTGTGGAGACTGCTTTGTTCTTCAAACTTGGTGAGGATGAGGCTGTGAGGTAACATCGCCAATTCCCCGGCAACGGCGCCAGAAAATGGTCCAGATGGCAACAATCGTGCCACTTTTCGTTGGGACTCCAAGTGCAGAGTGTTGTAGCAAGCTTCTTTTCCCCACAAGGGTGACTCGAGGGTTTAAATCGAACTCTCGGGGAATAGGATGTGGAAGTTATTTCTTCTTCTCCTTGTCAAGCAATCTGTAAAGCAAAAGAACTAGTCTTGTGTCCCCAACTTCACCAAGTGGTTGTCAGGCACAAGGTTTTGTATTAGTAATATGAAATATAAATAAAGTAAATAAATGCAAACTAGATGAGATAGATGAAGATAACGTTGTTTTTGGGTTTTTATGAGTGATTGCAAGTAAGGAAAGTATTTTTGTATTTTCGAAATATTTAATTGCAGAAAATAAAAGTGATGGTAAATGCAATGGAAAGTTGTTTCTTATGATTAAAATTGGACCAGGGTTCATGGGTTCACTTGTCTACTCTCTTTTTAAGTTGAGGTGATCATAAAGCAATTCATCAATGATACAATTTTAATGGAACTTCTATATGTGTATGATAAGCATTCATATGGGCATGATGTCCTAACATAGAGATGATAATACATATCTCTCTTATACTCCTCAAGAAAGGGAAACCTCCATGCAATCTTGAATTAAGAATAAATCAGAGTATAGCTTTAAGTAATATGACATGATGTTTGAAATACAAATATGCTACCTTGACCAAACAAGATTATCTCACTGTCACATGATAATTATAGCACATGATTTCACTTTATCCCTAGTGAGGCAGCAAAAGAAAGGTAAAAACGAAAGTAGATCTTGAATCTTATTGTCACAATTCAATCACTACCACCATGCTACTCCATCTAATACACACTTCTCCCCATGCAAGTTCTTGCATACAAGTTGGATCAAAACAAGCAATTAAGAATGGGGTACATGATATGCATCTATCAATACATCTTACACAAAATAGGTTCCAATCTCATATATCAAATCATAGAATAAAGATCCACCACATAGGAATTACATATATGACCATAATCATGTTGGGCATCTCATATGGTACCTAGATCTATGAAGAACAAGAGAGAAATAGATCAAGCTACTGCCACAAACCCATAGTCCAGGGGTGGACTACTCCCTCTTCATCATGGTGATGATGTTGGAGACGTCGGAGAAGATAGAGATCCCTCCGGAGACGGCTCCGGCGGAGTTTCCCCCTCGAATCTTGGCTAAATTTGACTCTGTTTGGTGGTGTTTTCGTCTCTGGTGTGCTCTGTCTCGAGGACTCCCCGGGGGGGGGGGGGGGGTCCTTATATAAGGGTTTTTAGGTCAAGAGAACTCCGTGGGCGAAAGAATCAAGGCGATCGGACGGCCGAGGTGGAAAAGAGCACTAGGGGCGCGCCCACCTGGGCTGGGCGCGCCCCTTGGGCTCTTTTGGGCCTCCTGGCCCATCTCCCAAGGTGCTTGCGCTCCAGATGCTTCTCGTGGATAAATATTGACATCCCCAAAAGCTCAGGTCCATTGACTTCGTATAGGTCCTGAAACATCAAAAACATTGAAAACAGGGTTTTTCTGCCCTGCATGGTTATAACCAAAATAAAGGGGCTCATTGGTTAAATCCCCAAAAATCAATATAAAACATGGATATAACATTATATATGATGCAAATATGTGGGTAAACATGTCAAAAAACTACAAAGTTTATGTATGTATTTGACATGCATCACCCCCCCACCCAAACCCTAGATGGGATTGGGGGCGCCGGCGGCCAGGTCCTGCCCCCCCCCCCCCCCCACCACCACCACCACCACCACATGGGCCTCCTCCCTTCGGGAGTTGGCCCATTAGGGGTGGGCTGGTCCAAAAATAAAAAATATTTAAATATTATTTAATTATTAATTATTAATTACATATTCACTTATATTTCTTTCACCGAAACTCCTTTCGGATCACTCCGAACTTCCTTCGGACTCCCTCGGGACCCTCCCGGTCACCCCGGAACTTTTCCGTTTTTCTCGTTTCTTTTCTCCGGTGATCTATATGATTCCAAATTCACTCTTACATGTTATCGCTTCCTTAAGCGTGTTACCCTACGGTTCGGGAAATACTTCGGACATGGCAGAGACCAACCTCTCTTATATCAATGACCACTAGCGGGCTCTGGACAACCATAGTAACCCCCGGGCAATTCACGAATACAATCATTTCGTTGAACCTTTAATGTTTTGACTTATTCCCTTTGTTACTCGATACTTACATTGTCCGAGATGTGATCGTCGGTAATCCGATACCTAGTTCCATCTCGTTACCGACAATGAACTTAACTCGTTCACATAACACATCATCTCCATGGCCTAGGCATATGCGGCACAGCTTTAGATGATCGTTACCGAGTGGGCCCAGAGTATCTATCCGTCACTTGGATAAGCAAATCCCGCTCTCGATATCCCGCATCAATTGTAACCTTCCATTGCCCGATCGATACCCTTATTGTCACCCAGTTACGTGATGACGTTAGGAGCAATCAGAAACAACTTCTGGAGACAATGAGTAAGGTGATATCTCACAGTCAAAGGAATATCTATTACGCCATGTGTTTATTGTAACAATGAACTCTAAGTGACTTGATCGTGTTACAATACATTGGGTAAGTCCATCACGATATTCTCCCAATATCGTGACTCCATGTTCAACTGGTAAGTACCCATGATCGGGAACCATCGATCATCTCTTGACACATGGACTAGTTGAATAGAGGCTACTAGGGACTCCTGTTTGTCTACATACCACACGTGTACCAACGTTCCTATTGATACAGTTATAGCATGGTATAAAACCCAATTACGAACTATATGGAATATAATAATAATACATTTTAATATTTGCCTCTTGGGCATATTCCCAACACTTATTGTCAAAAAGCGTGCTGGCATGAGCTTTATTTGAAGATGTGCCAACTTTTATTCTGGTTTGGAAAATATGAATCAATAAATCAAATCAACTTGCCGTTTGGAACCCCAATGAGAGCAATGCTCTCAAAACTACCTTGCAAATACAAAGACAGATTTACAGGCTAAAAATTATGTCATAAAAATCATACCGCTTCCTTTTTTAAATACAAGCTACCAAATTTAGATTTTCATCTTGGCACTAATGTTGGAGAAGGTCCGGTGCATGGTACCGATGGGACTATTATGTTAGGTCCTTGGTGCCTCGAGAAGGTGAGGCTATATGCCTATATACGGCCGAAAGACACAGAGAACTGTCGACCTTTTTTTTAGGTTAGAACTCTCGACTTCGCTGCACATTCATACCAGCATTGCGCGGGTACTCTACTGATCGTAGAGTAATAAGATGAAGGAATCACAGATTATATCCTTTACATCACTGCATATATGACTATAATAATTTGATCAATTTTTAAGAGTTCTTTTCATTGCTTACAGAAATCGACGGGTGGACCCAAACAATATTCATCACGTACCCAAAAAAACAAGATGAAACACGTACAGTGTTCTCTGGTTGCGAGTTACTCTGCTACAGTGACAAACTGCTGCCAACAAAGAATGATAAACATATATTGTTATCTGACTACTACTCTCAATCTGCAGCGGTAAATGGCACCCTTTCCAGAACGATGATGTGTTGCAATTCCGGCGAGCTTATTTGACTGTCCTCCAGGACCAGGACCTTGTCCTCCAACACCACGATGCCACCTACGCCCGCCATCTTCTTACTCTTAGCTTCAGGACTGCATTATATGCAATCAAAGAAGAAGAAACACATCAAAAGGTGCTATATGGTAATTCGTGCATGGCAGCAGTATCTGAAACAAAGATTACCCTATAAGAAATATGCTCTCATGCATCCAGAGAGGCTTCAGTAGTTCCGCTGGTGCAGCAGTAAAGTGCTGGCTAGCTCTTCCATAAGGTAGAGAGAGGATTTCCATTCCTGCAGGTTGGTCAGTCGATCAGAGATAACCCTTGGATCATGCAGAGCTCTGAATACGCATCATATACCTCACGAGATCTGAATCCTGCAGGCTTCAGGAAGACGTGCCACCGATGACCGTAGATGTGGAACATGCGATGCACAGCATCCTTGGTGATCAAATTTTTTATTTTCCCTTGACAAAAAGCCAACAAACACCTGCAGAGAGAACCAAAACAAACGTGAATCCACGACAGAGATCTGATTTCTGTTTAGAAAGACAGAAAATAGAAACTCTCAGAGGGCACTGGCTGATAATTATGTCGGTTTTCTCAACTTGAGACAAGGCAATGGGCATGGACAAAAAATCTTAAATAATGCTTTGGCACAACTATTTTCAGTACCCTTCAGAAGAAAATGGAAATCTGACATCACAGGAATGGAAATGGAAATTCGTTTTCTTGTGACAAGTGTAAACTGAAGTTGATATAAACGACATAGTACAGCTAGAGTATTTTTTTTTCAGATTTACATACAATATCTACGTACAGGAAGGAAGATCATTCCACTAATTATCCATGATGACGTTGTTCAAGTTAGCCTTGGAGTTATAACTCTCCTACCTAAGAAAGAAGATATGGCTCAAATTGAGCAATATAGACCCATTGGCCTTTTCAATAATGTGAGTTTCAATTTAATACGAAAGTAGCAACTAATCGCATGATTGGGATGGCCCATAAGGTGATTAGACCTACACAGACGGCATTTATCCCTGAGCGAATTATCCTTGAGGGAGTAGTCGTCTTGCATGAAAGTATACATGAGCTTCATAGGAAGTATACTAGATTTTGGGAGGACATTTGGCTGGGAGCTACGTCCCTGGCCAACCAGCATCCCTTGCTATACAATATCAGAAGATGTTTTAGTGCATGATGTTTTATCCTAGGTGCCACTAAACATAGAGTTTAGGTGAGCAAGACGGGAATAAATGGATCTCATGGATTCATTTGTGTCACTGGAATAAATGGATCTCATGGATTCATTTGTGTCACTGTTTAATGCCAGCGCATCTATCGGATGATTATGTATCGACTTTGAGCGATCCTTGAGCTGTAATAACTAAATGATCAAACTTGGCAATAAAAGTATGTGTCCATCTATTGGTGCACAGGCCAGGGTACTCCCCCATTTCAGGAAAAAAACAAGTGTTGGTGAGTGGTGTAACCATCAAGTATCTAGAACCCTACCAGAACAAACACGAAGAAAACCTGCACAACAGGCCAAGATAAATGGCGAATGTAAGAACACCTTTTATATGTAGCATTGTAGCAACGTAGCAGTGGGTGAGAAAATAGCAACAAACCTTAACATCATTAGCAGCACATCAAAGTCCGAAACCGACAATCGATCATCCATGGTGATATTTTGATCTTGGCACTCGAAACAGACATGTACACTACCAAGCCTTATGAGTGACGGCCACTATAATATAATAATGTAGAGTATGTTGAAGCCTACGAGAAGGAACACCTGCATAGAAGACCAAAAGAAAATTGTGAACACATGACATGTTTCATGAATTTCGTCCAGGAAATAAATAAAGAAAGTCCAAAAGAGTCAACCGATAAAGTCCTAGGAACTTTTTTTATCGAAAAAAATAACTATCTAGGAAAACATGGAAATATGATATAGCAGGAGTATAAGCAGCAGTTGTTATAATTGATATGAATCAGCAGGAATAAAGTTTCAGTTTTATGTAAAGGAAGGAGCAGATGGATGACCATAATATCTGTAGCCTAGCACCAAAGTATGATTCATTACAGAACTATATGCCATGGTGATCCTCACACCCAAAACAGCCAGTGGGCATTGATGAGGGACGAAGTGTGTAGAAGCATAGGAGAACAAACATGAAGAAAACCTGCACAACAAGCCAAGAAAAATGCTGAATGCAAGAACAACTGGTAATGATAGCAATGCAGCAGTGGATGCGAAACTGGCAAACCTAAATATCAGTAGCAGAACACCGAAGTCTGATCCATCCCACTATCATTCTGTGGTAATATTTTAATCATGGCACGCGAGTTAGTCACGCACGTAACCAACCCTTCATAAGTGATGGCCACCAAAATGTAAATTCAAAGTCTGTAGAAGCCTAGGCGAACAAACATAAGAACACCTGCACAGAAAACCATAAGAGTGATGAATACATGACAGATTTCATGGATGTTTGTAAGCAACTTCCGAAAGGAATTAACTGATAACTGTATATATTTTCTCAACTTGTAAATAAAATACAAGGCACACGGAGAAATAAATCATCCTTATCCAAAAAAAACGGAGAAATAAATCATGCATGTCATGTTCCAGTTTATATGTACTTACCAGAATTATTTACAAAACCCTCCATGTCATGCATGTGGCAACCACGTGTGCATGTGCGGTGAGAGTTGAGCACTACAAGGCTAGAAGAATGTACAAGGGACCTGTCCAAGGCAGAGTTAACAAACACTGGTCAGATTATTGTCATGCAAGAAAAAAGCAAGGGTAATGGTGGGATCTGGGAAGTGATGCGAACAAACAAAGAAGTTGGTGTCGTTACCTTGGACAGTCTCAATGTCTGTCCAGCGTGATTTTTGGGATGGTTCCCACTAACCCCCTGCACTGATTTTTTAGCTCCTCGTTGCCGCAGAACTCGACATCTAATTCTTGCAGTGATTTGGGGAGGCCATCCTTGGGCAATGACCGGATGGCCGGACAAAACCAGACGTGCAGTACCTTGAGGTTGGTCAGCTTGTGCAGCCCTTCAGGGAGGTGCTGAAGCTTGTTGAATGTATTAAATACGAGTTCCTGGAGGGTGGCGAGGAGTTGAAGGGCGTCCGCTTGCTCTTTGGAGAAGAGCTCCATCTCTCCCCCACAAATTCGCAGGTAGGTGAGGGAGGAAGACAGGAAGCTGCAGATGGGCGCAACAAGGAGCCCCATGGGGTCACTTGTTTCGAGGTCCTTCAGTTTGGATGAACAAACTGCTGGGGGGGAAACACGCTCCTGCTCTTCTCCTTCATCCTGCTCAGAGTCCCATCCAGCAAAAAATCTGGGGCTGTCATAGACGATTAGTTTTCTGAGGGCCCCGGTGGTAAGGAGAGGCCGCAGGCCCTTGCATCTTAGATCCTCTCCACAGACCATCAAAACCAATTTGGTGAGAGAGGTGAGGTTTGAGAGGGGCTCCAGCGTCCGCATGCCTCCCACACATTCAAGACTGAGCTCTTGCAGAGAGGATGGGAAAAGGCAGCAGGAAAACGAGTTGATGGCAGATAGAAACTGCTGACGTTGAGAAGTCTGTAGGGGTCGCAGGGCTTGGAACCCATCTCCTCCTCTGGCAGGAAGAGAAGTTGAGGGGTCTACCTCTGATGATGCTGCTGACGTTGTTTGCTTCTGCACATCCACCCCCACTTCCAGCTGTGTTATGTTTTGACGCCATCTGATTTCCAATGTGGAGAGCCTTGGGAGGTGGGTGAGAAGCTCTCTGAATTCCTTCACACAAGCACCACGTAATTCGTAGACGACAAGATGCTCAATAGAGTGCTGCCATTCGACATCACCATCTCCACCAATTGGCTTAACCAGATCATATGAACTCTGTACAACCAATGTCTTCAGTGAGGTTAGCATCAAAAGGTGTCTTGACTCGAGAGGTGGGCACATCGTGAGTGTCAGAGTCTCCAACCCTCCAAGATTACTAAATGCCAAAATCCGATCTAAGCTTTGCAGATCATACTTCCCAATAATAGACACATGAGATGATTCTGAGTTGTAGAAAAAATTCTGTAGTAGCTTTACATCCCATATACTGACATCACGCAGTGTTTCAGTCCAGGGGATACGAGCCACTAACAAGAATTCTGGACAGTTCTTTATCTCAAGCTTTTGCAGTTTGGGGAACCAGTCAATGTTCCAATCTTGATTTGGGTTTGAAAATGGCAACTCAGAGACTTTAGGGCAGTCTCTAATAATCATTACTTGCAAACGAGGAAACATTATAGCGTCCTGTGATGGTACCCATTTTTCAAAACTTCCCAAGCCAACAAGCTCAAGCCTTATTAGCCAGCAAAAGTTTTTCTCTATAACAAACTCCTTCACTATGGAAATATGGTTCAGTATTACTTTACCAAGACCCCACATCTTTCCTAAAGGAGGGAGACACTGCCAAGAAACACCATCGAGATGAAGAGATTGAAGAGCTTCAACAGCGAGCCCATCACCCAGCCACGTTGGACAAGATGAGCCTCTATGCCCTCTGATGCATAACTCCTCAAGATATCTATGTGGTTGAAGGCTCTCAAGGACGACTTCTTCGACACCAGCCTCAGCATTAGACCGCTTACTATCCCAATCTAATGTTAACCTCTCCAAGTAGTTTTTCTCTATCAGCTTTGCTTTAGCTGCTTCTTCTTTTGTGTGTATATTCTCAAGGTTAAATATACCAAGCTCCCTTAGTCCGGTCAAATGCTCTAGTTGCTCTGGTTCAAATCCTTTACTTTCTTTATTGACAGTGAATACCTTCAAATTTTCTAAGAGTACAAGTTTTCCCACATTAAGAATATCAGGATGCAACTTATCGCTTCGGGTGTATAAACGACGCAATTTCGCAAGGTTGCTCAAGTCCTTGGGAAAATCATAGTCGCCATTCCAGGATCCTAGATCCAGAATACTTAAATGATAAAATCTAGAAATGGCAAGTGGTAGACGCATCTTCCCCATGTACATGTACTCCCCTGTCCCCAGACATAGGTATCGTACGTGGACAGGTGCTGAAAAGTTATGCAACATGGACACTACAGAACGAGGCATGCCAACCAAATGGAGAACACGAAGAGCATTTGCTTCCCTAAATAAATCACCCAAAATCTTGTCAAAGCTTTCATCCATTTCTCCAAATATCATTAAAGTGTGCAGTTGTTTAACCTTCAATCCTGTCTTCAGCTTTCTCAATTGACTCTTAAAGTTTTCAGCAGACATTGTATCATCATCATCACCATCACCTAT
Source organism: Poa pratensis (assembly GCA_947311845.1). NCBI lineage: Eukaryota > Viridiplantae > Streptophyta > Magnoliopsida > Poales > Poaceae > Poa > Poa pratensis. Next base: position 22,843,298 of record CAMZMU010000033.1, on the reverse strand, counting down.
GATTATAGACATGTGACGGATAGATGGCTGAATTTCTACTGACCCCACATTGGAGCGATGTAAACTAACAGAGTCATGAGATGTCACCTTCAATGCTAAATCATGCAACAGGTCATGCATAACATAAAAAGGACGGTCATTAATTTCCTCTTCTCTGAAAAATCCATGTTTGACCAGATCATTTAAATTGCTAGAACCTATATCTTCCAACGTTTGGTTCCGACCACCAGGTTGTAAGATATCTAGTCCTATCCACAAGTTGATTAGCTTGGTTGAAGTATACTTGTAATCTTCAGGAAACAATGCAGAACATGAGAAACATTGTTGCTGATGGAAAGGGAGATAGTCATAGCTAAGTTTCAAGGCAGGCATAATGTCATTGGCACCAGTCTGTCTCTGCCATTCTTTACTTTCTAAAACCCTTCTCCAATGACGCAAATTAAGGTCCTTTCTCAGTAATCTACCAACAGTTTTTGCAGCAAGAGGGGAGCCCTTTAGTTTTTCTATTATCTTATCTCCGATGTCAAGCAAAAAACTATGATCACTTCTGTAGGGCTCGTCGCCAAAGACAAATGCAAGGAATAACTTCCTAAATTCTTCAGACTCTAATCCTTCCAGTTCTATATGATCAGTTGTTTTAACCATCTTTGCTATTGCTGGAAACCGAGTTGTTACTAAAATCATGTTACCCTTTGCTTCTGATGTTTTCAGTGGCAGCAATAACCTTTTCCAGTCATCCTCATTGCTACAACCCCATATATCATCCAGTACAAGCAAAAACCTTTTAGACTTTAGTCTCTGTTCAATCAACTCTTCTGGTCTATTCCCCTTTTCCCCTTCAACCGGAATGATATATTTTTTAATATCTTCAAGCAGCTTATTTAGATTGAAACTAAGGGATACACATACCCAAATCACTACTTGAAAATGATTCTTCACTTCTTTATTATGATATATGTGTTGTATTAGAGTTGTCTTTCCTATCCCCCCTGGACCGACAATCGGAAGCACGGTCAGATCCTTGCTATGGTATTTACCCTTGGTCATATCATGTATTAAGCTATTCACGATATCGTCTCTCCCATACAATTTTGGCTCTATACTTTGACCGGTGGTGATGGGGCGACTCTGTGCATTATCTGGGACAGTGATGCGGTCACAACTCTGCAGCATGGTGGTGAAGTCTCTACGCAAAGGCTGCAGTTGCTGTACAATTTGATTCATTCTCTCTGAGACATCAACCCTATTAAACCCCAGCAGTGGTGTTTCTTCCGCATGCTCTCTTTGTGGCGCACCACAGAGAGTTGACTGGCCGGCAGAATTATCATCAAGAACATTTGGGGAAGATGAGCATGGGAGGAGTTTACCGAGCTTGGGCATGCATCCGCTGACCTCCTCATCATCAGCCTGATTGGTATTAGGCATTGAGGAGGAATTGTTGCCTGACCTCCGCCTGGCACGTGGCCAAGCGCAGCGGCCGACCCGTTGTCCAGGTTCAGGGGGGGTGGCAGGGGCAGCAGAGGATGAACCAAGCACAGCTCTGGCGGTGTGACAAGAATTGAGGGCAAGGTTGTGGATACCGCCCTTGGCATGGTGGTCTGCGGCGTCGTAGCTGCCGTGGAGCTCGTCGTGGATGCGGAAGTAGTCGATCTCATCCAGCAAGTCCTCGGCACAGCACGCCGAGTCCCGCAGCTTCCATAGCAGCCCCTCCATGGCTTGGCCGGTGATCTGCTTGCGGCTGGCTATTTCTAGCGTGGCCTGCACGAGCAGTAGTTCCGTCCTCAGGGCCTCAACGTTAAGACCGAGGTTCTTGCTGGCATCCCAAGCCTCCAGCACGCCATCGGCTACAGGAGCCAGCGCCTTGCCCACCACCCATATCGCCGCACTGAGGAGAGCGTTCATCCTCTTCTCACGCGCAGTACAGTACCTGCTGCATCTGCATCCTTGAGTCGAAAGGAGGTCATCAGTAAATGCAGCTGCCATCACCAATCACGTACCGGTAAATATTAATTAGAACAAAACAAATCAAATTTACCTTTACAAGTTGTTGCTTGCTGCTACAGGTGAGGAGCTCGTACAAGAGGGGGCCCTGCCTGCCAGGATCTGCCTGTCGTGGATGTTGTCTCCGGTGAGGGATGGGTCGTGGAGGCGGTCACCGGTGAGGGATGCCGAATGCCTGAGGTTTGTATTGGGTTGTGTTGCTCAGGACGAGAGGGTAGCGGCAACTTGCTGGGCAGAGAAGAAGGCACACAACAAGATCTTGTAAAGCCAGATGAAGTCAAGTGCTATGCTGGAGTGGTTGTGTCCGCAGGCATTCTTAAAAGGGATGATCGATGGGCCACTATAAAAAGTCCATAGTTGGGAGACAAATGCCTCAGATCCCGCGCCGATGAGCCTAAAAAAGGGATCTCGATCTCTGCTGTGTATGTACATAGGCATTACTGGATCTAGCATTGAGAAGACTTGGGGATCGATCGAGGTCCATCCTACTAATTAATGACCGGTACAGTCTGCTGCAGGTCTGAACCCTGAACATGATATAGTAAGATTGCACATACGAGGCACGTCTCAGTTAATGCAAATATATATGCTAAATAAGTCATTCCTTCTATATTCTTAAGTATATGTACCTAATATTTTCTCCTGAATTTTTGAAAATATCTTCGTCCTTTGTTTAAAACAAATATAGAACAATAAAAATATTCTAATCCATTATGAAGATAAATCTCACATAATGAATGGGGTTTTACATGGAGTATAAGAAGATAACGTATAGTAAGAAGAATTTGACAGCCATCATTAAACAGTAGTAATGAAATCATTTATACTTCTTACTGAGGTATATGGTGAATTTCACTCAAGTATACAAAAATAAGTCAGCCAGCATCATCTGGCAAGATAACTCATACATGTTTAGACCTCGAAATTCATATGAAAGAAACATGTTTACAAATTCCCTTATTCGGATGTCTTACATAACCATACCATGTCATCCTAATATCGCTGCAATCTCTGTGTCATCAAAAGGACCCTTCCATACTAATAAGAATTTTCTTGATCTTGCAATCTGCACATGAAAGAACATAAATCACTTTCTCCAAAGTTTGATACTTTGTCTCAAGTAAAAGCGAAGTGTATATGTACAAAATAATGGATCGACAAACCTGTACCGCAGTGCACACAACCCCCTGTACTCGTTGGTGCTCAAAAGAAATAGCAAAGGTAGAAACCACATGTGTTGTTTAAAGTGGCAGAAGAAGTAGCATTATATCGAGGTAATCATAGATTGCCGTCGTGTATTTGAATTTTCTAAGATACCCTTCCCATGTCTTTATTATGATAGAACAAAGAGTAACATCAGTCAGATTCTTTTGTACAAAAATCCAAGGTAATGTTCTAGCTTGAAAGGAAAATCTAATTCTTCCTCTCATCCTGATAATAAGTACTCTCCACCCCTTACGAGGATACATTACTAAGTGGCAACAGCATACTAAATGACAATATACCAGGCCTCCCATAAGCAAGAATTTTACAATCTTACACATGACTTATGACATGGGCTGAAACTTCTAATAATCCAAACAAAAGCAAGAATTTTACAATTTTACAATTCTTTGTCTGCAGATAACAAGGTTAAACATTTATTGTGGCAATTTCGTTATGCCCCACAAACAGCATGTAGTTCTCGGCAGCTCTTGTATCCATCCTTGTTCAAGGACTTCCGATCCACAAATAAAGCGTTCTCTGCATCAAAGATGGTTGTTTCCTGATTAGGAATCTCTCCATGTGTTCTTAGCCTTCTTGGCATAATATATCCCAAGTATAACTTTTCAGCTACAATGTTGTCCCATTTTCTACAGTTACACATGAAATCTAACCTGCTAGGCTAAACTATGTCGTTGTTGAGCTGGGATTTAAGGACACACTGTAGACCAACGTCTCTTCAGCTGCAAAGTAAGTCACTTGCGCACTGTCGCAGAGGCATTCCAACAAATACCGGCCGTGCACCAACCAAACAACCAAGACAAATCAGCGGCGGTGCGTACCAGTCCGTGCAGAGGAGTTGAGGAGGCAGAGCGGGGGCTCGAGTGGCGCCGCCGCGACTCGAGGGATGCGCTCACACGGCGAGCCGCCTCCGGCAACCTGCTCGCGCTGTCGTGACGACAGCTCGCCGGGTTCTGGGACTGCGCTCCACTCTCCCAGTGCCTCGCAGAGGACCGGCGCCGGCTGCGGGCTCGTCAGCAGCGGCCATTGTGATCGCGTTCGTCCTCTTCCGGTCAAGGCGTCCCGGCTACGGGCGTTGGTGGATGCGTGGAGACGGGATTCATGGAAATCGATTTACACGAAGAATTTTGGTATTGTTCCGTCATTTAGGGATACGGGAGCTTCGACCGGATCGGAACAACTAACCGTCACCGTAAACACATGAGCTGTAAAACAAGTTTACCGTCGACGGAAAACTGCTGTTACCGTTTAGAAACACGCGGGGCAGGATGGAGCATGATTTAGACATTTCAGTTATTTCACATGCCGAATCATATCCAAATTGATCTGCGCCAGCGGTTGCGTGGGATCTTGACCCGGCCGGGCATTGATCCACGCCTCTTATTCAACATCCTTCGCCTATCCTCGATCTCCTTGACGGTGAGGACGATGGCCAGCTGCTCGGCGTCGTCGTCTTGGAGCAACTCGTTGATGTCCGAGTCGTCTGAGGAGGAAGAATCCTCGAAAAAAACAGCTCGCTCTCGCTCAGTGACCAACTCATCTGAGTCAAACACGAACGGCCGTCAAAATCCATGGACGAAATCATGAGCCCGAGGGTTAGATCGAAGGAGGACATACCATGGCGGGGAACGGCGGCCGTGGCGAGCGATTCGGTCAACTGCGGCGGCGGCGGCAGCGCACACGGCTGCAGTACTGGCTCCGGGGTGGTCGGATCTATCGGCCCATGTAATGTCCCGACATTAGGATACACGAAAATGGGTAGAGGATAGCTTTGTGCATTGCATTCATGCATATAAAATCCGGGGGAACAAAAACTTTTTGATAGAACTTGTCAAAGTGATTGAAGTTCCACTTGAGCTGGTGATTTAGGAATAGTTCATCGTGCTGAGTGTTTCAGTTTGAAATAATCTTTGGTAAACTTCTATGCTAGGAAGGGTAGATGTAATAAAGTAAATCAACACACCCCAAATCATTAATTAACAACTAAAACTTGATGCTTAACTCATCTTCTCTAAACCTCATTAAACTCATGTGTTAAACAAACATTAGCATATGACCACACCTAAACAAGATAAAACACATTCTTAACTTACCTTGTCTTATTCTATCTTATCTTAAACACATCCATTCAACCCACACTTGTGTTTGACAATAGTCATGTGACTAGTGCAATATCAAAGTTTGTTAACCAAACTCTGACTTATCTATTCTATTCCACATTCTTATCTTGTTAGTCAAGGATAAGAGATGTACTTAACACTAAGTGTTAAGCAACCACCTATGGATCAAACCTTATTGAGCACACTTGATAAGCAAGCATCCATTCTAAAGCCCTATTTAAGTCTGACCACTGTCAAGACTAATCTTATTACCATCAATTCACTTTGAGAGTTGATGATGTCACATTCCTTATTGACCTAAAGCAAGTTTAAGACAACTGAAAGTCATTCTCTTAAGAGATTGATAGAAGTAATTTAGAACTTGTTAATCCTTCACCGGTATTAACATTACTGGGAACACTTGTAATTTTAACTACTCCTTAGTTGAAGTAAAACCTTGTTGACAACTCATTAGTCCCATGCTAATGAATCTCTTGTATCTTATCCAAGTCATTGGACCAACCTTTGACTATTCCTTGGAATCTTATTCCTAAACTATCTTTGTATCCAAATCTTTTGAGGAGTAATATACCTACTTAATACTGAGGGGAATTAAGTGGATGACACATACTCTATTTCCAGCTAGGCATATACCTTGTATGTCATAGTTATCCAGAGAGAGTAAGTCCATATTACGTTTCCATGCATAATGGGAGACTCATCTCTATCAAGCTAATCATACACATGACCATATGATAAGGAGAACTTGTCTTGTCTATACCTCAACTTAGTTCATTGTTGAGATGATCCTTTAAGAGAAAGTCAACATTATGTTTGCATGCATAGTAATTGACTCAACTCTGCCAAATTATTCCTTTAACTCTAAACCCTAGTGCCATGATTGACAAGTTGATCGCATGCATTAGAGTTAGTGAAACCTAAACCTTACCCCTGGTAGATACTACCATGTGAGACAAGTCATTGTCTTGGGTAAAACACACTGAGAACATCTTATGATTATCATCATAAGAGTGATTACTCTAAACCATTCCTAATTGTCAGTAGATAATCTACTGTAATCACCTATCAAATTCTTTATAAGTGTCTTAGCTCAACTTTGAGTTACACAAGATCTTATGAAGTACCTTTTAAAACACAAAGGAATCCATTTAAGATTGTTCTCTAATGGAAAACCCTAAGTGGTTATTCTGCATCATCATCTCATGATATGATTGTAGAAATAATTTTCTAATTGTTCCAAGAAACGTTAAAGAGAAAATACTAAGACCATGAAATCATTTATGAGTTCAAAATATTCATTTTGAACAAGGCTCTAGTTGTAGATTTCAATATTCTTTTCTTTCATTTCCATAAAAGGAAAGTCATTCATGTATTCTCATATGTGATATGATGCAAATCCCTGGACATACATTTTTATCCAATCCTATTGCAAAAGGAGATATTTTTGATAGTTCAAAATATTTCTGAAAGCAAATACCATTTGAAATGGTGAAATCATATTTGAAAATCACATATTGTTATGTGAGAAAGAATATTGCCAAAGCCATTTTAGATATTGAGAGAAGACAAAATACCTCTTTGTCCTAATCATGAACATTCAAATCTTTGAATGATTCAAACACACTTTTAAACCTGAGCCAATTATTTGAAATGGTGGAGTCAAATGTCTCTATGGCGTCCACATTAGATCCACACAATTGGATGATTCAAAGACACTTGTCAAATTCCAAATTACACTAAAAACAAACAAGTATGGGCTTGACCACCGTCCAGTATGGGCTTAACCACCTAAAGTGCACATGCCACCTAGCCATGCAAGTGATGAGTCACCCTATGAGGTGTCACCACGCCCTCAAGGGGGATGAATCTACACATATAAAGCCGAACTACAAGGATGGTTTCGCGCTTATCAAAGCATGATTCATCCATGCAAAAGTGTGATGTGTCAATACCACACTGATTCTAGAACTCTATAAATAGAGGGGTACCCCCTGACCCCAAACCTCACACCTCAGAGCAAAGCTCATAAGAATCACACTCAGGCTAGAGCCTGAGTGAGAGGTACAAACACATTCCTCACACACACTAGTTAGAGAGAGATCTAGAGGGGGAAGACAAGCAAGAACTTGAGGGACAACTCAAGAACAAGGAAGAACAAGGAGGAGGAGGCATCTACGGATCTTCAGCAAGCACGCTTAGGAATCTACAAAGGTTTTAGTCTAGCCTCTAGGATCGAATAGTAGTAGTCTCTAGGATCAAATAGTGGTAGTCTCTAGGATCGAATAGTAGTAGATTAGTGGGTAGAGGGATACTTAGTGAGGGGTGAGGAGAGTGATTTGCGTCGATTAGCGAGCAAATCTGGACAACGACACAATTCTGTCCAGAGATGCATCTTTTAGGATCTACACGTCACTTAGGCATCCAAATTCCTTTTCTGGATCAACCATTTGATCCGCAAACCTTCCTATATATCATGATGTTCTTGTGATCATCTAAGAACATCAAGAACACATCTAAGAACACAAAATCTGAAGGTTTAACATGCATAATAGCCATGCATTGTTAATCCATCTCCAACTTACTAAATAAGTGGAATCCGATGAAACTAAACCCATTTGCGTTACGTTAAATAGATCCAACAACTCGAATAAAATTAACTAAAAATGTTTCGCAACTCAAACATCATGCCTTGATTAACCCAAATCATTCACATGGTTAACCAAGTTCTTCACCTAATTATGATTAAGAACTATAAGACTTGAAATAAATAAAATTCAAGTTATAAGCCCCTTAAAAATCTTATTAACATACAGAAACATAAATTTAAGTGAAATCCCAGTTTCCAAAAATGTTTGGAAAATAATATAAAATAATAATTAATTAATTAAAAAGTAAAATAATAATTTAATAACAAAAACTTAAAATAAATAGAAATATTATAAATGAAACCTATCAACCCATATCTTCAAGGATAAAATCAAACACAAATTTTATTCCTCGAAGAAAAATAATTATAAGCACAAAATAATCCAACTTGAGTGATAATTTGAATGTTAGAATTCAAAAACAACTTTTAAATATGAATACCCTAGAACATGGAGAAATGCTTTAGAAATAATCTTTCTCACCTAGAAATATTATTGATAAATGATTTCTCTTCAACTTAAAAATTATTGATAGAATTAAAAATTGAATGCTAAAAGAAATGCCATGTCACCTTAAAATGAATGAAATAATCTTTACTTTAATATACTGATAAAAAGATAAAAAGTGAAAGTGAAGTAAAATCAACCAAGATGTTTTACTTTGAACCAACAATTATTATATGAAAGAGAATATATAATTAATTATTAGAGAATACTTTCTACAAAAGTTATTCTTTTTGCTTTAAGAAAGAAAGAAAATGAATTATCCCTTTGGATAATTACACCACTTAAATAATGCTTAAGTAAGAATTGTCTTTACTAAAAAGGCAATCATGCCATGTCTTGTTGTTGTGATAAACCCTAAGTAAGAATTGATTTCTAATAATCATGACATGACTTGTGTGAATCAATGTGATTTGGAACTTTCATTAAGATTATCAAATGCTTAAACATGTTTTACTTGGTGAAGTAAACTTAAACCTAAATCAAAACACTAATAAATCACAAACCAAAACAACCTGTAAACGAAATCACGGGGTATTAGTATCGAGGGATTAGAACGTTTGTATCTCATATATTATGCATCAGCATATTGATTTCTTTAATCATTAGTCCCTGATGGACCGATGATGCTATTTGGATTTTAAGACGGTAGAAGACGCTGATTGCAAAAACCTGCAATCAAAAGGCAAGTTCAATCCTTGCATGCCTTTATTTTACAAAACCTTTTCAAAAACCTATTACCTTATGCATTAAAAGTTAAAATGTCGTAGTCATAAGTAAGTCATATAGAGTCTGGGTTACCGTCTCAGGGTAGCTGGTTAATCCTTTTGGTTGTGTGCAATGGAATCATGGAATGAGTTAGATGGTTGGAAAGCCATGGGACGAAAATTCCATTATACTGGGAAAGTTAGGACTTAATAACAAATGTAGTTAGTGATTCTTGCGCCGTTTAACACGTGCAACCACATCCCCTGGAATGGGACGGGCAAGCCAACTAGATCTTCTTCCTTCCGTGTGCTTTCATATATTAGGTCGGGCTGGGTGCCATGCGGGGTACTTGCAGCGGATGGGAGTCCGTAACGTCCCTATCTCGTGTGCGGGATAATGACTTAATTATATTGTAAGGGATGGTAACGGAGCCTAGGTCCTGTGACCGAACTCGTTACAAAGGGTAGGCAGCGGGGTCGCGGAGAAGGGTAGTTAATGGCTTGGATCTTAGCTAAGCCCCAGACCTACGTAGTCTGGACGGGAATATGCAGCGCGAGCTATTCCTGGTTGGCGACAATGCGAAAGATGTTTGTGGGTAAAGCTGCACAGCTCTCGAGAGTATACAAATGGAACATGTTTCTCCCATCTTGGGAATGGATTACGTACGCAACGTGGAAAGGAACCCATCAAAGTTCAGACAACCCGTGAAGGCTGACACATAGACACACTAAATCTAAAAACTTACTTTTCTAAAAACAAAAACCATTTTCAAAAACTTGCACGAGCTTAGGATGATTGATCCACGGCTCCACATCAAACACCCACATAGATAGGACTTGTTGAGTACCTCGTGTACTCATCCGTACTCCTTACCCCTTTCTTAGGTTGAAGTCAATGGCGGGACTGCAAACGGGACACTTGACGGGACTGTGAACGTGGTACTGGAAGACTTAGGAGACTTAGTCATAGTTAGATCAACGGAGTCGATGGAGCCAGCTACTTCAAGTCAGAGACAGTGGAGATCAGCTAAACTTAGTTGGGATCCAGTTCCCAAAGATAGAAACCCAAACCACTAGAAGTTGCCAATATGGTAAACAGGCCACCTTTAGACAACGATATATGGTCTTGTGGTAGATCTAGTGCCAGACTAGTCTATCATTTGCTTCTTCTGGATCTTGGTTTGAACAGGAACTTACCTGGCTAGCTCAGTGTGTCACGGAAGTTCTGAGGATCTTCTGTAAAGGATCCTTTGATTGAATGCTATAGTTATACCTTGGATCCGCGATGTTTCTGTTATACCACTCTGTTGGGTGTAATATTCGTGGAATGGTGTTCCATGAGTGTTATGCCAACGACTTGCAGGCTGCACCATGCAGTCGGCTACACCATGCAGTGGCTTGCGCCGGTCACCCACAGCCCAGGTGCAGCGCGCTAGCGAATCGCACCGGAAAGTACGGGCGACGCAGCGGGGAACGACGGTGGCGGCGGGCGGAAGGAGGAGAGGGGATTGGAAATATCAGTGCGCCAAGACTCGCGCGGGGGGGGGGGGGATAGGGTTCACGCTCGGTTTGGCCCCTCGCTCCTCGAATGTAACAGGCCATGGGGAAGCTCACCGCCGCCCTAAAAAAAGTAAGGGCCGACACCTTATACGGGTACAGCTAGAGTGACCGATTTTTGCGGAGATGGAAAACTAGCAGTTATTTTACAGTTTCGGTGTGTTTACAGTCACGGTTAGAGTTGCTCTAAGAGCATCTCCATCCACCAGACCCCTTATCCGTCTTAAAACGCAATAAGGGCTGAGAAAAACGCGTTTTTCCCGCGCGGGCTAGGCGGAACAGACCCCTTATATGCGAAGCTCAAAAAAGAATATTCCTTCATCTTTACCATTCGCATATAAGGTGTCTGCCCGGGTGCAACTCGTGCGAACCCTCAAACCTTAAACACGAAGTTGCGAACCCTGAAACCTAAAAAACGAATAGATAAATTTATCAAATTCGACTGTTTTAAACATACAAATGCGACAATTAAGCAAGTTTAACATTGTTTCTCACAACACGTCGCACAGGAGCAACCAAAAGACCGCATAACACCATAAAACAACGATGATCATCAGGCACCGTCACCATGCAAGCCGGAGTCATCACCACCGCCACCACCACCTGCCGGAGCATCACCACCGCCACCACCGCCTGCCGAAGCATCGCCACCGCCACCACTGCTTGCCCGAGCTAGGGCCATTGCTCTCGCCGCTTCCCTCCATCTCTCCATGGTGTCCCTCCTTGCATCATCATGCTACTCTTTCGTGATGTTGTCGATGATGCTTCGGTCCATCGACATGATCTTGTTTTCCTTGGCAAGGAGCATGGCCATGGCCTTGTTTTCCTCCGCAGCTACTTTCCTCTCCTCCACGGCTACCTTGCACAACCCATCTTCCCGGAGTGCTTCCCACCTTGCTTGCTTCTCAAGAGTTCTCTTCTTCGCTAAGACCATTTTAGCTTCCAATGCCTTGGCCACCATCAACTCATTTGAGTTCACCATGTGATCGATCTTCTCCCTCAAACTTGAATTATCAGCTTGCTTCTTTACCTTCTCCTTCATCTTGTTGCCATCGGGATTGTACTTGTTTCTCCCTCTTGGTGGACCTTCATCATCTTCATCATCATCCAACTGGATGAGTGAACCTCTTTTGGGTGGAGCTTCTTGCTCCATCAACTTTCATTTGTCACTTCTTTGGAGCAAAATCCAACAACGTGCAAGGTTGAATGGCTTGCTGATGGCTCCCAAGTGCAGGAGATCAATTGTAGTACTTTTCAATGAAGAAAGGTTGTCGAACCCACGAGGAGCTGAGGGTATTGGTTAGCAAGTTTGACAATGAAAACAATAGTAAATGCAGTAATTTGGTGTTTTTGGGTTTATAGTTTGCAAGAATATAAAGTGCAGAAAGTAAATAGCAATAAGTAAATGCTCTCAATGAGAGAAAGCCCAATCCTCTATTCAGCAAGAGGACAAGCTCAAGTGTGTGTGAACTTATATGTGACAAGCGTTCCCGAGGGCGGCATGGATTTACTTAGCATAAAGATTTCTACAAAATATGGTGAATATGTTGTCAAGTTTCATTCCCTTAGGGCGGAGCCTAAATTTGGTGCAGCCATAGATATGAGAAAATTACACCACTTATGATGGTTCCTAGAGCCATTCACATGAACATCTAAGAATCATTAAGACATAAAAGTCCCACCATTGCAATAAGTTCATTGGTCCCCGACATATAATCCCTCCAATGCAACTCAAAGTAATGGAAAACGGTTTCTGTCAATTCCGTCCTTCCAACCCCCATCATTGCATTGAAGTATCATCCTATGAGCCCATATAGGTAAAGTAATATGCAGTCGACGTTCGCATAAAACCATCATAGAACAATATAAAAGATAAAAACTTGACCACATACACATTGCATATTATATGGAAATCATAGCCAATTCATCCTATGCCCTCAGGAACATGGGGATCTACTCACAAGTGACAAACATGATATGGATCAGTGGCATATGGAATACAACACAATCTGAAAATATAATCTCTCCACCAAATAATGACAAGATGCCAATCACAAACATGCAAAAAGCCCTTAAAACAATATCCGGGGTTCAATCAATCACAAACTATGAGGGGAACGAGATGGATCTTGGAGATGATGATGATGATGATGATGATGATGATGGTGCTGATGGAGATGTTGATGGAGAGGTCTCCCCCTATGCCTAGGAGGAGTGGTGATGATGATGGTGTCGATTTCCCCTTCACCGAAGGCTCCGGTGCAGCAGGATCTGCCCCCTCTGTAAATCGTGGGAAAAATATGGCGTAGGTTTTCTGGCGAAACGGAGGCGTCTGTAAAAAGGAGGAGGCGAGACGACGCTCGAGGGCCAAAAGGGCCCATAGGGCGCGCCCACCCTTACTAGGCGCGCCCTCTGGCCTCTTTTGGCCTTCGTAGCTCCTCTCGTGTGCTTCTTTTGGCCCATGTTGGTTCTCCAGATGAAAAACTGATCAGGTATTTTTCCTCGAATTTTTAGACGTCCAGAAGGTCCCTGAAACACAAAAACATGAAAAAGGAGGTTTTCTGCCTCCCAGAAATTAAATACCAATGAAAGGGACTTTGTAGGAAAGTCCCGTAAATCATCTAAATATACAAGAACAATGATGGATTAAGATAAATATGGTTCTAAACAGTGCATATAAGTCCTAATAATGATGATGCAAAATGCATGTATCAACTCCCCCAAGCTTAAACCTTTGCTCGTCCTCGAGCAAATAAGCGAATAGATCATGATCATGCATCAATGAGCTTATGGTTGACAACAAAATACGAGCATGGCATCATCAACTTATGCATATTCACTTGTTCAAAAGAAATATAAACAACAACCACACAAATGAGGGCTACATAAGTAGATATTATCACATACCTCTTACTTTTGAACAAAAACTAACCATTGCATGTTGGACAATTGAACAAGTTCTCAATTTTATAAAACACTCCGCCATCTTTGATGGCTTTGCATGGCTTTTTACCAGCTTTTAATACCCTCTGGATATGCCTTTGTAATGAAGATAGGTTCTCATAAAACAAACAGTGGAAAAGAGAATTGTTTAAATAACCAGATAGACATGACTATTTTGACATTTGTCAAGAACTTTCACCACTTTTCACATGGCATCAGCTGACGATCTTGCCTCCTTAGTAACCAGTATAAACCTTATTCATGGGTCTTTCAATCATGTCATATGCTCTATACAACCTTTGCTTTTCACTTTCCATGGCTAGCCGAATCCTCGGGTGCCGACCTTTCAAACACTTTTCCCTAGAGCATATGTATTAAAATACCCATGACAACCATTCAGTTTACTCGTTGATTACCAAAAAGAACAAGAGTATATCATGTCCCTTGTCATCCTCCTCTTTTCAACCATTTATGTTATAAGACTTATTATCTTACTACAAATTCACAATGTTCCTTTTTTAGTGAGTGGTGCTTTCCTTGCATGGATCTTTCCTTATTTGCAAGTTCAGCTTGAGTGATTCAAGGTTTGTCCAACATGCTCAAGTAAGGTTAGTTCTCGATCACATGCTTATTATATCTTCTTCTTCATTAAATATTTAGTACATTCACTGGCTTCACGCGATCGGAATAATGAACTTTGGCTGTTGGTTCACAGTGGCATTCATGGTGGACAATTAAGTTAATATCTAATGTACTATATCTATATTGTTTACTCAGGAAAGCAATATGCATACAAAACAACTGTCCCCCGGCATGAGAACAATGGATTGAGTGTGTCACTTTCAGCACGACCAATGTTGGCGGGGGATATATAGTGGAGCTGTTGCCTGAAGCTCTGAATGAGAGAGTCTACACGCTTCATTGTGACATAATATGCACCCTTCATGGTTGTCCATATTGTATATAGTCATATCTTAAAGTTACAAGGATGCCAACATATGAGATTATTATCAAGGCTCTCAGTTTTGTATAGGGTATAATAAGCTCAGCGACATGTATTGAGCAGTGAATTGGAAGGTAACATAGACTACCCAACTGCAAATTATAGCTGTAAATGGTCAAGAAACATTTACATAAAGTGCACCTTTTCCTTTGTTTTTCTTTTCATTTTTTCCTTTGACCGGATTAGGCTTCCACAGTTATGTAGCTCACCATTTTTTAAACTCCTTTCATGTTGTGGTACAGAGGATGTGGACGCCCTGGTCATGCCTGTGATACCAGAGGCATATAAATTCGTTGAAATACCTAAGTAATCTTTGTTGTTGAAGTCTCATGTTTCAAATTATTCCAACAACTTTTATTTGAATTTTCACTATGTCAGAGGTGAAATGATATTGTGCCCCAAAGACCTGAATCTATGTGCCTCTGGTCTACTATGATTTGATTTCGATGTGCCCTTTAAATACAAGGGTCATGTAGTTGTTTAGCTTCAGTGGTCCGCATCTGCATGAAAGCCAGGGGATTACACCACATAAGTGGTAATATTTTGACTTGCATTTCTTTAGTAATATTCAGTGGACAATATATTCAGTCGATTTTAATGGAGTTTTATTAACTATTACTCCCTTCATTTTTTTAATATAAGATGTTTTATGGGTTGTACATATTGTCTACACGCGGACTAATATGAGTGAACATACACATCTTATATTTAAAAACTGAGGGAGTAGTTATTTCAGTAGTTAATATCAATTTCTAATGTAACTTGGGTATCATGTGTACAAATTTGTTTCGGGGATGTATAGGTTCTACTGAAACTTATTTTTTGTCAACTTGCCTGATCGAACTTCTGTTAACCAGAAATATAGAGCTTTTGGTATGATGTGTGTATTCCACTTCCATCCAGTCAAAATTTGTTTGCTAGAAAGCCAATAGTACAAGTCTTCTATTGGATCATATGTTTTTAATCTGATGACTGGTGGAAGTGGAGATGAGTTCTCATGTTTATGCGTGGAGAATGAAGAACCTGGTTTGGTATGTTGATTGCAGATTACCCAAATATTGGTTCTTACATTGATTCTCATAATTGCAGCTTTATGTGAAGTGAACATTGAATCGACAACAACTTAAGTACATGCGCTACAGAATATACAAGAGATATGCAAAAAAAAGACCCCTGTTTGTCAATATTGTCTTTCATTGACTTATAGTTTTTTTGTTTAGTGGCCCAATACTACTATTGTGATTTATTCGCCATTTTCATGAGTCAAATATATGTGACCTTGGGAGGTGAAGGTGACATGTGTTGTTAAAACGGCTACATAATTGTTGTAATGATATTTGGGTTCGCATTCTTTCTGGCTGTCATGTTCTTAATGGAGTACTCTAATGCATCATAACATCCAAAATAGGTGAACCACAACAGTGTGATTTTAGGGCAGATTTATCCCTGTGCAAACCATTGGTTTTGGCCTAAAGGATCTTCATTCTCCACGCATAAACATGAGAACTCGTCTCCACGCATAAACATGAGAACTCATCTCCACTTCCACCAGTCATCATGTTTGTTTGACAATGCAAGTGCTACGTTTATCAGCAATAGTTGCTTAATCGAGAGATCCTACTTCGGTTGAAAAGGAGCAGTCATGATAAATGCAATCGAGAGATGGATTTTTGTACAGATGTTTTAGACCATGTCCCTCATATTTGATAAAAGAAAGGTGCATTAGCGGTTAATACGTTGTAATCAGATAAGTTATTTGGAATAGGACGGAACAAAAGACCAAGGAAAGGAAAAAGAATGCACCAAAATGCAGGTGATGCACCAAACGCTTGTGGTTGTTTCTTGTTGTACGTGAATGCAATGAAAAGACCCGGATACTTCATTTGCTATGGATTAATTGATACAAAATCTCCTATTTCCTTTTTTTGAAAGGAAATCTCCTATTTCCATCAGCACAAGACCACCGTTGATTGTTTTGTTCCATCACAAACACCATAACTCTTAGTTTCGGGGAAGTTAATAAACTTTTGATCTTCGGAAAGAACATCACCTAACCAACAATAACCTAGGAACACAATCTGGAAAGAAATGAAATCCCGATGCCTTGATTATTCAGACAATTGAAACATCTTTTTTTTTGGAAAGTTTATGGTGTGCAAGGTCTAGCTTTTTGATTGTGTCAAAAAAAGTGCATCTTTACATTAAAGACGATCGCTCTTGGTTGTCTTGACAGGTAAATGTAACTTTCTGATGTTAAGTAATGAGATCTTGCATTATTGGATTCTGATCTTGGCCAAAATATATGCATCATGGGAACGTAATACACTAATATCTTATGACGCAAGTAGATGCAGACTCTGATGTTGTAGCATAGGGTGAAGTAGGCCAGCGTGTGATGTAAAAATGATTACTATATGCACAACTCCATACTAATGTTAGCGTCAGTTTCCCCGCATTAAGCTATATCTATTGAATTTGCATTGTCAGATTCATTTAATTCCCTGCTTTAAGTTCTTTGTTTCTTTTTGAAATGATTAGTTCTTGTTTGCTGGACAGGTGGGCTGTTTAGGAGGGGGAGTCCGTGTTGGAGGGAGGCGATGCTTCCGACTACTTTACCCAGATCGTTTATTCACATGAAGATCATGTGGAAAATATTAGTTTCTGTTTTTCAGGATTATCACACATAATTGAATAAATTCACATGGATCTTCCAAAATATTATCAGAAATTAATTAAACGGGTGCAACGAAGCGCACCTTTTCCTTCTAGTTGATTGTCCGTGCGTTGCTACGGGAATACAATATGACATAAAGTTTAATTAATTTAATGATATTATTTGTTGTTTCATCCAAGCTATTTTTAATCCTTCTATCTGTGCCCACACCTTATTTTTACTTTGGATAAGAACAACCCACTCTATGTGTGTGCGCATATTTCCCGATCTTTGGACAACAACAGCCCACCTGATCCATGGATCGCCATGGTTGAAATCCCCTTTAGTGAGTGTGCACTATTTTCCTTATACAGGGATCTCCATGGTTGAAGTCCACTTTAGTGACCTAGTCGCCTAGCTTTGGGCTCTATGTTCAGCTCTAGCGTCTTCTTGAATGATTTTCTTTAGATACATTTGTTCTAGGAGTTATGCAAAAGAAAAGCCTGTTGGTTTCAAAATATATGTTGAATGAATCATCAGCACGTAGAAGTGAAGAAAAAAGTGCAGGAGACTTGTCTCACAAGGATAGCCAGTAGGAATTATGACTTGGAAACTGAATGTGGGAAACAATTATGTTACACGGCAAGGAATGATATAGCAACTGGAAGGGTTATGTTATGAGGTATATCAAGCCTTGTGAAAGAGTGCCCTTTGAGTCCACCTTCGGACCCTCATCCTCCTTCCCCATCTCTGCAAGCTGCAAATGCCGACAAAAATAAATAGCTGGTCTATCAAATTAGGTGATTGACTACACAAGCGGAAATTCCAAGAATTTAACTGTAAGTAGCAATTACACACTACAGTTAACAAATTATATATGCAACCAATTCAGCTCACAAGACATTTAAGCTGCCTGGCTAAAAGGCTGACCAACTACAGATTTTGTGTTCCATCTAACAAATCATTTGGTTTAGTACCCTATCATGTATCACCAACCTTTTCCTAGCTCCTATGAACAATAACACAAGAACCACAAAGCCACGGCCAACAGGAGGCCAAATAGTTTTTTTTTCGGACGACAGTACCGGAGAAAAGATTCGGAACCTGACGGGTCCCTATTGCTACTCCAAGCACAAGCGTGTTTGGGAGATCCAGATTTGCATCTTGAAACAGATTGTCTTGACCTCGGATTCCAAAATTCCACAATCGCTAACACCACTCTTTTCCTTCAACTCAGCCACCTCTGTGGAAGGGAGAGGTCATTATGGCGGCCTTTTAGTGCAAGCTATGGATCTTGCTGGCCCATTCTCAGTCAGATGACAATTACCCTAAAAACTAAGAGTAGTCTTCATTCCTATAATAATCCGTCACATGTTGCTGCAATCCAATTTGACACATCATTTTATAGAATGGTTCCCGATGCCACACTATACTAAAATGTCTACCAACAAAAGACAAAAATAGCATTACTTTGTAAGCTTATTATCAGTTCTAAAATAACATACTTCAATTTATTTTTCATCTTTACATCTTATTTACACAAGCATGCAAGCAATAAAAATATATACGGAGAAAACATCTTAAAAGTAAATAATGTTCTTTCAATATTTGAAATGAAAACAATGGTACCTGTCACTGTTGATGTCTCAATGCGTTGTCAAAATTCTCAAGGCGATGCGCATCCCCTAAATCTGAATTCCATATGAAACACGAAATTACAAGAAACAGATAAAACTCTCTGCAAAATTGAAGACACCCCGAGAGGGAGATAGGGTTCTTATTCACTTTGTCGCTCACTCAAGCTCCAGATCCTGTGACGCCCTTTCCCTTGATCAGGTACTGTTAGAGATATTTTAAAATCAACAAGTAGCAGAGCAAGTGTCCAGATGCCCACAGTAAATCACAGAATATGATTTGTCCATTGGCTACTTACTTTCAATACCAACGACACTTAAATTTTTCTTAACATTCTCCTATGATATCCACATCCCAGAGTAGTGTATCATATAGATAGTTTGCTAACTATTCTGAAATTACAGCACCAACCCAACTCAAATGTTAAAACGATGCCCAGTAAAATCAGTGCAAGTCAGAAACTCACCACTCACCACAATATGGTCTAGACTTTCCTAACTAACTGTGATTCCTTACAAACATAATGGACGGATCACAGACGTCGATCAAGGATGTACAAATCCATATACTTATCTGGTTAATTTCACCGCAAATCCAAAACTGCTAGTGTTTGCATTATATCTTTACTGACATAATTTA
This sequence comes from Poa pratensis, assembly GCA_947311845.1. Taxonomy (NCBI): domain Eukaryota; kingdom Viridiplantae; phylum Streptophyta; class Magnoliopsida; order Poales; family Poaceae; genus Poa; species Poa pratensis. The sequence goes on along the minus strand of CAMZMU010000033.1, from coordinate 22,823,667 downwards.
TAATCATCTTTACTGACACACTGCTTTATTCTAATATTCTACAACTGGGGATTTTTATAAAGGCATAAGATGCAATACGGCTGATTGGAGCAATAAGTGTATGGATTCAGTAGTGAAAGGTGAAATGGAACCAAAAAATTGAAGCAATGTCATGCTTGTACAGATCATAACACATAACTACCATGTGACCATGCAGTTCTTTCTCCAATCCCTAAGCACACCAACACAACAGTTGCATCTTATAATCAGTAACAGATGTGCACTACAGTTTTATCTAATACTCCATATGGAGTAATAGATGCATTTTAAATTAGAATTCGAATAAAAGGGTATGAGTTTTTACTTTTTACCCATATGCATATGTAGTACACGTTATATACAGGACCAATTATATGACAATACCTGGTACAGTTCTTGCAAATTTTACAGCATTTGGTCACAATGGCCACAATATTTTCTACAGAAAGGCTGCCCATCACCATGACTTCAAAAGTTTATCCAGATGATAAATTAAGGATAGTAGTACACTTCCATCCCATATTTGAGGATTCTAAATTTGTACCCTGCAAGACTAAACTAAATTTGTGCATCATTTATGCTTTAGAACACATAGAATCAGAAAATAAGTTCAATTTTCTCTTAAAATAAGTTGAACTTCTCAAAACTGATACCATATCAGATCTTGATCAGTGATAGCTATATCAAAGAAATTAAGCCAAAAACTATGGTTGAGAAGGGATCTGAAAAGGATGGGGCGACATGAATCTTCTACCTGCTGTTGGCGGGGAGGAATGAGTTGCAAAGGATGTTGGGATCCGGCGGCATAGCTGCAGCGCCACCAGGTGGCCTCCGTCAACTTAAATGACACAGAACGACCACATGGGAGCGTGACTTCTTGCTTGCATCTTCTCCTCCCCGGCAGCCCGCGCCGCTCTCAGGAGTTCATTGCAGCCTTGCCTAGTGTCCCGGCGGCGGCGCATGGAGCGGGAGGATGACGGAGCGAGGGAGACTGGGAAAGGAAATGCTCCAGATGGATCGATCGATGAAAGTCGCCATGGAATCATCCTGCTCGTAGCCGCAGTCCAGGTCGCCTGACGCCGTCCTGGGGAGCAGGAACGGCGGCGAGTAGAACCCGCTTTCGAGCGCGACGCCGCAGCAGGCGCAGGCGAGGTCCCGCTCGCCGAGCTCGATCCGCCTCATCCACGACAGCAGCGCCTTCCCGGACGCGGCCCCGCAGTCCTCGCACATGTCGGCGGCGTGCCCGTCGCAGAGCACGCGGCGGAGGGGGCCGGCGGCGGGACGGCCCGAAGAGGCTGTCGACGCCGAGGCGGGAGCAGAGCGCGCAGGGCGGCGGCAGGCCGCAGAAGGCGGCGAACCTGGCGATGAGGTAGGAGAAGACGCCGTTGGCGAGGAGGAGCGCGATGAGGATCCACTCGAGGAGCGCGTGGGCGAGCAGCCGCGCGACCCGGTTGCTCCTCTTGCACATGGCCGCGGTGTGGTCGGCGCCGCCCGCCGCCGCCACGGGCTCGGGCCGAGGGAGATGGACGGGATGACTCAGGAACGAAGAAAATCCTCCTTATCCGAGCGCCGGCCGAGCACGTCTTCCTCCCCTCGCGGGCCGTGGCGCAAGACAACGAAAAAAAAAACGAAACGTTTTTTCCACTTACCGGTGGCAGTGGTGGGTAATATCTCCTAACTCACGGGGGTAAATTGGGAAACAGAAAAACATACCAACCATCACCTCTGGCCATATTATCTCTACTAGCAAATGTGCACGTGCGTTGCCACGGGCATACAAATTTTGATATAAGATTACTCTATAAAAATTCACAAAATAGATCCAACACGTCGGAAACGTGCAAGCGGCCCTGAGGTACTTGCATACAAGATTCGCATCCCATGGTTGGTCGTGGTTCATTGACCGTGCATGTCTCCCAAGACGTCACGTTCGGTGAGCATGGCCTTCACCCCACCGGGTACCGTGCGCAAGCACGCCGGAGTGACAATTTCTGTGCGAAAATCACGAGCATGCAGAACAAATATTCAATTTGTAGTTTTGTTTTATAGGGTTCATGAAAGCATGTCTATTTAACTATACATGTTAGTCTTGCTGGAAAGCACATCAACAAGTACCACTGCAAACCACTGTATTTGTTTGTCCACATCCACTCCTGTATCAGGATATTTTGGTTTTGAATGTAAGATGGTTTTAAAAATACACATACAATTAAAACAGAAAATTGTAAAAAAGCCATCCATGTCCAACCCTTTCGTAAGGTGAAATGTCCAGTACAAAACAGTAGTATTTTCCAAAATGTATAGTGAGTTGAATCTAAGAGTGAATGTAGTGAACATGGGGGTATATGCTCCCTCCTATTTGAAATGTCAAAAAATTGTCCAAATAATTTGAAACAAAGATTTCATGCATAGGTTTCGCAAAACATGTGTCCTGCACATGAGTTTCGTGATGAAATTACTATTTATTACTAACTGAAAACAAACAACCGCAAGACTGCATGCAAAGGATAATTAAGATATCACGTGGTATCAGTCTAACAGGCATATGGCACACAAAACGTTAGGAATGTCCAACCAGTTGTGCTCATAAGTCATCACGGACAGTACCATAAGAGAAAAGGAGCACTCGCCGTGAGAGAGATGAGCTGCAGCATCAACTGAGAGAGAGAGACAGTAGGAACATCAGGTGGTGACAGAGAAAGGTTATCAGCCTCAGAGCTCCTGAGAGAGAACAGCGGCCAGCGGCAGGCGCAACGCCTGCGCTAGAGAGAGAGAGAGCCGCGTGTGGGAGCGAGCAAACTGCCAGCGCAGAAACGCCGAGGGCAGTTCGCACCGCTCGGAGCCGGCAGATGTGAAGCGCGCTGATGGCGGCGAGCTCCTCCGCAGCCGGGGCTGATGAGCTTTGGGCAGCGGAGTCCGGGACACAAAGGAATGCGACCTGGATGAACAGGTCGGCTGCAGGGAACCGGGTAGCGCAGACAGGCCCCGGTGACCTTCCCGACGGCGTGCAGGTGGTCCGGAACGACGGCAGCTGCCACGCATAGGGGCACCGCGAAGGACCTCCAGGCGAGGCGCGGAAGAAGGCTAGCAGACGGAGTACACCCTTGTAGTTCTCGGACACGGCGTTGAGGCGGCAGGCCGGACGGCGGCAAGCAACGTGGCCACGCAGGGGGTGGCGGCAGATCGAGGGTTTCCACTTTTCAGTGGTGGCCGCAAGGGCGAAGACGGCGACGCGCCGGAGAGCCATCCAAGCGAACGACCCGGTTTATTTCTTTCTGTGAGACGAAGAGGTACGATGGCAAGTAACAGTATTATGCAATTTTGTGGGAGGGCAAAACGGTAAAAAGTCAGGACGGACCAACCATCACCTGAAGCCGTATTATATAGTAGAGACTATATAATACGATTAGTGTTTCTCTCTTCGTCCGTTCGGTGGTAGGTCGTACGTTGTTTCCCGTCCGACTCTTATTCATCGATCGCTGAAAGAAACCTGAATCTTGTAGGAGTAGTACCTTTCCTCGATCGCTAACAGAACCACGTTCGTAGCAATAGAACTGGCCCATGCAATTTGGCCCAGCCCACCCAATCATTGTGCCTGGAACTCGATAAGGACTAGAACTGGCACAAACGAATACCCATCGGCTTCTACCTCAAACGTCCTAGCGACGGCCGGACTCGGCCTGGTTTACTCACGTAATAAAATACCATACCACCGGCTAACTCCTCTCCGTGCAAGTTCGGCCGCCGTGACAAGCTGCATCCGCAGCGTCAGTGTTTGAACGTTCGCGCCAGCCGTCGCGCCTCAAAGTTCATGTTTCACGCCTCGACACAAAGAGTCGAGTCGGAAGCCCAAATCGATTGCAAGTTACCGTGCTTGATCAACCTTGACGTTCCGGCCGTTTTCAACTTTGTTGTATCGTCGATTTCATCCGAACTCCTTTCGCCCGTCCTCCACCGTACGCCGGTTAGACTTGCCGGACATTGCCTTCCTACTGAGCTTTCATCGTGCCCCACCCCACCCGAGATAAGTATTATCTTCGTTTAATCTGATCTATTGGGCAGTTGCTCACTGACCTTTTTTTTTTTTTTTTGCGAAACCAGCCTCTCCAATGGTCCAACTTATTATTATCAAAAGATGAATTGCTTGCATGGGAATATCTAGCTAGCTCGATCATGGAACGCTCACGCTTGGTTTTATCTCATCACACTGGCAGTATATATATTGTACTACGTAAAAATTAACTTTCTATTTAGCATTACTAACTCTCCCGCGTCTCTATTATTTCAGTCGTGAGATAAATGTGCAAACAACAAAAACATATGTGGTTTTCCGATAATTAAACCTCATGATATTTAGCTTTTATTACATATATTTCATCTCAATAATAGCATTTAGATTATCCAACCTCTCTGTAGGTAAGCGTTTTGAGTTGCAATCTCAAGTCATGGATATCAAGGAACAAAGAAGGAAAAGAGATAGAGAGAGGTATGCCAATATGACCGATGAAGAAAAGAAGGAAAATTTGAAGAAACACCGTGAGGCTTATAAGCAAAAAAAAAATCAATTGAAAAGACGAAGAAATATGCCGATTTAGAGCCGGAACAAAGGACAGGACAATGCGCACAAAAGAGACAGAAATATGCAAATATGGAGGCAGAACAAAAAAAAAGCTAGATTACAACAAATTCTAGCTAATCGTGGGTATAGGCGCAACACACCATGCAAAGAGTCAATTGCGATGGTGAACCCTTTATATATTGAACCACAAGAAGAAGTTAATGTATCACCTTCGGTGTTGACCAAGAGGTCATATGATACAAATTCATATCAAGTTAGCACAAAGATGGAATTTATCAACACATTTTATACCCTTCTAGGTAATTTTGTTTTAGAAAATATTAGTATTTGGATTGTGCCAACATTTTTATCAAAACTTATATTTCTTTAACTCCCGTTGCAACGCACGGGCACTTTTGCTATCTCTACTATATAATATAGCCAGAGGTGATGGTTGGTACGTTTTTTACTTTCCTATTTTACCCCTAAGTGTTACAAAGTATTACGCAACCTGCCACCGCTAAGACATACCGGCTCGGTGTTTGTGTGAAGAAAAAAATCCCCCAATCGTTGCTATCCAATCCCCGAGCGATGCGCCGCCGCTGGGCGTTCGCTGCGGCCGGCCGGAGCCGCTGTTGTCCTCCCTTCGCGCTGTCGCGCGGGGTCCTCCCCCCGCCCATGGCAACCTCCACGCCGCCGTCCTGACCCCAACCTACCACTCCCAAGACCCAGGTGCCCTCCGCTGGCCGCGACCGCCCGCCCCGCCGCGGGATCCCGCGGATCAGATGCTATCCCTGGGCGCCATCCGCAAGCTCTGTGCCGCCTTCGACGCCGTCGCGCTCACCGTCATCGCCGCCGGCCTCTCCCACCCCTGCTGCCGCCCCTTCTTGGCGCGCGCGACCTCCCGCCGCCGGACTTCCCCACCATTGCCGCCTGCCGCGCCGCGGTGGCCGCCTCCAAGACCCGCCGCCAGCCCCCCTCTCCGCCCGCCACCGCCGCGGCGGCGTCCACGGACGCCGAGACGCCGGTGCTGGTCAGGATCAAGGGCGAGCGGGACCCGGTGCGGCTCTACGAGCTCTTTAGGGACAATGCGGACAACCGCGTCCTGGTGGAGAACCGGTTCGCCTTCGAGGACGCGGTGGGGCGACTGGCAGGTGCTCGACGGAATGACCTCGTGGAGAAGATCCTCGAGCAGCACAAGGCGCTGCCCCAGGTGAGGCGGGAGGGGTTCGTGGTCAGGGTCATAGGCCTGTACGGGAAGGCCCGGATGCCGGACCATGCGCTGCGGACCTTCAAGGAGATGGAGATGTACGGGTGCCCACGCACGGCCAAGTCGCTCAATGCCACGATGAAGGTGCTGATGCAATCACGGCTCCTTGATGAGGTCTGGCAGCTGTTGGACGAGGCGTCGGCCAGGTACAGGGTTGAGCTGGACGACGTTTCATACAACACCGTGGTGAAGATGGCATGCGACATGGGGAACTGCGTGCAGCCTACCGGATAATGCAGGAGATGGAGAAGGAAGGAGTGCGGCCGGATGTCATCACATACACTGATGGCTGCATTCTATAAGAGTGGCCAGCGTGAGGTTGGGGATGGCCTGTGGAACCTCATGAGGTTGAGGGGTTGCATGCCCACACTTGCCAGTTACAATGTAAGGATCCAGTTTCTGATCAACAGGAGAAGGGGCTGGCAGGCAAACGATCTGGTGCGGAAGATGTATGCAGCAGGGATTGGACCAGATGAGATCACATACAACTTAGTTATTAAGGGTTTTTTTCTGATGGGTGAGCATGAGATGGCGCAGACGGTCTTTGGCGCGATGCATGGGAGGGGATGCAAGCCAAACGATAGGATTTACCAGACAATGGTGCATTACCTGTGTAAGCGGAGGGAATTCAATTTGGCATTCAGGCTGTGTAAGGATAGCATGGAGAGGAACTGGTTTCCGAGTGTTGATACCATTCACCCTCTGCTGAAAGGCCTTATGGCAATTAGAAAGGACAGGAATGCGAGAGAGATACTGAAGCTCGTTACTGAGAGACAACCTTCCTACTCAGGTGATGAAGTGAAAGCTTTCCAAGACATATTGTCTCATGGGAAGTCTGGAAGATAAGTTGACTGCAGGATGGAAAGTTTTGCTGTAAATCCACCACATGTAACTGTAAGGCTGTTGTTGACATAATTTTGTTCATTACGTTTTCGTAGAAACATTAGAATAGAATAGATTGACAAGGTTTTTGGGTGCTTAATTATTCTCCAAGAGACCTCAGATAGCATTTACTCAGCTGCTTAACTTCACCTTTACCTATAATGGAAAATCATGATCACTCTAAGAAGATTGCGTTATATTCTGTCATATATTGAAGCTTCCTATTTTTTTGACAGACTAAAAATTATTTTAACGTAGTGAAAATATAGAGGAGATGATGAATACTGTAAAAAGAAGAAGGATTAAACTTGCTGCACTTCAGGTTATGTTTGGGAAAATCTGATTAATGTTCTTTTTTATATACCAAATTCACCAAGGATATCATAGAAGATTGTCTTCTCTGGCTGCACACTGTTAGAAGAGTGTTTCTTGCTTGAGATTTAGGATTTCTTTGACATCGTTGAAAAGAAAAAGGCAATAAGCTATATTCAGTTTGACCTATTTTATGAGCCATATGAAAGTTTCATTAGCTAATTCATTTGGGCTGTTTATTGATGAGCAATCTGGACGTTATGTTAGTTTTCAAGTTCATGAAAATGTTTCTCTGAAGAGCTTCTCAATGGCAATGTTCAGATTATAAATGATCAACTCTAATGTGCCATTTACGATTTGTAGTTGTTGAGATGGCGCGTCCAGACTCGAGAGACCGAGACGTCGTAGCTGCAGGAGTACTCGGAACTGAGCCACCGCGCCTCGCCGGTTCAATACATAATATCGAAAATGACAATCTCATAATTATAGCCCGCTAAATTTCTTGTGTTAAAAAAATAGTTCAATACAGTTTGTTAGGATCATTTTTGGGCATGTAACAACTACGAGAACCAACTTGTAAATTTTATATTCATTAAATGTCAACTTGTAGCAACGTGCGGGAATATTTGGTTGGTCATTAAATTCCGTCGCCCGTAGCAACGCACGGGTATTTAGCTAGTATAGTAGAGATTCGTAGCTGCCGTGATGGTACGTCAGGTCGTGGTACGTCGCGCGTGGTATGTCCGTGCTTTTCAGCCAACTCCGACAGGAATCAGAATCACTCCTGATTACGTTTACATTTAAATTAAGCAGTTCGGATCGTTTACGTTTAAACTAGGACCGGTGGTTGTGGTACGTCGCGGCATCCATCGGTAAAAGACCACCACGCGGGGCAACATGCGTACGTAATCAGCGATGCCGGCACCTCCGGCTCGGCGCCCGGCTGCTCGTCCGTCACGGCAGTACTCCGGACCAGCGCGACCGCCGCTCAACGCGCCTTTTCTTTGGCCCGTCGCCGAACGCAAATACACATGCAAATTGCCCGCTCGACCCATGCGCCTGGAGCCCTTTGGAAGGAATCGGAAAGGGAGCAGCAGCAGCTCGTGCCATGGCCAACCCGTCATTTAGGAAGGACCACGAGTCGTCCCAGTTGTTAGGAGCACATATGAGATATGCAGCGAAACGCATGTCCAACAGATCTGTTTATCGTCCCATTCGTTTCAACCAAATAATCCATCCATCAACCTGATGGCACAGATGCAAATGTTAGACCATGCGTCCCAAGCAAATACTCCGTCCACCAGGCTGATCATACAGATGCAAAGGCATGCTTGGTGATGGTCTGCATATTACTTGTTTCGCTTGGGTCCAACTGGTTTACCAAATAATGATCTATGATCTACCTAACATCAGTGCCTATATTCTTAATTCAATCCTGCCATTGTAAGATTTTTTTTTGTCTGTTTACAAAAGATTGATCCCTCGGACTGAAAGTTCGCAAGTTTATGTTTGTATGTTAAGGTATAGTGTTTAAACTGTCATATCAGTTCAAAGATTGAGCTATTCATGTGACTTTTAAGTCTCAAGTTAATTGCAGTCACCTGCCACATTATTATTAACTATTAATTATATTTTTAATAATATTTTCATGAAGAAAACCAGTTTTTTTTACTGAATAGCAACCCCTGAATATATATGCACAGTATGCGGAAAATTACATTTAATCAAATAAGGATCTTACCTGGCGTCTTCCCCAAACAATATCTAACCTGACGCCCCCCGCCATGCCAACGAGAATTTACTTTGTGCGTCTCCATGTCAAATAATTTATCTCACCCGTTGCAACGCACGGGCATTTAGCTAGTTTTACGTAGTATCATGTCTGTCGTTAATGCCGTGGACAGACAAGAACGCTGGTGCAGTCTGTATTGGTGAGAATTACTAGTATCTGGAAACATGTTTATTACAGCGACTAGCCGTTAACGATGGATAGGCAGGTGTGGACGCACGCACGCGTTGTGCTGGCAGGGCATGCAAATGCAACTAGATCCCCCGGCGCGGCTTCGCCGCGCGCCACCCGCCATGGACATTGGTTTTCAATTTGAAAAACGCTATGATAAACATTCTTAATATGACACTTATTGTCCATGACTATTATACATAGCGTGGCATTGTAGCTTTAGAGTATAGCACAATGCTCTTACATACATAGTCTTCATTACAACATCTACCATCACTCTATAGATCGTTAAACTTAGATAGCACAAAAATATAGTAGGTAGTTTGATGAGGACACATTAGTACATATATACTACCGGAACTGATAGGCAAGCAGGGCTGGCCAATGGAGAGGCATCACATGATCAGATAGTTCATAGCTGTCCTAGATGTTAGCATTATCATAGCTGCTCTCTGTGCCATGCATTGGTGACAAAGGAAGACTTGGGTAGTAACCTGGGAACTGATCAGTCTCACTCGAATCAGTATCCGTGTCCTATGGATACTTGCCTACTTGCCGCAATTGATCTGGGCTGATCCCCATCACAGATGAAACTGGCTGGCCTGAGAATTAAGCAAACCATAAAGAATAAGCAGATTGAGCACAAATATCCATGAGAAAATGTCAGGAAAGCAATTAGCTGGCAAGACCAAGCCTGGGGAAGGGAATACTGAAAATTCGTTGTACAGATGGTGGCATCTCAAAGCGACTTTCTCCAGCAATACAAAGGAGGGAAAGTATAAAGGAAGAATGGAACACAAAATGTCAAGAAAAACTTAAAACAATGAAAGAGAATAGAGATACTCTAAAGCCTGACTCCTGCTTGTGGAAAACTAAATGTGGTACCTCATATAACCAGGCAATGCATCTTATATGCCACTGGATTTGACAAACAATAAACCTCACATACGAAACAAATAAATTAGTATGGTAATAATATGTCATAGGGTAAGCACAACAGGAATTTTCTGCAAGGGTGAGATATCTGAACTACTTCCCAGAAAAGATCTGCTCAAAACTATCAATGATATGATAGGAATAACTGGTGTTGTAACCAAACAAAGGATTATTCATATAGGTTGTATAAGAATCACTTTGGTGATTTGGTCACTCATATTTTGTGGTGCACCTCCATAAATATTTTATAGTTTAGTTAGTCTTAAGCACATGGACGTACGCAGTTCAACTGAGAGAACATTTGTGCATAAACTCCTATATAGATAACTTTTATAAACAGTCTAGTCAGCATAAGCATAATCATAGCATGTGCTCATAGCAGCAACCAAATACACAACAGCTGAAGCTTCTAATGTTATATATAATGAACACAAATGTATATACCAAGTGTTGGCAATAGGTAACTCATGCGAAAAGAGTAAAATCTATTGGAAAATTTATTATAAATATATATATATGAAAAGAAGCAGTCTATCTGGCATCAAAACTCATCAAGGCCGCATATATATATCAAGAGGGAGGAAGAGGAAAAAAAACTAAATCACAGAGATCAACTAAATCCATTAGCAAATAGCATGCTGAGATCTCAGAGGATAACATATTTTGCCAGAGCTATGAATACCCTTTAGTATAAAGCAACACTGTTGAGTAAACAAACTAAGTAGTAATAATGAATATTTGTGGTAGTAATGTAAGTTCGAATCACCAAGTGGAGAGGACTATCTCTCTGTATTATTCATTCATCCCACCCAAGACCTTAAAGAAATGACAGCTAGAAAAGTTAAGAGCACCTGATAAGAACACTTATCTTCATGCTATTAATTCAGCTCAATCACCCAAGACCTGAAATACATAGACAATCGAAACCTAAAACAATATGTTATGAGGAAACTAAACTAAAATATTTCAGTTTGAGAAGAATTTGGAAAGCAGTGCCCGAAGTTTTCCTACGCTCAGTTATTCTTTCCATTGCTTCAAATTCATGGTGCCTAACTAAAGGAATGTCAAAGAATGGCAATAAGGTATCCAACATAAATATATGTAACTTCATATTAACTCGATGGAAAAAGAAACCTGATTCATGCTTCAAAAATGTTTAAAAAATACGAATGTAATATCGTATGATAAGGAACATCTTTGAGTTTCTTTAATAATCATTTTTAATTAGGAACACCTTTGTTACAGAGTGGTGACTGTGTAACTCCAGAAAAGTCTACATCCTGAAACACAACAGGGAAATATTTCAGTTTGGAACTTCTAAAATGCAGGGAAGCGAATCAAAGCTCGTCACCAAAAAACAGAGTAAATAGAAACACCAAGTGGCGACCAGAAAAATAATAGTCGCCAACAGTACATGAAGGAAAACTGAGAAATAAAACTGGGCTGTGATGTGCAGCGGGACGACTCACTTCAAAGAAGAAATGTATTGGAAAGAAATTAAGGATAGAGTTTGCATGACCGAATAACAATCATAGCAAAGCCCCTATGCAAACCAAGAACCCAAGCAAAATAAAAAATGTCACAGTCTAATACTAAATCGATTTTTCATGTACACCAACCTATTGTGTATGGAAGTAGGAAAATATAAAGCATTAGATCGAATTTTAATCAATCAAGAGGAATAATGAAATATGTACTTGTATTCTTATAGGCCAAATGAACGACGACATAAGTGATAAATCTATTATTTTGTATGCAGCATTTATATCAACACAGGAACACAACAACGAATTAGTTATGGAGCTGCGTCCAAATCTCCTAAGCAACACATAACCATGCCTGGATAAATATACTACAAAATTTATCTAGTTTACAGTATGATTGCACTACTGGAACTAATTTGCTCACCTTATATATGTTTCAAGTGGGGTCCAATATACTTTAGCTGCAGAGCAGTATAAACCTAGGCTTGAGCACCTCACCTAAAAACACCAAGGAAGAAATAACCAGATTTGAAAAACACATTAGTAATAAACAACAGCGCCAAATATTTTAGAAAATAAGTCTAGAAAGACAGAGGTAGTACAATTACATTTGGATGATAAGGAAATTAAAAAATACCTTCCATGTATTAGACATGCAAGTAATAATCTAAAATCTATTGTATACTTGAAAAGTCAAACTAATGTATCACTTGCAAAATTATAGTGGTGCCTGAATTTTTTATTTGATCTTTTACTATTATGAAGAAGATAAACGTGTCAATATTCGTTATTCAATTAAGAATTCAGAAACTCACAGCTATTTAACGCAAACATTTCAAATGGGTTCTCAAGTATGGGAAGAAGGCTCGGCAAGTAAGTTTCAAATTCTGCAACCTCCCCTGAGTCGCCGCTGTACTTTTCCTTCCATGCCCAGATGCATGATACATACCTTTTTTTGTTAGAAGCCACTAATCTGCAGGCATAACAACAATTTTCACTATAAAAATCAAATAGATGTAAATGGCAAATGCACACTCAGTATAATGATGCAGGAATAATTTACTGGCTCATGAATCTTAACCAGCAATAAAAAATGACCCAACACACAAGGAGAAGCATAGCCCTGGAACTTACACAAAACTCTAACCGCTGACATGATAATTGTGGATGCTAGGGTAGCCTACCGCCGATGGTGACGGTGCTCCTTCCGGCGGAGCAATAGCTGGTCCTTCTCCAGGCGAGGGCACACTCCTCCCGAACCTCGCTGTCACGAGCCCACACCGGCGTAGTCTGGAGTCAAAAAAATCCCCTCTCAGGATCAATTCGAAAGAGGCATCGGATCTGGATTAGTTCCAATGAAAAAAATGCAAGCATCCAACATGCCGAAGTGTTCGTTTCCATGAACAGAACACGGGAGAAAAAAACCTTCGAATCTGAATGCATCTATACCCGATCAATTCATGAGTCGCTTCTACGATTCATCTGGATATTGCTGAGAGAGAGAGAGAGAGAGAGAGAGAGAGAGAGAGAGAGAGAGAGAGAGAGAGAGATTGAAGGAAGAACCTGTAGGTCTCCTTGGAGGAAGAGGCGTCGGAGGGCATGTTGCTGCGCTGCTGGCCGGGGTCCTCGGTGACAATGAAGAGGCAGAAGAGGAAGGCAATCCAGCACAACACACCGGAGACGCGCAGGAAGGGCGGAGGTCCACCAGCCGCTCCTCCCAACGCGAGAGATCCCCAGCGTTTGGTGTTGCTTAGACGACTCACTTCCCTGTTGCACGACGGTTGGGAGCCCTGCACAACAAACAAGAGGGACTATAAATGGAGGTGCCAGAGTAGTAGTTTTGAGTAGAAATACAGTAACACACGTGAAAAAAAGGAGAATTCAGAAAAATATGACCCATACGCATTAGATTTATTTAAAAGTAACTTTATTGTTCAAACATATACACTGGATCAAAATAACAAATTCAATCCCCTTTAAATATAACACTCAGGACTGTGCAAGGAAAACACATACCACAAAGATAACAAAACATTATATACTGGACTTTTAAATCATTACCTTAATTAACCAGAGAAATTCGGTATAACAATTAACTTCTAGATGGAACAATTGGCAACAACCACCAAGAGTTTCATACTCAAATAAATTCTGGAACAAACAAATGACAGGGCCAGACTCAATTAAGTAGCTAAACTGGATTATGACCTTTGGAAAAGAAATTGAGGAGAAAAATGGATCCTGACTAAATGCTAGAGAAAGCTGCTGCTAATTGTGATTAACCAAATGTACTTGACAGCGAACCAAAATAAAAATAGCATGTATATTCAACCGAGCGCTACAGGTGTATAGATAATTCTGGAGCTGCCTCTTTATCACCTAATCACGTGATAAATTTATGTGTTGTGCAATACAATCGGTTGCCGTTTGCAAAAATGAGATGTGCAATTCCTATATGCACAAATCAAATCAGTTTGGCCACATTGCTTATAGCAACAATAGATTGTGCACCAGTTGAAGCTCCTGATGCAACAGAATGACCAAAAAAAAACATAGGCATATATATCCTAAGTACCAACGATTGGTAATTCATGCGGACAGAGTAGAAGTTTTGGAAAAATTTATTATATATATGAAAAGCAGCATGAAGGCTCATCAAAGGCTGGGAAAAACCAAATTTTGTGGAACACACCTCCCAAATCAGTGGAACAAATGGACCAACCAAAGTAGTGTAGCAAGCAAATACTCGAACATAAGGAACCACCGGTGCACATCCAAGGAATTATCTCTAAAGAAGGTAGAATTAAATATTTCAACCACATTCATTCAACTGGTTAAATAGGAAAAAACTTAATTAAGCCGGAGGATGAACACAAACTATTCAAGACAATAGTTACACTGATTTCCCTAAAACAGTGACCATTTTGGATAATGGCATGCAATAGTCCGTCACTAACATTTTCAGAAAAGATGACTAAACCAAAACCCAACCTTAATTGCTTCAAATATCTGTAATAGCAACAGGAATGCCCCACACAACGAAATAAAGAGTTAAAAACAATCATTTCAATCAGTTTTAGAACAGGAAATTAGGAGGAAATGTCGAGCAAGGAATAAATAGTGTTCGCTCTGTTACATAAATATTTAGCTACCGTAAATAAACACCAAGAAGTAAAAATACATATTAGGGCTATTGGGTAAAACATTACTACCTTGCTTCAGTAAGCTAGATAATCCATCTGCCCTCCTATTTCCCTCGACACTCTCTTCTCAGTGTTTAGCGGCCATATGGGTTGCTTACCTTTAAGGCTTATATTGGAGGGGGTGGAGTATAGCGGCCATTGTAGTTCCTCAGTTCATGATGCTAAGCTTCCACAAAACAATGCCCACCACTGTCCCCAATTTCTGATAGAGTAAAGAAACAAATTCAATCAAAGTTAAGGGGAAACGAAGGTAAGCATGCAATCATAATAACTCACCTCACATTGGAATCAAGGTGAAGCAGAACCCTGCACATGAATAGAATCACAACATCAACCTACATGAATAGAACAACAACATCAACCTACAGTAAACAACTCAAATATCCATCTCTATCTAAAACAGAAACTACATGAGCCAAACCTTTCAGTGCCATATCTATTGAAAGTTGGAACTAATTGTAGTATTTATAAGCTAGAAGGTTATATTATACAGCTAGCACCTAGAATAAGCAAATTTAATTTTTCACAGTTTTAAACAAATAACACAGAGCACCGAGGTATTTCTTTCAATATTAATGATTTTATCGAAAAATCGATAGACAATACCTACAGCTGTATGTACAAACTGATTGTGAAATAGACACATAGTATACAGTTTTAACTTTTAAGTACATACCATTAATGGAGGAACCTTGCTTGCACCAGTCTTTCAGAAAATGTAAAACAATTGAACTCGTAATAGTAGACAACATACTGCTTTGCTCTATTACCACCGGAAATAACATCTGCGCTCACATGCGAAGGCGCCATTGATGTATGGAATTCAAGAACCAAGGAAAAAAACGAATGGGGAGCCTTCATGCTGGATGGGTTTTCGGTGGTAGATGTCCTGATTACCTTATTTAATCAAGGTTCTAAAAAATGAACAACAATAAACCCTTTATCTCCATTGCAAATTGAAACTTCCCATACTGAGATCCAAATGGGTTGAACTTAACAATACTTCCCATGAAATCCAACAAAAAAATCCTGGATCAAATTTACATGTATCAATTAACATTTATACAAATCAGAGCGCATTTTGGGAATCAATCAACCTGAACTTTGACTTCAGGTAGATCGGCGCAGAAAATTCAGACCCGGTAAAATGATGTCGAACTTGCAAAGAAGAAGCAAGTGCACAAATAATCACATAAAGAGCTCACCTCTGAGATCATCAGTACCTTTCACGGAGATTATGATTTTATTTCTCGTTATACAAATCGATTGCCCATGTAGTCCAGATAAGTAAGGCCTATGTACTGAAATCTAGAGGTCTTCTCCACCTCCTAGCTGCACCGATGCATGTAGATCATTACCCAGAACTGTGTACTTACATTTTCTTTAATATATTGAGGCCCTGGAAAATACCTTGAGCTAATTCCTTCTAATTGCTGAGAGAGTTATTCGTTCAAGCATGAGGTTCCAATTCCATGTGCATCAGTGCACCACGCTTCTGAGTTTACACCATGATGTGCTAAAATAAGAAATCAGTTAACATCGGACATCACAGGCATCATAATGAAATATTATTGGGAACTACCTATGAATGAGCCTAATGCCTTATATCACAGAGAATTCAAGAGACAACAATTGGTCTTCACCGTCTAGTCTTCACTGTAAATTTGCAAATCCACCACTCCAATCCATGCTAGATTTTTTTTTTGAACACCGGTACCGTAGGGAAAATCCATGCTAAATTTTCAGGCTATCAGATGGCCACACGACAGATGAAAAATGGAGTAGGACCAAGAGAGTATGTTACCTTTGCACTTTTGCAGACATCACGATGGTGCAAAGTGTTGAGTTGACCATGAGGGTGAGATCTCCTTGCAGCCTGCCACTGCTCAGGCCCAGGCAAGCACGAGCTCAGTGGATCCGGGGAGGAAAGGAGATGCAGCGCAATGGGATGACATCTATAAGATCCCTCGCTGCTGGAGACGGTGGTGGACTGGTGGGGCTAGATGATCCAGAGCTTCCACCTGCTGATTTCAGCTGCTTGTTCATGAGACTAAGAAGAGACAAAGAGAGACCAGAGAGAGTTCCGTGAGGATTGAGGTCTTACCGGCTCGGAGGAAGCGAGGTGAGCGAATCGAGGACCAAGGGGTTGAGAGCGTCCTCGACCTCAACCACCTAATCGATTATTCAGGCGACCTGGCGCCTCCATGGACGCAAGGCTTGATATCCTCTTACAGCCGCGGCACGCCCTGCCGTGCGTAGGATACATGGGCAGGCGGCACGACCTCCCCGACGAAGGGGCCATCGGAGGCGCCATGCGAGCCGCTCCTCCCGGCGATGGAACGGGGCGCAGCGGCGAGCTTCCTCCTCTCCACCATTGCTCGATGTGAGAGGGCGCAGCACGGAGGCGGCGCGAGGCGGCGAGTTGGAGGAGGAGAAAGAGGAGGCCGTGCCGATGATGGAACGGCGCGCAGCGGCGAGCTTCCTCCTCTCCACCATTAGCTCGACGTGGGCGGGAGAGGCAGAGGGGGGTGGCGGCGGCCGCAGGCGGAGACACGAGTGCGGGAAGGAGGATGAGCGAAGAGGATGGCGAGCCGCCGGCGCGCGAAGAGAGGACGCGAGGCCGGGGGAGCGGCGGCGGGGTGAGAGAGAAAGGGGATCGGGCAGGCGTGCGAGGACAGTCCGGCGTGCGAGGTCGTCTCCGATGGTCCCGATACTACCCCTCAAACACACACCACGACGGCGCATCAAAGAAGTGAAAAGCTATCGTAAACGGACGCTCCAGATCGCGCGGTAACTGCTCCATCCGACGGCCGACGTGCGCTGAGCTCTGTGAGGCCTCCTAGGGGTCATCCGGTTTACCTCCTTCGATGCACGTTGGAAGTGAATGGCGATGTGTCATTGGAGTAATAACGATCCTGTCGTGTCTGACGGAGCGCTTGCTTGCTGAAGATGCAGTCGGCGGGACCCAACGGGGCCTGGCTGGTCAAGCGGAAGCGGCCCTCACCCGTCGATCCATCGGTCTTTTTTTTTTTTGCAATTTTTCCACGTATATTCACCAAAGATCCACATACACAGTACATAGAACTAAAACAGAAAAGGAAGAACAATACGAGGAGGAGGAGCCAGAGCTAGCTCCAAGATCACCAGCTTCACCGGCGACGAAGACGAAGAGCAGCAACCGCCGTCTTGCCACTGCCTGGGAGCAAATTTCTCCCTTGAAAGGCGCCGCATAGCTTGCCCGCCGCGCCGCGGCGGGACTCCTGTCGATGAACGCCACGGCAGACGCCCCTCTGGCCCAGCAACGCCGCTTAACCCCAGCCGCCTTCGGATCCGCCGCAGAGAGGAGATGAAGAACTCGAACGGCTCCGGGATCCGGCCGCCAGATCCGCCGCCACTGCAGATCTGACGGGAAACAAAGGATCTCGAGCACCACACCGGGCCTCGAGCTCCACGAAGCCGTGCGCGTCGACGCCGAGCCCCAGAGAGCACCGCCGCCGGAGAAGAACGCGCCGGCACCAAAACGCCCACCACCAGCACCACCTCCTCCAGGGCGCCGCCGGCAGACACTCCACCCTACCCTACCAAAAGTACAAGCCTGCACCGGGGATCCCCCACCCTCCCGCCGCCGAAGCGGCCGGCGGAGGAGAGGAATCCCGCGGCGCGGCGGCGAGCACGCGGCGGGTCGACGGACGGTGTCCAAAAATCGCCTTCTCCTCTCTCAAACAGTGACGGGAGAGGGGAACGGGTTGTATTCCAGCTACCCGCTGCGACGCCGGAATTGCTGTCGATCCATCGGTCCGCCGCTCCAGTCTGCAGCTAGCTACCACTCCGATGCTGTACAATGTACTCACACCATACTCGATCCGTTTCCTCATACGTAGCCTGCAACAAAGGGATGGATCCGTACTTCCGTAGTGTATGGAGGCTCCCGTGTGTGTGCTCATCATGAGAAGGATGGGTTGTTCCGGCGAACGGTTGTGAAAAATCTGCTCGGTATAAATAAAAGGCCATGCTCCTGTCGCGGCTGCCATGCCCTGGCGGAGAGCTTGGTGGAGTGGTTAATGGGGGTGGGCCAGGCCGCCTTCCTTCCCCCTTCGCGGCGGAACCCACGCAACCAAGATGGAATCACATAAGAAGCAATAAGGGACGCACTATCGTCGACGAGGACCACCGAAACGCCTCGGCGACGGAGACGGGCTTCATCGGGATGAGAGGAGGCATCAGCGAGCTTTTTTTTTTTAGATAAAGAGTGTATATTAATATCGTGGAGATACAAATTACACCTAGCCTCTGCAACAACGCAATAACCAAAGCTACTACGGATGCACACAGCCGAAAGACAATAAGAAGAAGAAATAAAAAGAAAAGTCCCGCTACAGAGTTACAGTCCTTGCAGCTGCCGCACAACCACCACCAAAACAACACCTGATGACCAATTCTTCAAAAGCAACGCCTTCAAGAAGAACAGTGCCAGGCACAACCAATTAAGGCCAGACCTTGGGTTTTCACGATTTAGGGTTACAAATGTTTTTTCGCCAACGAGCAGTGCCGTTTTTTTTCATTTGTAGGAATTGTACTAGTCACATTTTTTTTACACTAGTATGAATTGTTATGGGCCGTTGGATGCACGGAAGTGGGTGGCTATTATTTATTTGAGGGTATCACAAAACACATCTTTTCATTTGAAGTGTGCAAATTTGATTTTACTTTACGATAAGGAAAAAAGTCGTTTTATACATGTGTGCATGCGACGAAAACTCGATAATCCGGTGTATGTGATAGATTTTTGCCCGTTTCTACAGTAGAACAATGTATATGATCGGATTATTCTTCCATCCTTTGTTCAATGCAGGTAGCTCGCATTCATCTCACCACCCATTCATTTATTCAGCGAGTTTGTCCAATCACTGCCTCCCGGATCTCTTCTTCTCTGCCAAAGCTACGCAGGAGTATCTTTTTTATTTCTTCCTCCACTTGTCAGTGGACTCGCAATGGGCTAGTAAGTAGCCATGTAGACTAGCTAGGCATAGGACTCCAACCTACCCCAACAATGTCATCCTGTCCATGTGAATTCTCCAGACAAATATATTTCTACTGCTAGCAATGGCTACATAGAAAACAAACAGAGTTGTTTAAACTTTTTATAAGCACATCGGTTCATCTCCTTTGATGATGGATCTGCGCTAATCACGCTCACGTTAATCACAAGTCTTTCTGGCTATACATAGCGCTGATAAGTGTACATAGGTCTTTGCCTCTTTGGTCAAGCATTCTGCCCATGTTAACTGCCATGTGATCTAGCCTCCATTGCCATGTTCCTAGATATTACAATAATCTACCCCAAAAGAGCTAGCTATATGTTGCTGCTCCCGTTTAAACAAACAGCACCATGTCGCGTGTCGAACCTACTGCGGGAGCTGCGTGCCGGATGCCTGTAGCTTCCCACGGGGCACGGTCCAAATGACAAATTGGAGCACGAGACAAAGAAGAGAACTTGCATGTGACAAGATGGTTAGGAGGGTGGTTGTATCCCTAACCCACCAGAGTTTAAGCCTCAGGTTTTATACTGGTGTTTCTCATTTAGACGGAATTTTCTTCAGTGGGAGGCGACGTTCCCGTCGAAAGCGAGGCGTCTGTGGTGACTTCGTCAATCTCAAGACTCGACCCGCCGGCTCAATCTCTCGGAGGTGCTCATAGAGGTAGGATGTGCGTGCGTGCGTTCATAGGGGTGAGTGTGTGCATGTATATGTGAGCGTCTGCGTTTGTATTGTTTTTTGCAACAAAAAAAAGTACAAGACAAAGAATTCAAATATCATATGGTTTGGATGGAAACACGAGAATTAACAGCGTGATCTGGCCCACTTTGCTTCTCTGTGATGACTGATGAGGTATACTGACTTTTACCCTAAAATGTAATAATATATACTCTCCGTTTCTAATTGTAAAGTGTTTTAAGACTAAATACAGACTAAAATGAATAAAAATATATACATACTAAAACGAGTCTACACATACATGTGAATGTTTAAAAAAGCTAAAACATCTTATAGAAAAGGAGGGAGTACACAATTATAGATGTCTACTGACTTTTACCCAAAATGGAATCACATCTACCTTGTAACCAGTAGGATGTTCTTTTTTGAAACGAGCCAAAAGTTTGTTTTTTATATTTATATAGGAGGAGCAAACAAGGAGCGGCCAAAGCCAAAAAAAAAAAGAAAAAAGAAAGAAAGGTCATTCAGGCCAATAAAGGCGATGTTAGCTGCCTAATGACAGAGTGTGATCATTTATATAGATACATTAATCCTCATCGACAACTCTGGTTCATAGTTCATACATAATTAGACCCATCTTGTCGTGTCTCCCCTAGCACGAGTTTCTTTCACCGGGCCAGACACTCCGACGTCGGCACACACCTTCCTATGAGCTGACCAATGCAGCAGCCCTAGCCCTAATGCCCATGTCCTTCTTTCTCCCGGGTTGCCATGTGCTCTAAAACAGAGCCACATCTATAAATCTGAAGCCTCAAGCCGTGGAGAGTAATGGAGCCGGGAAGTTATCATTTTGTTTTAAAAGCATATATAAAGCAGAAATCCATAACGGGTAGTAGGTGCAGATGCACCCACTGTCCAAAAAACAATTTTTAAAATGTCAAAAAATTCAAAATAAAAATTTCGGAGATACTTGAAGACATTTTATATTAGCACAAAAAGTTACGTGAAGAAAAAACGTTTTTTGTGACCTGTGCAAAAAAATAAATCCGGACGCTCCAAAATGATTTTATACG
The DNA here is from genome assembly GCA_947311845.1 of Poa pratensis. Lineage (NCBI taxonomy): Eukaryota > Viridiplantae > Streptophyta > Magnoliopsida > Poales > Poaceae > Poa > Poa pratensis. Next base: position 22,802,257 of record CAMZMU010000033.1, on the reverse strand, counting down.
AGACATTTTTTTTGTCTTTTTTGCACAGGTCACAAAAATGTTTTTTCTCCACGACATTTTTTGTGCTAACACAAAATGTTCTAATGTATATCCGATTTTTTCTCTAATTTTTTGACATTTAAAAAAAAGTTAAAAATGTATTACATAGTAGGTGCATCTGCGCCTACTACCCAAAACGCCCCCTCCTATATAAAGCACACTTTTAGTTATTATAAATGTTCCCCTAAAAAATTGATATATATATATATATGATTTTTATGCTAAAAGAATAAAATTAGCACGACACCTAGAACTTCTGTGCCGCTGCCCTGTTGGCGGCCACCAGCACAAGGAGCGTCGTAGGATCCTGATTACGGCGCCCATGTAGTGTTTCCATACGTCTGGGCCCGAGATCTTGGCCTGGGCGTTGGGCCATGAGGTGAATGACATAACCACGAAACATGGCAGGTGGGTCAAGTGATATGATCGGGTTGCTTCATTGCGTAGTCGCGAGAGAGGTTTGGCACAACATGCTCTCGGGATGGTAGTGGCTATATCTCATTGCTAACACGAACTCTCATCTCATTCCATGGTGGACAACCCGCTCTTTGCAAAAACGTATGGATGACTATAATTTTATTTTTCTGGTGCAAATGGCAACAATGGAACGAAGTGGTGTTCAACGGAAGTACGACATCAACGAAGACAATCTTCGACAGAGTTCAGCTCAATGAAGGGCAATGGAGCCGAGTAGGTTTAATTCCACGAGAAGCATTTAGATGTTAGGCTGTTGTGCCATGGAGGTGAAGGTTTAGCGTCTAATTGCTTCGGTTAATTTCTTGTTTCAGGTAGCGTTTGTTGTATGCGCACCGAGGCCCGAGGGCAGGGATGTACGATGGTTGATAAGACCGTTTTTCTTATTTATTCCACATCATATAAGATGGAACAACGTAGTGTAAAATAGATTATTTATTAAGTTATCTTTAACAACTAAAATTACACAAGAAAACCTGTGAGTAAGACATGATGCATCGTACAACGGAATAGAATGTCTTATGTTTTCTTAGTAAGATATCTTCTCTTTATAAGAGAAGATAAACATTTTGTTTTGGTTTCCCTATTTCAAGTCAGCAACCAACTATCGGAGAGACGACGTTACTAAGATAGCTAATACATGCCTTATTGTTGTAAGCCTCTAGGTGTCGAGCTGGCCAATCTTGGCTTTCTTCTATTAAGATGATACGTGTACCATGACACATTCTATAACAGAAACTTAAGAGAAAATCGTGAGAAAAGAAACAAAAAGCCAATGTATTGGATAAAAGGTAAATTGAAAAGGTAAGGAAGATCATAGATGTTTGAGTCGTGGACCAAATTCATATGAAGCCTATACAGATAAGCCTCAGTAGACATAGGTCATGTGTGTTATATATACCTCTTGTCATTAAGTAGCCACATGGGATAAGTTCGCCGTCGTAAATCCCACGCGTTTCTAACATCGCCCGAGATATTGAAATTTCGCTGGCTGACGCATTTTATTTTTCTTGAAGATTTTTCCCTATGTTGATTTCGTTTTCTTAGTTGATTTTTACCAATCATTTATAACAAAAGAGACATAGGGAGCAAAGGACCGATCTTAGTTGAAACGCTAAAGAAGATCATAGATCGCATTCATGATCTTCTGCTAATCTGTAGTGCACCGTCTGTAAGTAAGACTGTAAATACGTACAGTACTATATGAGCGAACGCGTCACGTCCATCTGGTCGTTGCGAATAAAAAGGAACTGTCTTTTCCTACGCGGCGACCTACGCGTACCCTACGCCGTATCCACCTAGCCGCCGGCCGGTTGCAGTACTGCAGCAGTACGTATCTCCATCGGATCGCCGCACAGCAGTACGCGCCAGTTGTCCGTGGCGGATCGTGTCGACCCACCGGAGACAGGCCACTAGCCAGCGAGGCCTGCGCGTGCGTGGACAGAACGGCCATGTCGCCACGTCCGCCGGGATGCTACTCCTCCTAGCTGTAGCTGGTGTTGCAGCTGCCTACATGGCGTGCTGCACGTCCCGTCATGTCGCGTCCCGCTTCACGGCGCCTCTGCCTCCTTTTGCCAGCACATGTGTATCCAGCGCGCGCGACTGTACAGCACACGACGTACCCACAAATGTGCAAATCCCGACATAAACTTGTAAAGTAGCGCCGGGTAGATATATTAACTGTTTTGCTAATTCTCGTTGATTGAGAATTAACTTAGTTCTCAATCGCATGACGTCATCAGTTGCAAGTGGACTTGCAACTGATTCAGACCATTTGATTTGGTTCGTGATTCGTGCATCAGTTGCAAGTCAACATGCAATTAGAATTTGATGACGTCATGTGAATGAGAACTAAGTTAATTCTCATTCGCCTGAGTTACAAGTGAACTTGCAACTGCTCCGGACCATTTGATTTGCTTCGTGATTTGTGCTAATAATGAATTGCAACTGAAATTGATGACATCATGTGAATGAGAATTAAGATAATTCTCATTCGATTGAGCGCTAGAGAGATCCATATATTAAACTTGTACTCACTCCGTTCCACAATATATGACGTTTTAGCATGTGTGCATGTTCACATATATGTAGATCTATGTAGACATGTTTTAGTGTGCATGTTCACTCATTGGAGCATGCATTTAGACAATATATGTGAGAGCTAAAACGTCTTATATTATGGAACAGATGGAGTATTACGAGGTGTAAAAACATTATATTAGTTCGAATTTGCAGGTCTAGCTTAAGTTTAGATAGAAAAAAATATCAAAATGTTGAAACTTTTTTAAGTCGTATTTCAGAATCGGGTTTAGTCTGAACTGCTGAGGCCTCGACACGTAGCACGGCACGCTGGCAAGCCTAGTCCTAACGTCTGTATGATATTTTACAAAAAGCCCACACTATTCATAAAATTTACATAACGATCCTCGCTTTGGTTAAAACATAGACGAAACAAACTGAATCCCCACTCCCTGTCGTCCTTCTCCTTGGGCTCGCTCCTGTCGCTTTGGCAGGACCACACGCCCATGCACCGTCGGGGTGCACTGCCAGCCGCGGCAGAGAAGCCGTTCCTCTGATTCCACGAGAGGGTGGTCAAGGCGCTCAACATCTGTAACCTGCATGCCGCGCGATGGCCTCGACTAGATACGGAGCTTCGAGTGCCTCGACGACATCATGACGTCAGTACTGCTCACGACGGGGAGATCCACGAGGATCAGACCCGCCGCGTCCGCATGGCGATCTCTGACCTACCCCGTCCTCCTTGCCGACGACAGGACCATGCCCGCGAGCGGCAGTGTCGCATCCTTCGCCGCCTACCCGCTCCTTGCACGATGAAGGACCTGACTGGTCGTCGTTGCAGCTCCTCATCGTAAGATGTCTCGGTCGGCATCGTGGTGGATGTGCGGCAGCGGCACCATTCTCCTGGTTTTGGACGTGTTCGACGTTCAAGTGTGAATCAAATTTCCAGGTGAGACTAGAAATACAAAATAACATAAAAATGAAAAGAAATAGGGACCATTTTGACTATTTCTTTCGACCAAACTTGTTTTAAATCAAAAGAATTTTTTTCATCGAGACTTGGTGTTTTGTTGCCAAAATTACAGGCCTGAATGCTCTAGCGTGGCATTGATTGTGCAAATATGGATAGATCTAATATTGTTTTACACTATAATACAACTTTATGGGCCATCTGGCCCCACATTGCAAATTTATGGGGTATATTAAGGAAAATGCATTTTGCTCCCGGGCACCAATGCTCCCTCCCATTTAAAAAAATTGAAAAATCATATTTGTGAGTTTGAAAAAATTCTGAAAAAATAGGGATGTACTCAATGATATATCCCAAGAACGTGTAAATTTTCAATTCAAGATACTTTATATTTTGGCCTCAACAAAAATAACAAATCTGATCAAACTTAGACATTTGAAAATATGCATACTTAGATCCATATTTTTTATTTTTGTGTAGCTCAAAATACAACTTATTTGAAGTTGATATTTTGCACGTTGGAGGGATATATCATTGGGGCGTGGATTTTTTTTCAGAATTTTTTGAAACTTATAAATATGATTTTTGATTTTTTTTAAGAGGAGGGAGCATGGTGCCCGTGAGCAAAAAGTCTACACATGAATGACATGTTTGTGGGTCTCTTATATATTTAACTCTTTTTAAATCGACACTGTCAATCTTTTTTCCATCGATGGGCGAAATGAAAATCTATAAGCTTGTTGGGCTGAGCTACGTAGCCCGGTAGAAGCTCTAGCCTCGTGTTATGGGCATTTCGGAGGGCCACTGAAGCCCGATCTTCAGCCTTTTTTTTTTTTGTTTCCATAAGAAAGAGATACGTCAGTCCTCAAAGACTCGATAGCTCCATTCTTCAGATAAATAAACCAACGCAAACGTACAAATACACTGATTTTTCAAAATCTAATCCAAAACTCAACAACCTCCACATAATATACCAGCATCAAGTAACTGTTCTCTCGAGGCGCAGTTATATGCTGTGCAGGCTAACACTTGTTGCTGCCATTTCGAAAAATGAAGGCTGGACTACCGGGTTATAGTAAAAACTCATGAGTACCATCTACCCGTTGTAATTACAATCTAGGCTCCTTCGCTCAAGGTGTCCTGCTGCTGCTTTTCGCGCTTATCTAAATAAGTAGGTGCCACATATTGTTTCATTTTTTTTCTTCTTTTTGACTTACATATTTTTCTGTTCTGAATTAGCTACAAAATGCCAGCAGACAACTTCGCCTTTCTCCTCTTGGTGTAGACTTATTTAAAGCTAAATCAAGAGCAATAGAAATATTCAGGCCCACATAGTTGAGATCTCGGTGTAGCAAACTGGCATTACGCGATACATAATGGCCACATAGTTATAGTTCGATGTTCTGAATTAGGTGCAAAATGCCAGCATGCAGCTGCTGACATCTCATCCTGATGTAGGATTATTTCAGATCAATTATGAGCAAAGGAAACATACAAACCTCTTCCTTGCCGAGGTCTCGGTATAACAAACAAGCAATATGTGGCGATGCATACGGGATACATGTTTTTCTATTGGACTTAATTACGTTGTTCCTATCACATTACCATTGAACTCCATTCCAATTGCAGAGTATGGGTAACTGTGTAAAACACAGCCATGCCATTTTTAACATGCATTACGCTTATTTTCTTCTTCATTTTTCTCTTTCTTCTGGTTTAATTCAAATCTTTATATTTTATGTATTGGAGAAGAGCTAATGTCACTTGGTAGCATACGTGTGTATTTATTTCTTTTTTTTGAAAGGGAGTTCGTGTACAAGATCATACAGAGGAAGAACACACACGCACGAACAGAGGCAAAGGCCACACCAAACACGGCGAACACGGCACCACCAAGCAGCAGGCCACCTTCGACCACCAGCAGCACGCCGCCGGGAAAGAAGGAGGCGAGCTCACCTCGCACCGAAGCAGCCAGCTCGACCAACCTTGTTGAGATGCCGCAGAAGCCATCCGACGCAGGCGCCGGAATCTTGACGCTGAACGAGCATCGGCTCCGAGCCGCCGCCAGACCGCCGTCCCCGCCTCACGCCGGAGACGAAGACGAAGGCTCCACCCATCTTCCACAGGGCCCACCGAGTCCGCCGACGAAGGAGAGCATCCCGCCTGCAAACTCCCAGCGATTTTAAGCAAAAGCACCACCCCGCACGTCGGCGAGGAAAGAAGGACCCCAAGGACAAGAGCCGCCACCGCCACCACGGACGCTGGCTCGAGGGGAAGCACGCCGCGGCTCCGGAAAGCAGCGGACGCGCCAGAGACGGCAGATCTGCCCAGGGCCTCCACCGGAGCACCGAGGACAGAGGAGAGGACCGCCGCCTCCAAAAGCTTCTCCGGCCGCGCCTCCACCTCCATAGCGCCGCCGGCAAGCACCCACGCACACCTAGACTATGTACACGCCGGGATCCGTCGATTCCCCGTTCGCCCGCCGCCGGAGCGGCCGCGGAGGGCGAGGAATCGAGCGGATCGCCGGCGGCGAGCTGGTCCGCACGGGTTTCGCCCAAAAATAGCCTCCTGTTCACTGTAGGTGGGGAACGGGGGAGAGGTCCAGGTGCCTGTGTGTATTTATTTCTCTTCTAGTCACAACTGAAAACTGAAGAGGAGTAAAATAGTTTCGGAGGAGACAGTGCCAAATGATCTATGGCGTGGTATGGCTCGTACATATGTTGGACAAGAGAACAATTGCAATACAATTAAAATACGAAATGGTTAGAATATATCTATTCCATATTAACAGGAAACTACCTAATACGTGAGAGACACTTATTCTATCAGCCTCCCTCAACCTCAACTATATAGGACATGCTCAGATTGCGCTTACACTCCAGAAACAACCGAAGTGTTAGTGGTTAATCCTTAGATGACAGAAATCAAACTTGGACCAACTTGCTCACGAAAAAAGTGAAAATCAACCTCAATATGCTTCGTCCGAGCATGGATGACATGATTCGATGAAAGATAAGTTACTCCAATATTATCACACCATAAAACTGGTGGAGAATCCTGTCAGTGCCAAGTTCCTTCAACAATGCTTCGACCCAAATTAGTTTAACAGTAGCATTGACAATAGCCTTGTGCTCAGACTCCGTGCTTGAACGAGACACCGTAGTTTGTTTGGATCACTCCAGGCGATCCAGTTGCCACCATAAAAGAGGGCATATCCCCCTCCCCCCCGTAGATCCCATGTTCTCCACATCAGCCCAATCAGTATCAGAGAAGGCCGATAGTACATACAGGAGGAGGAAGGGCGAATACATAATCCATGATGACGTGTGTGCTAAACATAGCGAAGAATCCGCTTAACCGCGGCCCAATAATCCTCGGTAGGAGAGTGAAGAAACAGACACATACAATTAACTGCAAAGGATACATCTTGGTGAGTAAGTGTAAGATACTGCAAGCCACCAATGATACTCCGATAGGTAGTAGCAACATCATTGCCAATAAGAGCACTATTAGCACCGGATAATTTTGTTGTAGAGGCCATAGGGGTATAAGCAGGCTTACACTTAACATCCCAGCACGACGGAGAAGATCAAGTGCATACTTGTGCTGAGTAATGGAAAGTCCCGTGGTTCTAAATATACTTCCAACCAAAAAAAAGGAGATGACCCAAATCTTTGACTGCAAACTACTGATGAAGGCTATGAACAAGATGATCAATAGCCTAACAGGATGAACTGAGAACAAGATAAATGGTAATATATGGGCGTTGAAGTATAAACAATGAAGTATCAGCTGCGGAAGCCCGAAAACCATCACTAGTAGAAAAACCACCTTTCGTCCAGAGCCGTTGAAGCCATTAATCCCGGTTCAGAGAAAAACCGGGACCAATGCCTGGCATTGGTCCCGGTTCGAGCTGCCAGGGGTCCGTGGAGCATTGGTCCCGGTTCGGTTGGGGACATTGGTCCCGGTTCGTGGCACGAACCGGGACCAATGCTCCGGTGCAGGACACGTGGCGTGCCGCGGAGCTTTGGTCCCGGTTCGTGGCACGAACCGGGACCAATACCCCTCCCCTGCCTATAAATAACCCACCCCCTCTCTTCTCTCCTCTTTTTTTTCTGGTTGGATTGGTGGGAAGTGGGTGCTAGTTTTTTTTTCCTTTGCCACGCACAAGATGTGTTCGATGAAATGCCCGAGCCACACTTAAGTTCACACAAGATGATATCCTCGGCCGAGGTTAGCAACTTTATCCTTTTCATCTGTAATTGATACAGAAATATTGCACGTGTCGATGTACGGTGGTCATTTCACTATTCAAGATGTTATTGTAATGGTATTTGATAAACTTAATTATATGATGCAGATGGATGCACGGATGCGATGGATGTACGGCGAACGACGCAGTTCCGAGTTTATTGCAGGCCTGCATAAATTTCTCGAAGTGGCTGAGGCAAACAAAGTGGATAATTTTATGCCTTGTCCATGTGAGAAGTGTCGGAACGTCAGGGAGTACTCTGACCCGAGAACCATTCAAGACCACGTGATTCGGAGAGGTTTCATGCCCAGCTATAATTGTTGGACCAAGCACGGAGAAAGAGGGGTTAGGATGGAAGACAATGAAGAAGAGGAGGATGATGACAACTATCCTATGTTCCCTGAGGAATGCGGTGATACTGTAATGGAAGACGTTGAAGAAGAAGGAGGTGAACATCGGGCATCAGATGAGCCCGCTGATGGTCTTGGTGGGGTCATTTCTGATGCAAAGCGAGAATGCGATACAGAAAAGGAGAAGCTAAAGTTGGAGGCCATGCTAGAGGATCACAAAAAGTTGCTGTACCCAAATTGCGAAGATGGCAGCACAAAGCTCGGTACCACACTGGAACTGCTGAAATGGAAGGCAGAGACTGGTTGTTCTGACAAGGGATTTGAGAAGTTACTGAAAATAATGAAGCCGAAGCTTCCAAAGGATAACGAATTGCCCGAGACTACATACGAAGCAAAGAAGGCTATCTGCCCTCTAGGATTAGATGTGCAGAAGATACATGCATGCATTAATGACTGCATCCTGTACCGCGGTGAGGAGTACGAGAATATGGATAAATGCCCGGTATGCAATGCACTGCGGTACAAGATCAGACAAGATGACCCTGGTGATGTTGAGTGCGATGACGAGCCCCCCCGGAAGAGGGTTCCTGCTAAGGTGATGTGGTATGCTCCTATAATACCACGGTTGAAACGTCTGTTCAGAAACAAAGAGCATGCCAGGTTGTTGCGATGGCACAAAGAAGAGCGTAAGAAAGACGGGAAGTTGAGACACCCCGCCGATGGGTCCCAGTGGAGAAAAATCGACAGAGAGTTCCCGACATTTTCAGATGACGCAAGGAACTTAAGATTTGGTCTAAGTACAGATGGCTTTAATCCTTTTGGGGAGCAGAGCTCCAGTCATAGCACTTGGCCCGTGACTCTATGTATCTACAACCTTCCTCCTTGGTTGTGCATGAAGCGAAGTTCATTATGATGCCAGTGCTCATCCAAGGCCCGAAGCAACCCGGCAACGACATTGATGTGTACCTAAGGCCATTAGTTGATGAACTTTTGCAGTTGTGGTCCGAACCAGGTGTACGTGTGTGGGATGAGCACAAACAACAGGAATTTGACCTACGAGCGTTGTTGTTCGTAACCATCAATGATTGGCCTGCTCTTAGTAACATTTCAGGACAGTCAAACAAGGGATACAATGCATGCACGCACTGTTTAGATAAGACTGAAAGTATACATTTGGGAAACAAGAACGTGTACCTGGGGCATCGTCGATTTCTTCCGAACAGTCATGCCGTAAGAAAGAAAGGCAAGCATTTCAACGGTGAGGCAGATCGCCGGAAGAAGCCTAACCTCCCTGATGGTGATGTTATATATGACATGGTCAAGGATTTAGAAGTAATCTTTGGAAAGGGTCCTGGCAGTCTATCTGTTCCGAATGACGCTGACAACCACGTACCCATATGGAAGAAGAAATCTATATTTTGGGAGCTACCCTATTGGAAAGTCCTAGAGGTCCGGTCTTCAATCGACGTGATGCACGTGACGAAGAATCTTTGCGTGAACCTGCTAGGCTTCCTGGGCGTGTATGGGAAGACAAAAGATACACCAGAAGCACGGGAGGACCAGCAACGTATGAAAGACCCATACAACAAGCAGACGGATAAAGGGCGTCAATACTTAAGCAGCTACGCTCTTACCAAAGCAGAGAAGGAAATCTTTTTTGAATGCCTGAGCAGTATCAAGGTCCCGGCTGGCTTCTCGTCAAATATAAAGGGAATAATAAATATGGCAGAGAAAAAATTCCAGAACCTGAAGTCTCATGATTGCCACGTGATTATGACGCAGTTGCTTCCGGTTGCATTGAGGGGGCTTCTACCGGAAAATGTTCGAGTACCCATTGTGAAGCTATGTGCATTCCTCAATGCAATATCTCAGAAGGTCATCGATCCAGTAACTCTACCAAGTTTACAGAAGGCTGTGGTCCAATGTCTTGTCAGCTTCGAGTTGGTGTTCCCCCCATCATTCTTCAATATTATGACGCATCTCCTGGTTCACCTAGTCGACGAGATTGCCATTCTCGGTCCTGTATTTCTACACAATATGTTCCCCTTCGAGAGGTTCATGGGAGTCTTGAAGAAATATGTTCATAACCGTGCTAGGCCAGAAGGAAGCATCTCAAAGGGCTATGGAACAGAGGAGGTCATTGAGTTCTGTGTTGACTTTATTCCTGACCTTAAGCCGATTGGTGTTCCTGAATCGCGGCATGAGGGGAGACTGAGTGGAAAAGGCACGCTAGGAAAGAAAGCACTGATATGTAGGGACGGGCATTCTTTAACTCAAGCACACTACACAGTTCTACAAAGTTCCACCTTCGTGGCTCCGTATATCGAGGAACACAAGAATTATGTACGCTCCAAGAACCCGGGGAGGATGACTCCTGGATTAAAGAAAAACACATGGAGACTTTCGGCAGTTGGTTGCGATTACAGCTCATGAATGACACCACTGTCGGAGATCAGCTCTACTTGTTGGCCGCGTCACCATCTTCGACTGTATTGAATTTCCAAGGGTACGAGATAAATGGGAATACATTTTACACGATCGCCCAAGATAAAAAGAGCACCAACCAAAACAGTGGTGTCCGCTTTGATGCAACAGACGAGAATGGGCAAAAGGACACATACTATGGTTACATAGAGGAGATATGGGAACTTGACTATGGACCTACTTTTAAGGTCCCTTTGTTTCGGTGCAGTTGGGTCAACATGAAGGGAGAAGGGATAAAGGTAGACCAGCTGTACGGAATGACGACAGTGGATCTCAAGAATCTTGGTTGTTACAGGAACGAACCATTCGTCCTAGCCAATGATGTGGCTCAGGTTTTCTATGTGAAGGACATGTCCTCCAGACCGAAAAAAAGAAAAAATAAGCAAACGAATACATCAGACGATGAGCCAAAGCGTCACATAGTTCTTTCAGGGAAAAGAAACATCGTGGGAGTCGAGGACAAGACAGACATGTCAGCAGATTATGATAAGTTTGATGAAATTCCGCCCTTCACAGTGAAAACTGACCCAAGCATCCCGTTAAATAATGAAGATGCTCCATGGTTACGGCCGAAGCGATCATAGGCCAGGGACATACGCGAAGAAGGGTTCATGGCATTTATGTAAATCAATGTAATGTATTAAACCTTTATGTGATGTGTAGTAATGTATTAAACCTTTATGTGGTGAAAACCATAATACACGAAATGGGAGTTTCCATCTAGAAGAAATGGGTTATATCACATGTGAGTTTTCTTTTTTGTTTTCTGTTAATTAATTGCATGACGACCGGTGAAACACGCGTGGTAGGTGGTTGTCGGCTCCCACACCTCCCGTGGGAACCTCTCAAACCTCAGCTTCGACCGTCCAAACACGGTTCCCCCTGCATACAGCCCGACGGTGGCTCGTGAGTTTGAGCGCCACTTCGATCCAAGCAGCGGTAAGACGTCTCTGATGATCTACAACCGTCCGGCAAGACGTCTCTGATGATCTGCAACCGTTTGGAACGGTCGCAGGTCATCAGAGACGTCTTGCCACTGGTTGCCCAAAGATGCCTCTCCGAGTGACGCTGGAATGTTTTGTGTTTGAGCGCCACTTCGATCCAAGCAGCGGCAAGACGTCTCTGATGATCTACAACCGTCCGGCAACACATCTCTGATGATCTGCAACCGTTTGGAACGGTCGCAGGTCATCAGAGACGTCTTGCCGCTGGTTGCCCAAAGATGCCTCTCCGAGTGACGCTGGAATGTTTTGTGTGTGAGTAACCTGTCTGAGGAGGGGGCTATATATAGGGTACGTGTGCTTCTTTAGTCCCGGTTGGTAACACCAACCGGGTCATGTGGCTCACGAAGTGGTCGTGATGATACTGCTGATCCAACAGCTCACAATCCCTCAAAAGAAACACACCCCTGATCCAACGTCTCACAAGCGCTTGAAAGAAACACACGATCCGTGTGCTTCTTTAGTCCCGGTTGGTAACACCAACCGGGACTAAAGGCGGGTTTTGCGGTCACGACACGTGTCCTCCCCCAGCGCTGCCCTGGGCACGTGTCCTCCCCCAGCGCTGCCCTGGAGGTCTTTATATATTGTCGCCGACGGGGTAAACCCTAATCCACCATTCCTAGCCACGAACGCATCGTCTCCACGAGATGGATCCGCCACGTCCGCCGCAGCGCCTTCTGGCGAGGTCGAGCGTGCTCGGCAGAGCGCGCTTGGGCGCAACCGCGGGAGCCTATCCCGCCGTATGCCCACGAGCCCGGCGTGGAGAGGAATGCCCAGCTACCGGCCTCCTGCTCCACCAGGTGCCGCCGCACCTCCACCTGGCGCCGCTGCACCTCCACCAGGCGCCACCGCTCCTCCCGCGAGGAGGAGGAGGACGACGACTTCGACTGGAGCGACGACGGGGAAGAGGGTTGTGGGTTGCAGATACAGGAGGCCATGGAAGCCTCCTTCCAGTCTGTCCGCGACTACCCTGTCCAGCGAGCCAAGACTTCCTACCAGCTCAAGGCGAAGGAGGCTTCCGAGCTGGATTGGGCGCTGAAAGACTCATCCTCCATGGATCTTGCCCTCCGCCGCAAACGTGCGCGCGAGAACCGGGCGGCCGCCCACGGGGCTGGCTCCTCCCGCCGTTCCCCCTAATCCTACGGCCTTCGAGCCAGCAAGTCGTTTATGTAGAATAATGTTGGTGATGTTGGATCAGGGGTGTGTTTCTTTCAAGCGCTTGTGAGACGTTGGATCATGTGTAATAATGTATTAAACCTTTTATGTAATGCATTCTATGGAATGTATTAAACCTTGATGTGGCTCACGAAGTGGTCGTGATACTACTGATCCAACAGCTCACAATCTCTCAAAAGAAACACACCCCTGATCCAACGTCTCACAAGCGCTTGAAAGAAACACACGATCCGTGTGCTTCTTCCTTATTGGTGGGATTCCCTTTAGTCCCGGGTGGTGGCTCACAAAGTGATATCCAACAGCTCACAAGCCTTCAAAAGAAACACACCCCTGATCCAACGGCTCTCAAGCGCTCGAAAGAAACACACGATCGTGTGCTTCTTTATTGGTGGGATTCCCTTTAGTCCCGGGTGGTGGCTCACAAAGTGATATCCAACAGCTCACAAGCCTTCAAAAGAAACACACCCCTGATCCAACGGCTCACAAGCGCTCGAAAGAAACACACGATCCGTGTGCTTCTTCCTTATTGGTGGGATTCTCACTATATATATGTAGTCATGCATGGCCTCCATTGGCATAGCACATCTAAACTCATATCTGCAACCTCATCACTCTCCCATGGCTTCCACCGTACCCACTCTAACCTACTCGGAGGCGGAGGCGCTTTGCGCCTCGAACTACCCCTGCCCGCCCGGCTACGACGTCCCCGCCGGCTGGAGGCTGAGCACCGGAGGCGTGCCGGTCCCTCCTGTCCCTCAAGGTTTGGCGCGCCGGGCGGCCATCACGAACCACTACTACCTCGAGCTCACTCCGGCGCAGCGGATGGATCCCCGCTGGCATCCCGACTACCGCCCGACTTGGGACGCCTTCTTCATCAATCGGCGTGAGAGGGCGCTCGCCAGGTACGAGGAGGACGGCCCGCCTCCTTCGAACTTCAACGAGGCCGGCCGTCGGCTGTGGTGGAGCGGCCGGACTCTCCAGAGCGTCATGAACTACATCACGGCCGGCGATAACCCCCGCCTGCGCTACCCTCGCTTCCAGTCCAGGCGAGCGCCGCCCGACGACAGCGACGACGATGGCGGCGACTACGACGACTACGAGGACGAGTATTATAGGCCTAGGCAGGAGTATGACTAACCTGAGCCACATCGTTGGTTAGGACAAATGGTTCGTCTATGTACGACGACGATCGTGTAAAATGTTTGTTTATCTACGACGACGATCGTGTAAAATGTATTCTTTATCTCTGCATTTCCAACTAATGATCTTTAGCATCTAAATTTCGACTTACGGATTTAAAGATATTAATTTATCCATATTAAATTGAAAATGACAATAATAATGTAAAAATGGTTTTGAATTAGTTATTCAGATTCAAACACTTTTCATGTTGAAAGTTTTGTCAATTCAAAATATGCAATAAAGTTAATGCATTTTTAATTGAAAATGGCAAAATGGTTAATAATTTGTATAGTTAGAATAATTATTTTAGAAAACAGAAAATGGTTTCGGATTATTTATTCAAATTTAAACACTTTTCATGTTGAAAGTCTTTTCAGATTCAAAACCATTTGAAATTCATATTCAAACACCTAAATAAGAAAAAAAAAGGCGGGAACAACATTTCAGAACTGAAAAGTTCGAAATAATTTTGAAAAAGGACTCTTTGGTCCCAGTTTCTACCAAGAACCGGGACCAATGAGTCCATCGAAAGCCACGGGATCTGGCATTAAATGACCCACTCATTGGTCCCGGTTGCTGGCAAGAACCGGGACCAAAGAGGCATTGGTCCCGGTTCTTGCCAGCAACCGGGACCAATGAGTGCTTCTATAACTGCCCGCGCCCTCTCTTCTTCCCCATTCAGGCAAAATCGACTAAGGACCGAAGGCGCGACGCAGAGCGAAACGACGCCGGCAGGCTGTCCGACCTCCGCGCCGCGCCCCACGCCGCGCCCCGCCGCCGCCGTCGACGTCCGCCGCGCCACCTCCTCCACACGCGCCACCTCTCCTCCACGGCCGCGCCCCCCACTCGCGCCCTCCACGGCCGCCCCCACGCCGTCGACGCCGCCCCCGACGCCGCGCCGCCCCAACGCCGTCGACGCGTCTCGCGCCCCCGACGCCGGCCGCACGCCCACACCCCTGCCCTGCCCTGACGCCGCCTCGCCGTCCCTGCCGATCGATCCCCGGCCGCCGTCGCCGCTACGTACGTACTGTATACGTCCAAATGTTGGCAAAATTCGTCCAAATGTTGTCAAAATTCGTGTTTGCAAAGTTTTTTTTTGTACAATGTATATTTGTTGTTCACCAAAATGTTAGCCAATTTACAGTGTTTAAATTTGTTTAAATGCAGCACTGGTTTAAATTATAGATTAAAAGTAATTAGATTAAAATTGTAGCAATTGTGATGTATATAGAAATTGTTAGGTTAGAAGTAATATATTAGATTAAAATTGTAGGTTAGAATTTTAGTGTGATGTATATAGTGAATTACTTGCTGCATTATACTAGGTTAGAAGTAATTAGATTAAAATTTTAGCAATTGTGATGTATGTAGAAATTGTTAGGTTAGAAGTAATTAGATTAAAATTGTAGGTTAGAATTTTAGTGTGATGTATATAGTGAATTACTTGCTGCATTAGGGAAAACATTTAGGATTTTTTGTGATGTAAAATTGTACACAAATGCTTAGGTTTAGAAATTCAAACCTAAAAGGAGTTTTTGCTTAGGTTTAGAATTCAAACACTTAGGATTTTTTGTGTTAGGGAAAAAAATTTGTGTTAGGAAAAAAAATTGTGTTAGTAATTGTTAGTACTGTGTTAGGAAAAATTTGTGTTAGGAAAAAAATTTGTGTTAGGAATTGTTAGTACTGTGTTAGGAAAAATTAAGAAATAGCTTGTTTAAGAATATTTAAAGTGTTAGCAAATTTATGTGTTAGCAAAATTAGCAAATTTAACTTTGTATTCACATTTGCATTCACATATCCGATTCACATTTGTATGCAAAGTTACCCGACTAAAGTTTTGTGCATTGTTCTTAATTTGCAGAAACTATGGAACGAGACGAAAATCAGGAAAACATCCTCGAGGATATAATCCGCGGGCCGGAAGATGTTGGCGATGTCACCTCGCAGTTTCTGAACAACTCCGGTGAGGGAGATGAGTCTCTCAACCGAAGAGACGGCTCCGGTGAGGTAGAACCCGACGGCTGGGTGGGGGAGAAGCGGCGAGGGAGAAGCCGACGAGGGAGAAGCCGAAGGCTCCGGTGGAACATTAAATGTTGCAAACTCCGGCGAGGTGCATATACATATATTAATGAAGCCGAAGATTGTATTAATTAAGCCTCTGTTGTCTATATACATATATTAACGCTCTTTCTTCTTTTAGCCCTCCGGATCGAGCAAAAATTCTGTAAGGACAAAACGAGGCCCAACCAAAAGTTGGGCGACCAAGAAAGGTACACGATCGAAAAAGTCGCTGAAGACGGCACACCGACTGCTCCCCCTGGTGTTAAAAATAAAATGGTAAAGCAATGCGGAGTTCTTGTTAGGGACTACATCCCGATCACCGTTCGAGAATGGCATCAGCCAAAGGGAGGAGTAAGATATGTCGGCGATGAGGGCAAAGAAAGACTTTGGAGAAAGCTCATGCTTAATTTCACCCTGGCGCCAGAGGTGGATCCAGATGAGGAGGATCCAAATGAGGCAGAAAAGATTGCCCGGAAAAACATGGAGCAAAAAGTCAGGGACTGGGCTTTTAAGAAGATGGCCGAGCTATTCAAGAACTGGAAGAAAAGATTGAACATCGAGTTTGTCCAGAAAAATAAGACTCCGGACTTCGATAAAGGGTATGAGAAGATAAGGACTACTGGGAAGAATTTGTGGCGTACAAGAAATCGGAGGAAGCTCAGGAAAAGTCTGCAAAAAATAAGGCAAATGCTGCTAAAAAGATCTACCACCATACTATGGGGCTGGTGGCTACGCTTTTAGCATGCCTAAGTGGGAGAAACTTGAGGCGGACCTGCTGGCTAAAGGGATCACTCCAGAGCCACTCAAGTGGATCGAACGGGCAAGAAATTGGTTTTACGGGCATGGGGGCACGTTGGACGCAGAAGGGAAGTGCATATATAACAGAAGACACAAAGATAATCCCCTACTACCCATCCAAGAAATTAGAAATGCAGTAAAGGATGTTGCAGAGGGACGGTTCATTCCCGATAGAGAGGATGACGAGCTCACACGCGCCCTTGGGAATAAGGAACACGACGGACGGTTACGAGGCGTACCAGGCTCCAAGCCCAAGACAATTGCGATTCCCGAGCACAGGAAGAAATTTCCTGATAGAAGCCATCAGAGGAGAAAGGAAAGGGAGGCAATGGAAGCACGCGCTGCTGCAGACCGGCTGCGTAATATAGAAGAAGAATTAAAGCGGCAGAAGGATGAAATTGCCGTGCTTAGCCAGCAAGGTACTAGCGGCCAATCTCACGGCACATGGTAGAAGCTGCATGCGATGGTACCGGCGGCCCATCGAATCGGAAAAGCAGCGTGGCTTCCACGGAGCTCCAGGATGGTACTGATGATGCAGTGACGGTGGCTCCACTTCGTCGCTACCCAGTGGATGATATCACGGAGAGCACACCTTGTGAGATGCATGTGAAAGTTTTTAACTTAACCGTGAAGGTGGCGGTCGGCTATGTCGTACCAATTGGACCTAATCCAACTTACCATTTCTCTCCGGTTCCAAATGGCTACGCTGTTGTCGCGGTGGATGAAGTGATGAAAGATTATGAGGAGCTGAAGCTGCAACACCCTGCAGGTGAAGATGGGGAGGTGCTTGAACTTGGAGAAGCCAAGAAAGCGACCATTCTATGGCCAAAGGAATTCATCGTGCTTCCGAACTGGCAGCCAAGGCCATCGACTCCTCACCAGTCTCCAGCGCAACAGTCCTCTTCACCGCCTCAGCATTCTCCAGCGCAACAGTCCTCTTCACCGCCTCACCAGTCTCCAGCGCAGCCGTCTCCGCCGCGTCAGCCGTCTCCGCCGCCGCGTCAGCCGTTTCCGCCCACCGCTCGTACTATGAGGGGTAAGCGATCACCGAAACGTAAAAGGTCGCCCCTCCCAACAGTACCTCATAAGAATCTTCCCATTAGACCTTATGACAGGACTGTAGCGGAAAACGCCGCGGAGGTGGCTGCCTACAATAAGGCTTTTTTTGCACCAAAAAAGCCCGAGCAGAAGCCGGTATACGATGAAAAACCAAAAAGTGGAGAAAGTCCTTCCTTGAGCAGCCATCCCAAATATCGATGAATCTGCAATCTGACTATGGTCGTGAACTTAGTAAGCTAGCACGTGCCCAGTCTGAGCAGGACAAGGGAAGAAGTGCAAAAAGCGGGAAACAAATTGCCCAGCTCGGACAGCAGAAAAATCAATCGGTCCCCCCGCTCATAGTGTGTTCCGATATCGACAAGGACTTCAGAGCCGATATGGATAAGGACCTGCAATTATTGGACCCCAGAGCCATAGCTGCTGCTAGAGAACAGGGTATCACTGTATCGCAGGCCATGGAAAATGCTATCGCCATGGGTATGACCTTGGTCAACTTTTAGGCTATGAAGATCAGCCAATGTTAGAGATAGCACGGAAATATGTCACAGGGGAGTCTATGGTCAGTAATGAGGAGCTCACGCGTCTATCAACACATATGCGAAATCTGCATCTGGTACATGGTGCACACATCAAAGAAGGGCGCGAAGAGTGGATTGCGGTGGACGTTCGAGTGGAGCATTTCTTCAAACCTTACGTATACAGGTTCAAATGACTGAACTGTTTCAGTTATTCAATCAGCGCGCCCTCGACAAATCTATCCTCAGTTTGCTATTGTCTGTAAGTGATTTATTTTCGTAATTAAGTCTCTAGCTCAGCTCGTTCATTGCCTGTATTATATTATCCTGACTATATATATATCCTTTTGTACGCTATTATGTAGAATGAAGATGATGGAATGCAAAGCATCTAGACATTATGAGGTTGGGTTCGTTGACCCATATATCGTTAATGAACATACGTTACGCAATCCCCAGAGACGTGGAGCATGACCTGACCACCTTTTTAATCAAGCAAAACTTCTGTACGGAAATACTATTTCCTTACAACTTCAAGTGAGTGTTTCTGTCTTGTACATATTTTTATTTGGCTTTCTCGATGTTAAGTGTAATTGATGAGCTATGCATGTCTGCTTTATGTAAACGTCCGCAGGTTCCACTGGATTCTGCTAAGCATTCAAGTTGACAAGTCCAGAGTTGAAGCATACGACTCATTAAGTTGGGACCAACGACGTGGACCGAAATGAAAGAAATGCTCAATAAGTAATTTCAATCATTATCGCATTATATCGGCCTCTTTCGTTCGTTTCCTGATATCAAGTAATTAATAACTCCTTTGTTCATTTTTTTGCCAAAGCAGGTGTTGGACACTATTCAAACAGAATATACAAGGTCCATTCAAAGATGAGCTAACTTATATATCGGTGAAAAGTCCGCAGCAGCCACCGGGGAGTAATTTATGTGGATTCTACGTTTGCGAGTTCATTCGCGAGTTGACCTCTGAGCGGAGAACAACTTCTTTGAGCAAAATGCGGGAGAAGCTCGTCCCAGAACAGCGCATACGAGCAATTCAAGAGGAATTGGCGGGATTTCTGCTTAGGGAGGTCATCGATGAAAGGGGAGAACATTATGCTGCGGACGATGAACTACATATGTGATCTATCTCCATGTAATTAAATAGTTGTATTCTCGCAAGAGATCGAATATTAATTATATATGCATCAACGTGTACTGTGTATATAGTAGAGCATATAATATGCGTACGGAAACGATGGAGAGCACGTCGGCGATGCGAAGAAGGGGGAGACGACGGAGGCACCGGCGAGAGGGAGAGGGGGCACCGGCGAGAGGGAGAGCGGGCACCGGCGAGAGGGAGACTCTAAACCCTAAATACAAAAAAAAACACTCGTTGGTCCCGGTTCGTAACACGAACCGGGACCAATGAGTCTCCCCCACACCCAGCCAGAACTGGCCACGTGGAGCCCCATTGGTCCCGGTTCGTGTCTGAACCGGGACCAGCATTCGTCCCGATTGGCTGGTCCCGGTTCGGGAACCGGGACGGATGGCCCAACCGAACCGGGACCATAGGCCAGTTTTCTACCAGTGCATGTTGCCACAAAACAGAAGCAAGACGAGCATGCCAAGCTCGAGGTGCCTATTAAGACCATATATTGCCTTGATCAGATGACACAAGTGATGAGGGCGAGAAGGATCCTCAAACAGGAGGTTGACGTATGAATACCAAGGATGGATACCTCTTCTTCCAAGACCCCATTCAGAAAAGCATTTTGGAATTCAAGCTGGCAAAGAAACAACCACGAGTAAAAACCAAAAACAGTAGAAGACGAATACTGGTAGGCTTGACAACATGGATGATGGTGTCCTTGTAGTCCAATCCATAGTGTTGTTTAAACCCCTTAGCATGTGGAGCCACAAGTTGCCATGTATTATTTTTGTGTAAGGAATCAAACTCCTCATCCATAGCTGCATGCCAGTGAGGAACACTAAAAGCAACACAAAAATAATGTGGTTCAACAGTTGAATCCGAACCTGCATGAGCCACACACGCTACCATCCAAACTACCGTGCCATCGGTGTGTGTTGTTTGGAGGCGCACACCACGAAGGCTAGGGGTCACAAGCCGCAGAGAGTTTGGCGACAGTGGCATGAGCGGCTCCAAAAGGAGCCTGAGCGAAGTGAGGCTGACTCGGCTCCAGGCGGTGAAGGCACGAGCGACGGAGGCGAGCTAGATGAAGTCGGGGATGGATACTAAGGAAATTATACTAAATATGGATCAAGTAATCTCATGATTCAATTCGATCCAACATAAAACAAACTAACACGATCAATATTGTTCTAATCTATTATTCATAGAGTCCCCATTGTCCCCTAGGGCCTCCGGAAATTATAATAGATGTCAATCAAGTAATGACAAGATCTGTTGGATGTATACCCAAAAAGCAATAATTATTATGCATCTGATTCATAATTATGTTTCATGTTTCTATGCTATAACTGTTGCGGCTCCTGAATGTGAGATTCAAAGGAAAGCTCACACACATGTGTAGTAAACATGAACCGTTAATAGATACCCTGGTCTTATCTATAGACTAATTTGTTGAATGCAAGATGACTGTGCTTTCCTGGTCATGGGCATTGTTTATGTCAACATAAAAATGGCATATTGTTGGTGGAAACAATATGCCTGGGTAGACCCAAGTCGTTGATGTACTAAAAGATTCCTTTAAGTGTCTTTTGTCCTTAGTGACATATCACAACAAGGTAATTATATGACATGTCCTTAGACCATGAGCATGAAGTGTTACTTTGGTACTGTCAAGTATCACGCAGTAAACTGGATGATCAAAACGACTGTCACTGGATAATTCCAAAGATGTGTATATATCTTTATGTTCCAAGATGGGAAATTACTCCTCTGTCAAAAGAGAGATACATCCTAGGCCCACTCGGTATGAGAGATATCCAATATGTTCTATAGACAATGCATGATGAAGTTTCATCATGTGGGATATCGTAATACGGGAACGAGTAAAAGGATACTTGTCGGTTAACGAGATAGACAAAGATATAATGAATCAAGGATTGATTCATGGAAATATCGGAATACCTAATCTCGAATAAAGTTCAGTATCATGAGTAATGGGAATGATATATAAATAGTCAACATGTTCAACAGATTATTCTTCGTGTAGCAATGGGAGTCAATATGGATGTCCATGGTCCCGATGCTGATTATTGATCGGAGAAGTTTCTCCGTATCATGTCCACTTGTTATCGAACCTGTAGGGGTCACACACTTAAATTAGGTCTGGTTAGTTCTGTATAATGGTTGGTCTGGAACAACGAGAGAGTATCACCAGAATAGTATTTCTACGTGATCGATATATCTAATATATATGAGAGAGATAAATTATGCGGACATTGGATGTCCAGGGTGATAAGAAAGAGTTTCTATTACTATCAAATTTATACTGAGGGATTGCAAATGGGGGGAATATTTATCCAGAGATTTTGTATGCGGACACTGTTGTCCCGGATCATATAAATAGGTTTATATGATAAGTAATTAATTACGGGAATTTTCTGTAAAAGGAAATATTCAGTTTGGGAATTAATTAGACAAAATTATTGAAGGAAAAATATTATTAAAAGAACAAAAAAATCAGAGCCCACCAAGAGGGGCTGCCGAGTGGGCACATGGGGCCCACAAGACAGCCGTACCACTTGTGGTGGGGGCGCCGGGCACCAGGGCCAAAAAGCCCAAAGGGGAAAGCTCCCCCCAGCCTAAACCCTAATGGGCTCAAGGCCCATGTGGAAGGGAGGCCAACGGCGGCTAGGGCAAGGAGGGGTGCGCCCCTCCCCAACCCTAGGTCGACCGGGTGGGCCCCTAAGGGCGGCGGCGCTGGAGGGGTCACCCCCTCCTCCAGGCACCCTTCCCTCCTCATCCCACGATATATATTCCTCTCCCCCTCCCTTTTGGGACACACAAGTTCTCTCAAGTTTCTCCCTTTGGGCAAATTGGAAGATAGATTTTTGATCTAAAAGGGTTGATGCGTCCTCTCTAGTTAGACGTGTTCTCTCCGATTATATCTAGATATAATCTCTCTATCTCTCCTTCTCATGTGTTGAGATCTCTACCTTCATATACACCAGTAGTTGCTTAGCGCTGGACATCGAAGCTCTGTTGAACCAGATCCGACGTATGTGTGCAAACTCTCAGAGGGTGAGCCATCGGACTACCGACGTTTGACCCTCGCTCTATCGGATCTAGAAGGCTGAACACGGGAGTCGGCTACATTCTCTCCGCTAGGCTTAGCCGAGAGAATCTTCCACATGCTTCATCGACTTCGTCATCAACATCTTTTCCGCTTCAACGGTGTTGGTAACGTACCTCAGCTAGATCATTGAATTGTTGTTTCACTTGTATCTTCATAGTAGAGATCTTGGCGTTTATGCAAGACATAATTTTTTAAATTCATGCACCTAACCTTACAAGATCATATCCAATACATAAGGAAATAGAAGGGGAAAACAACATATGATTCAACTATACTAACAAAACACATGATCACAATAGAGATCACATCATGATGGAGTACACACATAGCTACTGGTAGAAGCTCTTAGCTCCGAGGGTGGACTACTCACGCATCGCCATTAGGAGTAGCAAGGTCGATGAAGATGGCTCCGGAGGTGGATCCCTATCCCGCCAAAGTGCCAGAACATGACCCTGAAATGCCTAACTAGTGTTTAGAATAGCGTCGACGGCTCTGTATCGAATCTTTGAAAAATAACTCCGTACAACGTCTAATTAGGTCAAGGGGCTTTTATAGGCCAAAGGGCATGGCAAGGGGGTTAAAAAGGTAGTGGCGCGGGTGACCCGCGCCCCTGGCTGCGCCGTGAGGGTGCGTGGTCAGGTGGTGGCCTCCTGGCTTTCGACTTTGCGTCAACGTGTCTGCGTCGAAAAGTTAGAATTTTGGTATTTTTTCGGGAACCTTGATTTTTGGTCCTTTTCTGTGATATTGTCATAGTTTTTCTCCATATTTTCATAGTTTAATTAAGAGGATTATCTCCATGTCCAATTAGGCTATTACAATACAGGAACTGACACTTGATATTGAGTTAATAGGTTTGTCAATAAAAAATCTATAAAATGATATAAAACCACTAGTAAAAGCAAAGGTATAATCATAGCATGGATCAAACAAAAATTATATACGTTTGTTACGTATATGTTATTATTGGAAGAAGCAAGTTCCCCCTAAATCATTATATTCAGTTTTTCTCCATATTGTCATATTTTAATTAAAGGATTGTCTCCATGTCCAATTATGCTATTACTGTCATGTAGTTTCCAAGAGTTAATTAGTATTCTTCTCAATTCTTTTCAGGCTACGAAAATATGTATACTATAGAAGAACTAATTAATTAGATCATTTGAACGGATAAAGAAATTATGATGCATGCGAACGATATATAATGACATGTGAGCTAATGTTAAGATCTAAATCACAGATAGATCAATTAGTATGAGTACCAATGTAACTTTCTCATTTCCTCCTTGGTAAGAGATTCTTAATTAATAGGTCATGATAATAAATAGAGATGGAAAATGTGAATGCCACTACATAGTTCAAATGTTTCAATGTTCTCTATGGGAGCTCTAGATCAAAATAGAACCCAATTTATTCTTGAACTCACACATATTTTCATATATAGCTTAACTTTTGATTATGGCTTGCGCAAGTAATAGTACATCTTCAATAATAAATTAATAATGTCGTTTCATCCATTACCCTACTTGAATTTGTCCATCGTAGACAAGAGGTATGGGCTGACATATAAAAGGTTGGATTTCCCAACCGCATGATTTATGCAGGATCAAGGCATGCACACTCAAGGCAAGCTCACGCGCGTTTTTTTGGCCCGTCATCAAATTCTATGATAGGTATTAAGTAATCCGTTCTCAAGGTATGAATACCGAAAAATATCAAGAAACTCTCACATTACTAAATATTAGATTACATTCAAATCTATATATTTGGATTATGCTGTGCTTTTATCTACAACAAGGATTTTCTCATTGATATGTGTTTTCTTATGTGATCTATCATTTAGAAATGTGTATCACAAAGTGATGAGAGCTTCTCGGTACTAATCTACCCTCTAATCCTAACCTAATTGAAGAAATGCGCTTTTCCTATTAGGAATAAGAAGAAAAAAACATGTTTATACAACAACATCTCTCAGAAACACAATCCTCTATTTCCCTATAATGTAACAAAAAAGTTTTCAGGGCAAAAATTGTTACACATACCTTTTTAATAATCTGCGGTTTCATTCAAAAGTCACTAGCCCATGAGTCGCACAGGATGAATAATAATAATAATAATAAGAGAAGCGATAGAATATGATAGATAATGTACAATCATTTTCTTTTGTAAGTTTGTGTTGATCTCATTATGCAACGATGTGTATCTCATTTATACGACCATACGAGTTAACGAAAACCTTCTTTACAAAAAATGAGGCCTACTAGTACTAGTTTGCTATTTCTAATGTGAAATGGAAATAACGGGTTCTATATCTAAACCGAGGATCAAGTTTTGAACATTGTGATTTTGGTAATGATAACAGTTGCTAAGTCGAGTGAGCTACATCCACTCTCATAATAATGACAAAAAAGCAGCAAGAGAAAGATAATACTCTTTTTGCGGGTTATATTTTGCAAAGTCAAAGATAATACTCTTAGAGAAAAAATTACGATCATATGAAATACAAAATAAATCAAATATAGAAGTATATTTCATGCTGAATTTAATGATAATTATATGATATTGTACATGGTAATGATTGTTACAAAATACCTGGAACAGCCACGTTTGACTTTTCAAAGAAAATAATACACTTTAACAGATGGAAGTAGTTATTCTTCACATGAGGGTTACATAATCGATTTGGACTACGACATCACTAGCTTGGAAGGCAGCAGCATGAGTACCGTATACATACATTGTCACCCTCCTCGCTCAGGAAACACGCCGGTGTGTTGTGTCATGATCCAGATGATGGTCGTGAGCTCACCACCTCGACTGAGCTGCTTGGCATGGGAGTCTCGGCTGCACCTGACAGACGCATAGATGAGCAGACGCACCCACACGTCGAGGAAGAGGTATAGCATATCGTCAATATATATTGGTTCCATATATATTCCTTCCTTCAAGAACAACTCTTCCGCGCAGTACTGCTCAAGTTTCTTCTCGATTTTTGACAACTCTGACGGTGATATCTCCGTGTCAAATAACCCTACCCGTGTTAGCATCTTGATGGCACATCGAGTGCCGTCGGAAAGAATAAGATTCGAAAGAGTGTCAACGTTTTCTAGCAGGATGCCAGCAAGATTCTTCTCGTCGACATTTGGTGTACAATTGGTGCGCCTATCATCATCCCATAGCCCCGATAATGTATCGAGAGCACCGCGGGTATCCTCGTACAGGCTGCGGAACTTGAGTCCCGGTATCATGCCGGGCCGCACAGCGATCAGGAACAACATGTAATTCGACGCCGCCCTTATCACCTCCTCAGTCTCTATCAGCCCTATTTCTGTAGGATAATATTCTTTGGCGCGCCTTAGGAAAACTTCCGTGGAGATGTGCCAGACAAGGACGAGCTCTTCAATTTCTGGATCAAAGCCCAGAGCTAGGTCTAATTCCTTTCGCCTCAAGTGACCATGCCCAGAATGTTGTGGCTCGGCCTTCATACCCACCCTTTCCGGGTCGTCCTTCTCGTCATGTATCAGTGACCAGATCTTTCTAAACAATACATACCCGACATCCGAGTCCACATCAAATCCCCTGCCCCGCCCCGCGTAGCAGTGCTCGTTCCAACTTTCTTCCAACCCAATTCTCTTCGCCAGCTTGCTGCATAGCCTCTTGGTGTCATCAAAGTCGCGCAGCAAGTTGTGTTGCCCGATGATGCCCGACCATAACCTGTAGCTGCTTGGCTCCTTGATACGGGGCTTTGACACGGAGAGCCGGGAGGTATTCAGAGACACAACCAAGCGACGGATCTTCTTCCATCCCCCCCCGGCAAATAACCTGATGTTTGACCCAATGCCATCTTGTACGTTTGAAGAACGCATGCGCCCATGTCGACCCTATTGCTCTGAGCAGCCACGCCACATCGAGGACGAGAGTCGTCCCCAGCAATGCGTAGCTGATATGGACATCCCTAGTATGAACCTTCTGATCTCTGTAGCGGAACCAAAACAGGGAGAGCGCGACGGCGGTGAGAAACGGCGACACGGATGCCGTAGCCACCCCAAGTGTGGACCATGGCTGCCTTGGTGTACACCATGTCGTACATGAGGGAGAGCTCCAGCTCCACCACCTCGCGCATAGCCTTCCATCCAAAAGCTGCAGCTCGCTTACGAATATCCTTGTTCACCGAATTATCAGTGAAGGCACCCTTGCAGAAATCGAACAGCTCGTGCGCAACCAGCAGCCGCCGGGCCAGCCTGCCCTCATCTTTTTTTTTGAAACCTGCCAGCCTGCCCTCATCATCTTTATCTGAATCACCTTCGGGTTCCCAATTTTTTGGCTCGAATGAGCTCCGAATGATATCCAAGTTGCCTCGCCTAAGCGCCCACGCACTCTCCACATACTTGAAAATTGCCAGGAAGAGCATGATCCAAGGCGCCGGGCGCAAGGTCCCGGCAGCAATGTCGACATGTATATACCTGTATAAGATTAGGATGGCTCCTAACGACTGCAAAGGGACGAACACCGCCACGCGCCCTGAGAGCGCATTGTCCTCCATGCTGTAGGCACTCATGTTGTCCGGCCGAGCGAGGTGCAGCAAGAGGAACGGCACCCAGAACGCGTAGAGCTGCTTCTCGTGCGGCGTGGTGTCGATGTACAGGTTGCTGAGGACATATGTTGGAGCCCAATTGTTCACCTGGTACGCGAACCACAGGAAGAATCTACACGCACCGTAGGCTTTGCGCCGGCGGATCCCGGAGAAGAAGACCAGGACGAGATGCGCGGCTAGGCTGGAGAGAACCACTCCCTGGAACACCCGGAACTCACCTTCGTCACCAGATGTTCAACCCAGTTATTTGCGGCCATTGAACCTGTATATGCATCAGATAACTATATGAACTACGTCCCTGACATCACATATACGCAGGTCCGCTTGCATGCTACCAAGAGAAAGAGAAACATATAAGGGTGTTCACTGAGACGAGATCAAATGAAACATGCTTACCGGAATTCAGCAGGCCGGGAAGCTAGAGCGATGGATCGATTGGTGATCGAATGTTTCCAGTGGAGGCTAATGCAACAGTTGCTCTTGAGTCTTGTCTACAGATCTGGAGTACTACGCAGGGTTGGCTGCCTCCCAGTCCCACCAATGACAACGTACCTGCGGCAGAGTTAGTCCGGTTTAGTACTTTTTGTTTGTACTCAGAATTTTGTCTTTATGCATTAGATTATGACGCATGCTAGCTGTCAGCTGCCAGATTCATCAGCCGGTTCAAAAACAATTAGCGTTCACCCACATGGCCACTGCGGCTGGTTCTTTTGTACTTTCTCATGGTTTGGTATCATGGGACGCGAAACTAGGAAACAGCCACCCATCGAGTCATGTAACACCAGTGCAACATTTTTCTATTTTTTTACTCTCTCCGTTCTAAATTAGATGACTTTTATTTGTCTAAAAGTGGATGTATCTATACTTGTAACATGTCTAGATATATGCACATGTGGGCAAATGGAAGTCATCTAATTTGGAACGGAGGGAGTAGAATGTAACATTATATATATATATATATATATATATTTGTATATTTGTGAAACTAGTGAAAAAAGATCCAACAATTCGATTATGTCTTTGAAGCATAAAAAAGCAATGTGTGCAAAATCCCCGTTTGGTTCCAGCAAAACATAAAAAGCATGTAAGGTTTTGCAACAAAAGATACCGCCGCAAACAACATATATGTCCCATACATCCAACATTTCACAAACACGTTTGCAACATTAGACAAATTCATTGTATTATATGCCCAGAAAACATTGCAACATTTTATTCGTGGATACACAACAAAAATGCAGTCAGTTGTAGCACTCTGAAATACTTCTTACAACATAAAAAAATCCAAAAACATTGACCTTTATCGTCGAGCATGGAGCCAAAAAATCATCACACCATTTTACTCGTGGGTACACAACAACAACGATAGAAAATTGCTGCAAAAATAAACAACGTATGCAACAAATCCCAAATTTGGTTGGAACAAAATGCTTTGTAGCATATGTACAGAGATCGCCACACCATTTTGCTCGTGGGTACTAAACAATAGCGATACACGTTGTAGCAAAAATCAACAATGTATGCCCAATACTTCTCAATTTGGTTGCAGTAAAACGCTTTGTAACACCTGCCCATAAACCGTCCCAGCATTTTACTCGATACACGAATAACTAGACGCTTGTAAGACTTTGTAGCATTTTGAAACACCATTTCCAGCATCGTACTTCCCCATAAAATATGACATCCACCATCGACTATGGAGGCACCGCCATGCATAAATTCGAGATCTTCGACCACAAAACTGTCACATCGTAGTCTCGCGTAGTGCCCTTGTGTTTGTGAGTGTGTATTTGTGAGCATGTGTATCCATTCAGACCAGCACGAAACTGTCCCCATAAAATATGACATCCACCATCGACTATCGGCCACCCTACCTTACTAGCCGTCCCTCATCTCTCGTTGCTCTCCTCTGCTCTTGTTTTTCTGAGCGTGTGTGTATCCATTCAAACCAGCACTACACAACGTAACAGAAGCATCATCAGCTAGCTAGCTATTTCTAGTAGCAGCAACGACAACTAGCTAGTTATTTCGATGGCACCTCGTGCGCTGCCTGTGCACAAACTCGCTATCAATCCTACAGTGCAAGCATCCGAGGCTTTGAGCAGGGGTGATAAGGAAGGGTCGGCACTGGATGAGTTGGACAACGAATGGGTGGGTCGATTATTTGTTTGGAGGTGGGCCTAGGAGGGACGCGCAAGTCCGAGGAACCGACTGATACTTCACCGGTTGAATAAAAGAAATTCCTTAAATTATGGTCATCATGCCTCATTAGCGGCGGTCTAGTTTGTCATAAAAAATCCCGCTACACGCTTATCCAAAGAATTACCGGTGCTCTCGTCCGACTTGTGCCCTTCCTCGATGACAGGGAGAATCTAGTCGGAGGGGACTCCGATCTCTTCGGGTTCAGATCCTGTACCGACATAGCCAATGCAAATGTGATGGGTCCCGAAAAGGCACGATCGAGGTGCTTGTCGGCTTGGCTAGGACAGGTATCCACGTCGAATCGTCGAGGACGATGGAATAGTTACCAAAGTGGAGGACCCGACTGCCAACGATGGTCCTGCCGCCTTCTCCGAAGGATCATGCAAAAAACTCGACTCAAGCCTTCACAGACCCAATGGTGCACGCCAATCGCCAACTGTCGTGGTATTTTTTGGCATAGTAGTTTTTGGTTGTAGCTAATGATCAGGAGAGAAGGACAAGGTTTCGATGGAGCCTAATTAGACGGGATTGGCACACACGTAACAAAGTTCGGATCCCTTCGGTGGAGGAGTCCTACTCCTGCTATAAAGCACTGATATCGAATATGAAGGTTCACAAGATCGGCACGGACTTGATGTTTAAGTGGTGAGTATGGATGTGTCTAACTTAAGACTCGTGATCTATGGGGTGTCCCTAGGTCAGCTTTATGTAGCGAGACGAACTAGGGTTTTAGGGTCTTCCAAATCGGTTCAACGACAGAGTCCTAAACTAACCTAGGAATGGTTGGCCGTGTCTTGTACTGCAAGTCAATAGGCACCGGGAGGCAGGTCATCGCTCTAGCCATCCAGATTGGGCCTTATCCTGTCAATGGGCCTCCCTGGTCGACTCATATTTGTTCTTCTCATGGGTCTCCTGTTTAGTATTCCCCTGACACTAGTAGAGATGTTCTGATCAATGCAAAGGACGGGGCCTTCCCCTTTTCGACAAAAATGACATGTATGTTACCCCCTACTTCCTTCTTCCCAATGCATGTACATCTCGTCTGTTGTACAGCTCGCAACGCATCTTTCTAACCCTTTTCTCGTTCATTCTGACTCTGTGTTTTTCCCCCTCGACTCTGTAAATCTCTTTCCGATCAATGGGGAGGGATGAAAATCTAGATGCTTGTTGGGTTGAGCTTCGTAGCCTCGTGTCATGGGCGATTCAGAGGCCCACTGCAGCCGATCTCCAGCCTTGTTCGTGTTTCGGTAAGGAAGAGGTACAACAGTGCTCAAAGACTCGATAGCTCCATTCTTCAGGATAAACAAAAAAAAAGTACAAACACACTGATTTCTCAAAATTTAATCCAAAACTCAACAACCTCCGCATAATATGTTTTGTGCAGGTTAAATCAAGTGTTCTCCCGAGGCGCAGTTGTGTTCTGTGCTGGTTAACACTTAATGTTCGATGCATTCTAACGCCCATGGATCTAAGTTGCCATGCGCTTAAGGAAGCAAACGGTGAACTACTATATGCTAGTAAAAACTCATGAGTACCATCAATCCGCAGTAATTGCAATGTAGGCTCCTTCGACTCAATGTGTTATGTGCCTGCTTTTCACGGTTATCTGAATAAGTAAGTAACACATACTGTTTATTTCTTTGCTGTTCTGAATTAGCTGCAAAATGGCAGCAGTCAACTTCACAATTCTCGTGGCTTGCGGGATGGTGGGGGAAGCATTTCACCAGGGCGGGCCGCGTGATTCTTTGCCGTTCGGTGCTGTCCTCCATGGTCCTTTACCATCTGGCAGTCTTCAAGCTGCCAAGGTGGGTGATCACGAGGATTGAGAAGATAAAGAGGAGTTTCTTGTGGATGAAGCCAGGAGCGACGCCGGGGGCGAGGCCGCACCCTCTAGTGAATTGGAGGACAATATGTAGACCCAAGGACCTTGGTGGACTGGGGGTTTTGGACCTGGACCAGTTTGGGAGGGCCATGCGCCTCCGCTGGCCCTGGTTTGCTTGGAGAGATGCGAACCGGCCATGGCAGGGGATGGCGACGCCGTGCGATGAGGTGGACATGGCGCTGTTCCAGGCTTCCACGGAGGTGTCGGTCGGGGACGGTGCCAAATGCCTTTTCTGGCATGACCGCTGGTGGCCGGGAGGAGCGTTGCGCCTTCAGTTTCCCGACCTTTACGCCATAGCCACAAGAAAGAAGAGGACAGTCAAGAAGGAGCTGCACCAACGGAATTGGATTCGAGCGCTTGCAAACATCACCAACAGTCAACATATGGCGCAGTTTGTGAAGCTCTGGACTATGATGCAGGGGGTGCAGCTACGGGAGGAGCCGGATGCTATCCGTTGGAGGTGGACGGAGTCGGGAAGCTACACGGCGGCGTCGGCATACCGCTGTCAATTCTTTGGCTCCTGCGCCCCCTTCCGCTCCGCAAAATTTTGGAAGGGCCATGCGGAGGCGAAGTGCAGGTTCTTTGCTTGGCTTGCCCTTCACAGGAAGATGCTCACGGCAGACAATTTGGCCATCAGAGGGTGGCCACACAACCCTGTTTGCAAGCTATGCAGGATACACCCCGAGACCGTCCAGCACCTGACTTTGGACTGTCACTTCACGACCGCGGTGCGCGAACAGATCTTTGCGTGGAACGGCAACATGGGGGTTCCTACGCCGCCGGGAGGACGAAGTCTCAATGTTTGGTGGGATGACACCATCGCTGCCCTACCAAAGGAGAGACGAAGGGAGGCGAGCGGGCTGATCATCTACTCCATGTGGGGGGTTTGGAAGGAACGGAATCGCCGCGTTTTCCAGAACGCGGCACTCCAAACCTTCGAGGTGTCCGCCCTAGTAAAGGAGGAGATTGACCAGAGGGCGTACGCGCACACACAGGATCCTGGAGACGGGGCGGCGGCTTAGTTGGCCGCTCCTGTGTTTTTTTGGTTTCTTTGTTTTTTGGGTTCCGCCGGGCCTTGCTGTAATTAAACTCTTTTATTCTACCTAATCGAATGGCAAACGATTGCCTTGTCCTCAAAAATTTCTCGTTGGGTGTAGACTTATTTGAAGTTAAATCAAGAGCAATGAAAATATTCAGGCCGACATAGTTGAGATCTCGGTGTAGCAAACTGGCATTACCTGACAGCCACATAGAGTTGTAGTTTGATGTTCTGAATTAAGTGTAAACTGCCAGCATGCAGCCGCAGGCATCTCATCCCGATGTTGGATTATTTCGCATCAATTATGAGCAAGGGGAATGTACAAGCCCATTCCTTGCAGAGGTGTCGGTATAACTGACAAGCAGTATGTGGCGACACATGAGGACTATATGTTCATTATTATCTGAATTAGATGCAAAAGAAACAGAACATTATAATTTTTGTTTCAAATAAAGACATGACATATATGTTAACAAGGAAGATATGAGAAAATAACTATTTTCTTCCAAGATGCAGATGTATATAATAACACAACTTAATGATGCAATATGTTCCAAATATTGTAGGACTAACTAACAACTATTTTGATTGATTTGGTTGGGGTGCGCCTGACAAGGGCAGTAGTGCAACACCCAGGCGACGCTTGAGGAGCCTAGTAGCAAGCTACTATGCTGGACCCTCCCCACAAAAAATAATTTTAATATCATTGTGAGGACAAAACCTCACATATCAGATATTAAACTGATAAGAACACATACTACACTTGGTCTTAGCCAAAAGGCTGAGAAAGGTATGATTCTAAACGCTGCCCTAGGCTCCAATTATAGCTCCCTCCTAGGTGTGGTACTAAAAGAACGCATAGCTGCACCTGGGAGCTTGCCTCTGTGTGTACCGTTTGGGCTTGGAAGCCGGAGGATACGATAAGAGCCCACAAATAGTTATTAGACGATCCGAACCCACGATGCCTTGATGGGCTAAAAACATGGCTCGTTAATTCCCAGCCTTCCTCCTAGAGTCGTGAATCCTAAATACATGATCTCTCCGCTACCGGTGGTTCCGATTGCAGAAGAGAAGACGAAATCCATAGCCGAGCTGAGCACGGAGCAGTCGCGGATTCTCAAAGTAGTAACGCACGGAATGAAAAATAGCAGGAGTTTGTGCTGAACTAGCAGGAAGGTTTGAGTTTGATGGCCTTGCAGCTAAAGCAGTAACATATTCGAGCAGCCGTTGTACTGTTCCAGTTCACAGGCGAGGCGTTGACACGCAACGACCACTAGTGAGATCCAACAGAAATAGTTCTGACCTCTAACGACCCGAGCTGCATACTACTGTATTTCTGAGAGCAAAAGGTTAAAATTTTCATTTCAATAATACAAAGAAATCTTAGTTTGGACTAAAAAAAAAGGAGTTTTGGTTCACCACGACACGTACTATTGCAAATGGCAAATCCGGTTACCTGATCCGCATGTACTGTTACATAGAGAAGATGATACAAAAAAAAGTGAGTAAATGGGAAAAAAAGAAGTTTCAACATTACAAAGATGAGTTCCTGGTGAAATAGATCCAGTAATCAGGACAGAAAAGACATAAAAAATGGAAAAATGGGACGAAGGGTCTCCCGGCAAAACTTCAAACATGCAACGCCGTCTGTGGGAATCGAACCCACGACCACGTGGTTAAAAGCCACGCGCTCTACCAGCTGAGCTAAGACGGCTGTATGAATATATTTGTACACCTAGTACAGGATTTAATGGTATTCGGACTGTACTTTGGGAGTTGTTATCAGATGAACTCTGCTTGTTATACCAAATAAAATCTAATTAAAGTCCACAGCTTATGATTGTCATATGTTCTATGAAGTGATGTTATAGTTATGCCACTCAATTATCAAATATTATATTCATAATACCAAGCACATATGGATGAAATTAGTTAGACTATTCACATAACTGAACCTAGGACGCTTCTCGGGGACACTGTACATGATTTGTTTTAACAATTCGGGAGGGGAGCCCCACCTATTTTCATTTGAAAAGAATCCCAATATGTATCCCTTGATTTTATATTTTTTTAAACAAACAAAATAATTTGCATACCTAGAAGATGCAACCATGATAACGTT
Source organism: Poa pratensis (assembly GCA_947311845.1). Lineage (NCBI taxonomy): Eukaryota > Viridiplantae > Streptophyta > Magnoliopsida > Poales > Poaceae > Poa > Poa pratensis. Next base: position 22,767,761 of record CAMZMU010000033.1, on the reverse strand, counting down.
TGGTACGAGAAACATGCATTTATGGAATCATGCAAACATCATAGAGACAATTTGGTCCAAAGGTTTGGGGGAGGGGGGCAGATGCCCCCTAGTTTGCACTAAGCTCTGCCACTGAAGTTTAACCATATTTGCTCAAGATAACCAAAAATGGGATCATATCGTGCCCAAATGTGACCGATTCTATGTTAGACTTCTTCATATCTTTGTGGAAGCTAGTACTGGCCGACGAGGCGGCCGTGCATTTCTGCCAAGGGCCTCCGGTGTTAGCTCTACGTATTAGGATGACTCTCCCCTTTTGTTTGCTTGTATAATTTGGAACTACTAGTGAACGTGCACGTGCAACGCACGTTTTATAATTTATTAGTCTAATATAAACATATTTTTTAATCTATATTTATTTTATTCAGTTATTTTACCGAGCTATTTAAATAGATTTCTTGATAAAAAAATTGAAATCGGACCAAATATCTTTTGAGAATTATTTCACTGTCTAATTCCAATTAGCAATGGTGATATAGGAATAGGATGTTTGTTATTTTTTGGATTTTTTTATATAATTTATCTTTTTTCGCTTGTGACCCATGTGCACCGGGAGAGAAAAATACGCGTCGTTCAAACGCATAATCGTCAACTCCAACACCTCCATTTTTCTTCATCCTCGTGGATCCACTAACTTCAAATTGCACTCCTTGTAGTGTTTAAAGTTTTAACATTATACCAAAAACGTTAGTGTGGCATTTATTTTTCGTGAAAATCATCCTATACTTCATATAATATATAAATAGTATACAAAATAAAAACACAATTTATTAATGTTTCAATTTCATCTACTATGAGTTTACTTATATATACATTAATTAAAATTACTTCTTAATAACCTTCACATGAGACCCTTCTCTTTTTCTTCTAGACATTAGCTGATTTCTAAAGAACTTGAGTTATCCTGTCAATATTTATTTCACGTGCCTTTCCACCGTCAGTCAACACAGGGGCACGCCCTTTTCCTCAATGAAGTAGCAGCGGCAGCACATCCAATTTTTTTCTTGCATATGCAATGTTATGCAAAGAAAACAATGCCTAGATTGGTGATATTTACAAATTCACTCCAAATATTATCTGAACCATTTGTAGTCCAATTACAGAATGCGTGACTATGCACACATCGCGCAACTTGCAGCACATTAAGTCAGAAAAAGAGGGACGGAGGTACCAAATCCCTCGTGTGTAGGAGGCCTGCAACACCACACTCTAGTCCATGCGAACTCCGTGGTGTGCCCTGACCATGAATTGGAGGGAGACACTTTTAGAGCAGAGTGTACTTCCCACTCGTGAAATATTGATGTGGATTCAGTGGCGATTGAGCAGCACAACTGAATAGATGCTGGTGCGAGGACGCACGCAGACGCCAAGGGGCTGCCGCCCACTCGCCAACCTCCATGCTCAGCGTAGAACGCCCAGCCAAGAGTACCAGATGGCAGGCGACCCGGTCCTCTCTTTTTCCTCTCGTGGACATCACCTCCACCGCCGGCAAAAATTCCGGGGAGCCAGCGCTGCTCCGGATAGATTAGGTCCTCCAACGACCTTAGGCGTCTATTCCGAGTCAATAGCAGCCGGATTCCAACCAAGAACAACCGCAAGTTTCCGCCCTACCAGCTGGACACGCCGGTGGCAGATCTTCCCCGCCTGGACACCTCCATCGCCACGCAGCCGTCCTAGAGCATAGCCACATACGTGACAGACACCCCACCACAGCCCCGCCCCGTCCTGAGCACTGATGCCTTCCAATCGAGCCCGGCACCACGCGCAGGATCAACGCGGGTGTGAGAAGCTGCCAGGGGCCGTTGCCGAGGGCGAGGGCTGGTCTACTATGCGACGGGCTACGTGAGGATACGGCAGACGGTCAGCACGCACTTGCTAGTGAGCCGTGAGCCGGGCTCCGTACGACCTCCTTATGATCGGGGGCCTCGGCTCTGACAGCGGGCTCTAGGCGGTGCTCAACTACGGCGGCCGTACAATCTTCTTCGAGGAGGACGCCGCCTCGACGCCGACTTAGAGCGGCTCCTTGTCCTTGCCTTGGGGAATCGCAGGATGGGGTAGGACGACGGACGAGCAAAAATAAAAGAACGAACTGGTACGGTGGCAATTTAGCAGTATTATGCGATTTGGTGGGAGGGTAAAACAGTAAAAGTTGGGCGTGTTGAGGTGCTCAACACGGACCGAGTAATCTGATTCGTTGATCCAATTTTGAACGGCACAAATTTAATGTATCCGATCAAGTTTGCTCTTTTAATAGTACTAGTTGACATGTACGCACGTCTTCACGATTAAAGGGGCAATTTACAAGTACGAAGACAGTACCAGGCCGGCCACGCATGTGTAACTTTGAGAAAGTTGTATTGGGTGTCCGAGTATCAAAATGTCTTTGATGTTTGCTAGGTCTTTTGAATCCCACCCTTCTTTAATGAGTTGCATTTCTATAGTTTTTTTTCATCTACATCATCATTTTAGTTCCAAAAATTGTTAACATTTGGGCCCAAAGAAACGACCGTTCTAACCACCAGGTCTTGGTAGAACCACTGTTCTGAAACTTGCTTTGTCGGCAGCAAGAATAAAACCACGTAGCACTCTCAAAATCGTCAACTGATGACAGTAAATTCATGCAACCGAAGGAGCCCCAGTAAATCATCCACTGATAAAAGCAAATCATGCTACTAAATGAGCCCTAATACATAGTCATCTAATGAAAGTAAATCAAGCTACCAAAGCGGCCATATTTGGATCGAGAAAGAAGAAAAACAGAATACGTGAAAGTGTGCCTTTGTCATCCCTGTATATGGTACGACATCAATTTTTAGATGCAAATGTGAGTTCAGTGATACTACATTACCAGTCAAGTCAATAGTACTTCCGAATGTGTTAGGATTAATTATCTGATGATCATCACTAAACACACATTGGATTCTTCACGAAATCTGCAGAATAAGCCATTTTAATCACTATGCTGGAACAAATTCACACAAATTACAGTCATGACCACCGGGGACTTCTGCAGGTTTGCTAGAAAGTTCAGTCGACATATCACCATATGTTTGGAACTGTATTTAAAAAAATTACAGTTTGTGTGCACGTAATGTGGAGGTAGCAGTGCCTGGCCATCTGCAGCTCTAGAAGATACACACCTGGCCTTCAGCTTTGGATGCCTAATCTTAGAGCACTTACCAGTCGTATGCAACCTAAATCAAAGATATCAGAAAAGGCAATGAGAATATATATTTCTATTTATAATCAGGAAAGAAAAGGCTGTGATGACGAATTGGTAAACAGAAGAACCTTGATTGGACACTGCAAATCCTTGTCTCACCGAGGGGATAAAAAAATGATATGGTGCCTAGATAAAAAAAAACTTCTCTACCTTGAAGAAAAACTTGATGAAAATATTTGAGATTTATATGATAGAGTGCATGACCTGTATGACATTTACTCTGAACATGATGTCCCGTAAGAACATTTTATATTCAGAATAGCTGACGGATGGCAAGTAATTTCGAACACAACAAAAAATATCCTTCTTCAGGCCGCGGTAAGGAAGCCACTGAAATCAACTGCAAAGAAAGACAACAATTGAATTGAACACCGCGTACCTGCAAGATGTCTTTGCGACTGCAACCAGCGGAGAAGCACAGCGCTGGTCTCGTCTGGAGGCCTCGCCGCGTTCTGGGCGGAGCGGCCGGTGGCATCGGGGGCGCCGTAGGAGGCATCGTTGTCCGCTGCTGCCGCATCTCGCGCGCCAGCGGCCCCGACCCCACTCCTTACTTTTGCCTGGAGAGGCGATGCCGCCAGGGCACCTCTCTGCTGGAGCGGGCGTTGGCGCCGTCTGTTGGAGGATAAGCGGGCTGCTAGCGGCGAGGTGAGGACGCAGTGGATGACGGGCGGGGTCGCGGACGATGGGACGAGGATGGGGCGTGACCTGCGTGGTGCTAGGTCGCGCCCCGGCGGGGGTGGCAGCAGCATCCGCACTGCGTTGTCTTCAACGCCTGCGGCATGTGGCCATCGTCGTCTGCGGCGTCCTCGTTGGCAAGAAGTCGGGATTGCGTGAGGGGCGAGGGCGGTTTGTGAGGACGGCAGCTTGATGGTGGCGGAGGCGCGGCGGCAGTGGTCCCCCGCCCATAGGACGGCAAGGCGCCCGGCAACTGGCCGGACGGGAAGAGCGGCGGTGATGAACAATCACTCCGGACGGAGGAACGCAACAGATGAAGGTGCACAGGGGATCGGAGCAGAGTCAGGTGCCAAACATTATTTTTATTTAGCGGTGGTAATCCCTGTAATTAACACGAATTGAAAAGGTGTGTTGAGTTGTCAAACATTGAAGCGATCTGGACCATTGATCTAATATTCAATGGTTGTGATTTAATGTATCCCAACATGTTTGCTCTTTTAATAATAGTATAGAGTATAGATAAATTTTCTTACATGCGTTCTGGTGTTGTGATTACATGAAAATGGTTATAATTCTACCGCTTATAATCAAGGCATACCCAGACTCGTGTGATGGGCTGTGGACAGAACGGCGTTGCAAACCAAGTACTTCTTCGTAGGCTGATTCTTGTGAGCCGTAAAGAATTTGCCTCCTTGCTAGCCTATGGATGGACTCCTTCGGCCAGTTTCCGCAGAGACATCTTGGAATGCGCGGGTAGAAGGGAGGAGCGCCTTATTTTCCGCTCCTTGCGAGCACTACTCCTCCAGACGCGTACCCCGTTGTCCATATGGGCCCGGCCCACTTGACTAATCGTGGTTTTGTTTTGTTCTCTTGCATGTTTCGTTTCCTTCCGTTGGATGACCATTCCTTGGGTGGAACGCTTAAGATTCTGGCACTTACAGTCTGTTTTATCAAAGTAGATAAGCATAGTTTGGGACTTGAGAAAATCTAGTGTAAGACCGTTAATTCTCCTAAAATTAGGAACAAAAGCCATTTGATACATAAGAGAAGAAATCTCTGTATGCACCGAACGTTAATCTCCAAGTAAGAAAGGTCTTGATGATTTGAACTTCCCAACAAAATACGCATTAAGTTTATCACAGAGATAAATGGCATAGTATTTGTAAGAAAGACCTGGACTGATTATTTGATATTATTTTCATCACTTTAATAGAAATATTTGTTTTTCACATGTACGTTACCCCAATAAAGAACATTTAACTCATTTGAGCGGATTTTCAGAAATAAAATTACAACATTTATCTTATTCTTTTTACAATAAGAATATTTATCTTACTTGAATGTTTTTTCAATATGAAAATTTACCTAATTTGAAAAACAATTCAGTAAGAACATTTCTCTTATTTAAATGATTTAAAAAAATAATATTTACATTATTTGAAAGATTTGTTAATATGAACATTTATGTTATTTGAACGAGTAAAAAAAATCATAGCTGAACAAGAAAAAATATTAATATTTTCCACGTCATACACATCATTTTAAGTATAAAAGAAGAAAAATACGAAATAAAAATATGAAAAATAGTAATAGAAATATTTATTTATTGGAATGTTTTTTCAATATGAACGTCTATGTTATTTGAAAAAAAGTACTATTGTTTCTACAACATAAACATTGGATTTTAATATAAACATTAAAATACAAATAAAAAAGTAAACCAGAAATAAAAAGAGAAAAATGGTGACAAAAACTGGGGGAGGTGGCGGCTCAAGCAAAGCGGGCGACGAGGTGAGGTAGGAGCGCCGCTGGCCGCGGGTGGCGGCGAGACGGGGCAGGAGCGCCGCCCGCCGCGGGTCACCGGAGCAGGCAGTTAGAGCCCGCGGGCGGCAGTTTCTCGTGGGGCGGGGGGGGGGGGGGGGGGGGGGGGGGGGGTCGACAGCGAGGTCGTTGGGTGTGACCATGGCGAGGTGCGATGCGTCAACCATGACAGTGACGACCAGTCGCATTTTTTTCGGGCGTTGGTGCGCGAGTTGATGCTAAACGTGTCATATAGGAGAACCCCCATCCCTTGCGGCAGAAAAAACTCCCACTGCCTGTAGGCTGTAGTGAACTTGAGGCGAGCCGGCCCAAAAACTTGTACTTAGCTCCCTATGCACGAATTGGTGGACGGATAAGAAAACGAGTTGGCTGTAGCGCGTGGTGTACCTCACAAAAAAAAAACTTAACAGACCACAACGTTAGCTAACAAAAGCTAAGTGTCTATTTATTAATAATAATTTCTATTTGTTTTTATGTTTTCGTTTTAATATCAATTTTTGTTTTAAATGCTTATATTTTTAATGATTTTTAAACCCAAGAATATTTTTCGAGTCCATAAACATAGCTTTTCAAAGACATGAATATTTTTTAAACCATCCTGAACATATTGTTTTACCTCGTGAAAATTTCTTTGGACTCATGTGAACAATCTTCAAACGCGTGAACATTTTCTGAATACATAAATATCCTTTTTTTAATTGAAAACCTTTTTTGGGACTCTGAATATATATAAACCGACAAATATTTTTTTGAGTACATAAACATACTTTTCAGAGCATGGATAATTTTTAAACTATCCTAGAAATATTTTGAACCCTCATGAATATTTTTCAAACGCATGAATACATAAACATATATTTTTTAATATAGAACATTTTTTGTGACCATGAACATTTTTTTTGAAACTCGGGAACATATATTTTTTGACACGTATGAACATATTTTCCAACAACACGAACATTTTCTTAAAACACATGAATATTTGTTTAAATACTTTTATAAGTAAAATGAGCAGGCTAGCCCAGGTGAATAAAGACATGAATACCTTGGAATTCTTATTCACTAGAGAAGATTACTTAATAAAGAATAAAATCCAGTCGAGACACGCTTTGAGAAAAACTTCGGATGTTGGCAGGGCAAGTTACTTTCATAAGGAGATACACTTGTTCTTATAAATTCAGTGCTGACTAGACTTCCTATGTTTATGGTGTCCTTTTTAGGGCTCGTTTGGCAGAAATGATATTTCATTTGATTGGAAAGTGAAATGACAAGGTTAGGGATAGGAATTGGCATAACATGCAATATGTATTTGCTGGAATTCCAAATGAAATGACAGCCAAACAGGTTAATTATGGAATCACAGATGAATTCCACGATTTTAGCTTGAAATGATGGGTGCCAAACGAGCCCAAAGATTTCTAAGGGGGTTCATAAAGGTTAGATTTTTCTCATTCTTGTTATTTCTGGTCAAGTGATGAGATGAAATCCAAATATAGACTTACAAAGTGGAGTATCGTGTGCCGCCCCAAGGGCCATGGGGGACTTGAGGTGGAAGTGTTGGAGATTAAAAGTAAATGTTTTGTTTCTAAATGGCTCTATAAACTATTGAATGAGGATGGGGTATGGCAAGAATTACTTAAAAATAAGTACCTTAAGGGCAAACGTTGACCCAAGAACAATCAACACCTATAGACTCTCCATATTTGGAAAGTTCTAATGGGTGTGAAAGAAGATGTTTTGAGTAGAGGTTCTTCTAAACTGGGAAATGGTGAAAGTATAAGATTCTGGGAGGCACCTGGTTAAGAGATTTACTATTATCCCAACAATATCCATCTATTTACAACATTGTTAGCCAGAGAGAAGTTATCGTCCAAAGTATATTATCGGTTTCACCTCTAAATATCGAATTTAGGAGAACCCTCACAGGGCATAAATGGGATAGATGGTTGCACCTTGTTCAACATTTAATGGGGGTTTAGTTATCGGACGAACCATATAATTTTGTGTGGAAGCTCACTGATACTGGCTCTTTCACAGTTAAATCAATGTATGCAGATTTCATGAACGGGCATACGACCTTTCTTCAAAAGTATATATGGAAAATAAAGGTACCATTAAAAATAAATATTTTATGTGGTTCCTTTACAAACAAGTTATTCAGACAAAGGATAATCTTGCTAAGAGTAGTTGGAAAGGGTGAAAAAAAATGTGTGTTTCACTAGTAGAAAATGGACCTCCCATCCGACCCTTTAGACCCGGCCATGTTTGGAACCGGGACTAATGGGACCATTAGTCCCGGTTCGAACGGCCAGGATGCCGCACGACATCAGTCCCGGTTCGAATTGGATGTTTAGTCTCAGTTGGTATTACCAACCGGGACTAAAGGGGGTGCGGCAGGCGGCCACAGCGTGTGGGCCAGCGCGACCTTTAGTCCCGGTTGGAGATACCAACCGGGACTAAAATGTTTCCCTATATTATCTCGTACCCCGAGCTTCTCCATTTTTCCTGCTCCGAGCTGCCTCCATTTTTTTCCTCTCTGTTTTCTCTCCCGAGCTCGAGTTCATCCCCATTTTTCTCCACCATTTGTCAACATCTATCCAAGGGTTAGCAACTGCATCTTTCTTCCGGCATTGCAAGTTTAGCTCATTTCATTGCTAGTTTAGCTCATTTCATTTTTCTAGTGCTAGCTAGTTGTTTGATGAAATGCCTAAGTTAGGGAGTTCATTTGGTTTATATGCAACTTGAGCTCAAATTAAAGTAAGATTTGTGGGTTTAGTGTCGTCCTGTCCCCTTCCTCACCGCCGTCGATCGCCCGCGCCGCCCCGTCGCCGTCACCACCTTGGTGAGCCTCTTGTTCTTATTAAAAAAACAAATTCTTATATGTATGATTAACATAGTTACTTGTATAATTTTCTTACTTGTATGATTGTTTGTTATATGTATAGTGCCATGGTTTTGATATCCGCCCCCGTCGGCCCTCGTCCGGTCTATGATTCGGATGTGGTATATTATCTTTTATAACTATTTGTTTCATTTCGTGTTTATGACAATTATGCCGACCAACGCTTGACATAGATATTTTTATCTAGGAGGTATGTGAACCGGAAATTCCAACCGACCCTCTTGTGGAGAGGTTAAATTCTGTTGAAAAAGAAAACGATGATTTGAAAGAAAAAATTAAAAGAATTGAAGAAAAGAAGATGAAATTGGAGTCGGATCTTGCCGACGTCGTCGATGATCACAAGATCAAGATGGATGCAATGTGCTTGAAGATTAGAAAGATTAGAAAATATGCAAGTAATAAAGAGGCTTGGTATCATTATGCTGTTGGATCAATAGTTACCTTAGTTGCAATTTTGATCGCATTTGTTGTTGCATTTAAATGCATTAGATAGTTGTATGTTAGTTTCAATGTATGTTTTATGTGAACTATGTATTACATTTGGTCACTACTCTACTCTGGTTTTAATGTGATGAACTTGTATTAATTAATTTGGTCACTATTATATATTCATGATGTAGTGTAATGGTTTTTGATATATTTATATAATACAGATGAGCCGACAATGGATGTACGGTGACCGACGCTGTCCCGACTTTATTAATGGCATGCATAATTTTCTCCGTGTGGCTGAGACAAACAAGCCGCCGAATGGTTTTATTTCTTGTCCATGTAGTGTCTGTAAGAATACGAAGGATTATTCTACCTCAAAAACCCTTCACGTCCACCTGTTGCAGTCCGGTTTCATGTCGGCTATAATTGTTGGACCATGCACGGAGAAAGAGGGTTATAATGGAAGACAATGAAAAAGAAGAGGATGATGACAACTATCCTATGTTCCCTGAACATGGTGGTACTACAATGGGGGAAGACGAAGCTGAAGAAGAAGCCATTGTTGATGAGCCCAATGATGATCTTTGTCGGGCCATTCTTGATGCAAAGATAAACTACGGAAGTGAAAACGAGAGGTTGAAGTAGGATCGCATGTTAGAGGATCACAAAAAATTATTTTACCCAAATTGCGAAGATGTGCAGAAAAAGCTGGGTACCACATTGGAATTGCTGCAATGGAAGGCAGAGAATGGTCTATCTGACAAGAGATTTGAAAAGTTGCTGAAAATATTAAAGAAGATGCTTCCAAGGGATAACGTATTGCCCCCCAGTACGTACAAAGCAAACAAGGTTGTCTGTCCTCTAGGATTAGAGGTGCAGAAGATACATGCATGCATCAATGACTGCATCCTCTACCGCGGTGAGGAGTACGAGAATTTGAATGCATGCCCGGTATGCGGTGCATTACGGTATAAGATCAGGCGAGATGACCTTGGTGATGTTGAGCGCGAGCCGCGCCCCGGGAAGAGGGTTCCTGCCAAGGTGATGTGGTATGCTCCTCTAATACCACTGTTGAAACGTTTGTTCCAAAACAAAGAGCATGCCAAGTTGTTGCGATGGCACAAAGAAGACCGTAAGAAAGACGTAATGCTGAGACACCCCGCTGATGGGTCGCAGTGGAGAAAAATCGACAGATAGTTCAAGGACTTTGCAGGTGACGCAAGGAACTTTGAAAGGACAAGGATGTCGCCCAGAGGGGGGGGGTGAATAGGCGAATAAAACTTTTCCGGTTTAGGCTTGATAATTGCGGAATAAAACTAGGTGTTTAAATTAACAAGCCAACAACCTAAATAAACTAGGCTCACCTATGTGCACCAACAACTTATGCTAAGCAAGACAAGCAACAAGGTGATAGCAATAGAATACTTCAAGCACGAAGGCTATCACAAAGTAAAGTGCATAAGTAAAAAGCTCGGGTATAGAAATAACCGAGGCACGCGGAGACGAGGATGTATTCCCGAGTTCCTCCTTGTTAAGGGAGTACGTCTCGTTGGAGAGGTGTGAACCAACACAATGGTTCAGCAACCACAAAGGTTTCACCTTCTTCTCCGATGAACCGCACCACAAAGGTTTGGTTCACCTTCCACTATCGGAATCCTTCGAGGCGGAAATCCGGAGCCTTTCAACAACGATCCGAGGCACAACCCACAACGGGATTGGGGGGCTCCCGAACAGCTACAAGTGACCACCAAGGGTCTCAACCACCACACGGGCGTCTAGGGTCCAAAGACCCAAGAGTAACAAGTTCACAAGCTTTTAACTTCCACGAATCTTCGTGGAGAGCACACCGATGCACCAAATGCAAAAGGCAAGAGCACAAGTGCTCAAATCCTTCACTCTCAAATCCCACCACAAGCAACTAATGCTTATGGGGGGAGAAGAGAGGAAGAACAAAGTAGGAGAAACACCAAGAACTCCAAGATCAAGATCTACTAGGTTCCCCTTACTTAGAGGAGAGATGGATTGGTGGAAATGTAGATCTAGATCTCCTCTCTCAAATCCCTCAAAGATATGCAAGAATCATGGGAGGAATTGGGAGAGGGGCAAGCTTTCCAAGGTCAACAATGGCGGAGAGAGAGGGGGAAAAAACGTGCTTGGAAGAGCTAAATGGCTGAAGGTAGGTGGAGGGGTTTTTATACCCCTCCCAGAAAAAGAGCCGTTGCAGCCACTTAGTCCGGAGACTCCGGTCTGGGAGGCCAGAGACTCCGGCCCGGGCGGAGACTCCGGACCAAAAGGGCGGAGACTCCGGACGCAGAAAGTCAGGAAAAAACCGATGCAGAAAAACTCATACCGGAGACTCCGGACCACGAGGGCCGGAGACTCCGGGGATACTCCGGACCAACTCCGGACGCTATACCGCAAGCGCCGTCCGCGGGGCACTTTGCTCCAAAACCAGGGAGGCCGGAGACTCCGGCCCTGAGCACCCCTGAGGCCGGAGACTCCGGACAGGAAAGGCAACACAGAACAGCAAATCCTGAAATGCAATAACTTTTGCAAGGAAGCTCCAAACGAGATGAAACCAACGAGGTTGGAAAGGTAGCGACAAGAGCTTTCCTACAAAAATATTAAAGGTCACAAATATAGAGGAGATATCACACATGGGAGGTGTGGACCTTATCTCGAGGGGGACCGGTAATATTTCCAACACCGAGAACGCAACAAGTTTTTCATCCGGACTCCGTTTTCAATGATCTTGGGCTTGCTCCGAAGATAATCACAAGCACAACAAGATCATGCATATACACATCATAGTCCATCATGTGAGGAGGATAACACAAGAGGAGAGTTTGACCTCTCTACAAGAGACGAACCGGTAAAACCTCCAATATCAAAAACACCACTAGATATCCAAATGAAATCCGTTTTTGATGAACTAGAGCTTGGTATGGAGATGAACACAAGCTCTAAATTCTCACATGGATAAAAGCCAAATAAGAACCAAGAAATATGATATGCCAAATATGCAAAGGTTTGAGCTCTCCATAAAGATGCGATCAAGTTACTCACTTGAGAGCCCCTCTTGATAGTACGCCGTCTATCCTATAACCCGGTCTCCAAACTAACAACATGAGACCGGTAAAATAGAAACCCTATCAAGATCATACCTTTGCCTTGCGCATTCCACTTGAGCTAGATGATGACGATCTTGACTCTCTCAAGTTGAAACACCTTTCTAAGCTCCGTCTTCATGTATCCACTTGCGCTTCATATTCTTCTCTTGATATATATGATGGCTTGGAGATAAACATGAAGTTCACTCAATCTTCTTTTCCAAGCCATGCTTGCAATAAGCTCAACTCTTCACATGACCATTCTTCATATAAACCCTTGGATGGAACCTTGGTCATCATGTAATCTTCTAGAGTCCAACACATGAACTCCAATCTTTTCCTATGGACAAGATCTACAAGAAATCTCAATGCAAACATTAGTCCATAAGGATTGTCATTAATTACCAAAACCACGCATGGGGCAACACATACACTTTCAAACTTAATGTTTGGTCTAAGTACAGATGGCTTTAATCCTTTTGGGGAGCAGAGCTCCAGTCATAGCACCTGGCCTGTGACTCTATGTATCTATAACCTTCCTCCTTGGTTGTGCATGAAGCGAAAGCTCATTATGATGCCAGTGCTCATCCAAGGCCCGAAGAAACCCGGCAACGACATTGATGTGTACCTGAGGCCATTGTTTGATGAACTTTTACAGTTGTGGCGTGAAGAAGGTGTACGTGTGTGGGATGAGCTCAAACAGGAGGAATTTGACCTACGAGCCTTGTTGAATGTAACCATCAATGATTGACCTGCTCTTAGTAACATTTTAGGACAGTCAAACAAGGGATACAATGTACGCACGCACTGTTTAGGTGAGACTGAAAGTATATATTTAGGTAACAAGAATGTGTAACCGGGGCATTGACGATTTATTCCAAACAAGCATCCCTTAAGAAAGAAAGGCAAGCATTTCAAAGGTGAGGCAGATCACCGGATGAAGCCTACACGCCTACTGGTGATGATATATATGGTATGATCAAGGATTTAAAAGTAATCTTTGGAAAGGGTCCTGGCGGACAATCTGTTCCGAATGACGCTGACGGACACGTACCCATGTGGAAGAAGAAATCTATATTTTGGGACCTGCCCTATTGGAAAATCCTAGAGGTTCGGTCTGCAATCGACGTGATGCACGTGACGAAAAATCTTTGCATGAACCTGCTAAACTTCTTGGGCGTGTATGGGAAGACGAAAGATACACTGGAATCACAGCAGGACCACCAACGTATGAACGAACGAGATGGTCTGCATCCAGAGAAGTATCAAGGTCCTGCTAGCTAAGCTCTTACCAGAGAAGAGAAGGAAATCTTTTTTGAAGTCCTGAGCAGTATCAAGGTCCCGTCTGGCTTCTCGTCAAATCTAAAGGGAATAATAAACATGGCAGCGAAAAAGTTCCAAAACCTAAAGTCTCATGACTGCCACGTGATTATGACACAATTACTTCCGGTTGCATTGAGGGGGCTTCTACCGAAAAATGTTCGAGTACCCATTGTGAAGCTATGTGCATTCCTCAATGCAATTTCTCAGAGGGTGATCAATCCAGAAACTCTACCAAGTTTACAAAAGGATGTGGTCCAATGTCTTGTCAGATTCGAGTTGGTGTTCCCACAATCCTTTTTCAATATTATGACGCACCTCATAGTTCACCTAGTCGAAGAGATTTCCATTCTCGGTCCTGTATTTCTACACAACATGTTCCCCTTTGAGAGATTCATGGGAGTCTTAAAGAAATACGTTCATAACCGTGCTAGGCCAGAAGGAAGCATCTCCAAGGGCTATGGAACAGAGGAGGTCATTGAGTTTTGTGTTGACTTTATTCCTGACCTTAAGCCGATCGGTGTTCCTCAATCGCGCCATGAGGGGAGACTGCGTGGAAAATGCACGCTAGGAAAGAAAGCAACTATATGTATGGACGGGCATTCTTTCACCTAAGCACACTACACAATTCTACAAAATTCCAGCTTGGTGGCTCCGTATATCGAGGAACACATGAATATTGTACGCTCTGAAAACCCGGAGTAGCCTGACTCATGGATTAAAGAACACATGGAGACTTTCGGCGGTTGGTTGCAAACACGTCTCATTAATAACACCACTGTTGGAGAAAAGCTATACATGTTGGCCAAGTCACCATCTTCGACTATATTGACTTTCCAAGGGTACGAGATAAATGGGAATACATTTTACACGGCCGCCAAGATAAAAAGAGCACCAACCAAAACAGTGGTGTCCGCTTTGATGCAACAAACAACAATGGGCAAAAGGACACATATTATGGTTACATAGAGGATATATGGGAACTTGACTATGTATCTGATTTTAAGATCCCTTTGTTTCGTTGCAAAAGGGTCAACCTGACATGCGGGGTAAAGGTAGACCCGTAGTACAGAATGACAACGGTGGATCTCAAGAATCTTGGGTACTACACCGAACCATTCGTCCTATCCAATGACGTGGCTCAGGTTTTCTATGTGAAGGACATGTCTATCAGACCGAAAAAAATAAAAGATAAGCAAGCGAATACATCATACGGTGAGCCAAAGCGTCACATAATTCTTTTAGGGAAAAGAAACATCGTGGGAGTGGAGGACAAGACAGACATGTCAGAAGATTACAATAAGTTTGATGAAATTCCGCCCTTCACAGTGAACACTGACCCAAGCATCCTATTAAGTAATGAAGATTGTCCATGGTTACGGCACAATCAGAAGAAAGGGACACACACGAAGAAAAAGTTTATACCACAACACTAGATAGGGGGATGTTGTTGGTATTGTGTAATAATGTATTAAACCTTTGATGTAACCTTTTTGGTTCTGGTTCTATAAGACAGAGGACTCCATTAATTTACAACCAAGTGCATAAGATTCACTCAAAAATATAGATATGATTTTTACAAATATAGACAATTAAACAATTAAATCAATTAGATATGATGTTTACAATTAAACAATTAAATCAAATATAGACAATTAAATCAATACATATAAAAGAAATCAGAAAATATAGATATGATTTTAATAAAAAATGGATGTTCCAAAAGTTGTTGAGGATATGTTTTCAAATATAGATATGATTTTTACAAATTTGACTTAAATCAATACATATAAAAGAAATCAGAAAATAGAAAAAAGAAAAAGGAGAACAAAAAAATTCAAAAGCCCCTTTAGTACCGGTTGGTGGTTCCAGAGATTCAAACGCCGCCGCTCCGCTCGATCCTGCTCCGCTGCCCTCCCGATGCCACGCTCCGGTGCCCTCCCGACGCCGCACCGCTCCTGCTCCGGTGCCCTCCCGAAGCCACGCTCCGGTGCCCTCCCGACGCCGCGCCCTTCCTGCTCCGGTGCCCTCCCGACGCCTTGTCGCGAGGAGGAAGCCGCCACCGCCTCGGTGAGAGCCGTCGCCCGCCCGCCGACGGCTCTGTGCTCGACCTCGCCGCCACCTCGGAGAGAGCTTCCCGTGCGTCCAAGTTCGATCGCCATCGGCGGCCTCCCCCAACTCGCGCTCAACTCCGGCCGCCCTCAACTCCGGCCGCCGCCACCCCCGGTGAGCAAATCCTTCGTCCTCTCGTTGAGCAAATTGTTGTTAGAAGAAATTTGTAGCTATTTGTAGATAGCAATTTGTAGCAATTTGTAGATAGCATTTGCAAAATTTTAGATAGCAATTTGTAGATAGCAATTTTTAGCAATTTGTAGATAGCATTTTTAGCAATTTGTAGCAATTTGTAGAAAGCAATTTTAGATAGCAATTGCAAAATTTTAGATAGCAATTGCAAAATTCCTAATTATAGATAGCAATTTGTAGATAGCAATTGCAAAATTATAGATAGCAATTTGTAGATAGCAATTTTTAGCAATTTGTAGATAGCATTTTTAGCAATTTGTAGCAATTTGTAGATAGCAATTTTAGATAGCAATTGAAAAAATTTAGATAGCAATCCTAATTTTAGATAGCAATTCCAAATTATCGATAGCAATTGCAAAATTCCTAATTATAGATAGCAATTTTAGATAGCAATTTTTAGCACTTTGTAGATAGCATTTTTAGCAATTTGTAGATAGCAATTTTAGATAGCAATTGCAAAATTTTAGATAGCAATTCCTAATTATAGATAACAATTGCAAAATTCCTAATTATAGATAGCAATTTTAGATAGCAATTGTAGATAGCATTTTTGTTGCAGGATAATTTTGTTATATGACAATTTGTTTAGAAATTGTAATACTTGTGTTAGAAGTAATTTGTTCACATTGTTCACAAAATTGATTGCAGGGACATTGAGCTATGGACGCCCCCGGCAGAGACGAGTTGGGTGAAGACCAAATGTATCAGATTATATATGAAGCTGCACACCGTGGAGAAGATGTCGGTGGAGAAGATGGGGTTGGAGACGATTACAACTCACAATTTCTGAACGACTCCGGTGAGGGGGTTGAGCAAGAAGAAATTCGCAGAGACAACGACGGGTCCTTAACAAACTCCGGCGAGGTATATATATTAAGCCTCTGTTGATCACTAGATGCATTAATTGATTTGTATTGCAGTTATTAACGAATCATTTTTCTTTTAGACCTCCAGATCGAGCAAATCAGCTGCTAAAAGGCAACGAGGCCCGACCAAAAAGTTGGGCGATGGTGCAAGGATATCGATATGTGGCCCGATCGGAAATAAATAAGGCAAATGCTGCGAAGAAAAAATATCACCATACTTTGGGGACAGGTGGTTACAAGACTGTCGTGCCTAAGTGGGAAGCCTTTGAAGCAGCACTGCTTGATAAAGGGATCATTCCACAGACAGCCCGAGAGGTCCAAGTTCTGGTTGTACATGCATGGGGCAGCGCTGGACCCACAGACATGGCAGATTGTTGCAAAGACAAAATGCAAGGAAAAGGTTGAAAAAATCTCCAAAGAGATTGAGAACGCAATAGAAAAAGTTCGAAAGGGAGAGTACCAGCCCGATACAGAGAACGATGAGCTGACACTCGCCCTCGGGAATCCTGAACACTGGGGACGATGTCGAGGCTATGGACCCAGTGTTTCGTGGAAGCAAGGGTTTCCGGATTGCGCTGACAGTTATAGAAGCCGTCAGAGAAAGAAGAATAAGGAGTTAGACCGGTTATCGGAATTGGAACGCAAGGTGCAGCGGCAGCAGGAGCAACTAGACTCAATTAGTCAGTAAAAGGCATCTCAGCAGCAGCTAGAAGGTCCTGAACTCGATGCCGTCCCATCTGATCAGCAGAAAAGCAGCGTGGGTTCCACACAGCTAGAAAATTCTGCATTCGAACCGCCGGCGGCTCACTACCCCATGGATGATGTCACAGAGAAGACAAGTTGTGAGCTACATATGTCAATGAAGAACATATCCTTCAAGGTGGCGGTCGGCTATGCTTTACCAAATGAACCTGGAGCAAGCTACCATCTTGGTGGGATTCCAGCTGGCTATGCTCGTGTCGGGGTGGATGAAATTATGCGGGGATTTGAGACACTGGAGCTTGAAATTCCTGGAGGTGACGACGAGAAGACACTGGGAGAAGTCAAGAATGGTATCGTTCTATGGAACAAGAAATACATCGTGTTTCCAGACTCGGCGCCAAGGCCACCGACTCCTCCGAGTAGCAATCCACCACCTCAAAGTCCATCCCTCCCCGCCGGTTGGGAGTCCAGCCCGAGTCCATCGCCCACGCCGTCCCGTCAGCCATCGACTACGCCCACTACTAAGTTGCCAAAGCGGAAGCTGCACTTCCCGTCGACTAGTACTACTCAGAAGAAAGGTGCAAATAAGAAAACCAAGGTCGTCAAGGCTCCTGAAAAGTTATCTTATGAGTTGACTGAGGAGGAACTAAAGGAGAAGGTGGCTGCCGATGTCAAAACACAATTTGCACCAAAAAAGCCCGAACCAGAGATGGTAATACCACCGGAAAAAGTTGCGACATGTTTGAGAAATCTATCGAGACCACCGCCACATGTGGACTTGCCATCAGACTATGATCGCTGTATTGCGAAGGTACATAAGGAACAGAAGGAGCAGGAAAAAATCGGGAAACAAGTGGCCCAGCTCAGAGAAGAGGCAATACACTCGATCCCCCCGCTCAAGGTGTTTCCGATAAGGACGTACACCATGACACTGTTCGCATAGGAGACACTGGTCTCCCCATTGCTGAGGTAGCATGGAGATATGTCGACAAGCAGTCTCTGGTCAGACCTAAGGAGGTAGAGCGTCTACCAACACAAATGCGAAGATTGCATACTTGGTATATGCACGAGGCAAAGGAAGGGCGAACCAGCTTCTGGGTGGCATTTAAGAAAGAGCATTACTTCAAGGACCACGAGATATATATTGAGTTTGAAGAAAATTTTCAGTTATTCAATCAAGACGCCCTCGACAAATCCCTCGTCAGTTGCTATTGTCTGTAAGTGATTTATTTTTGTAATTTAAGTCTCTAGCTCAGCTTGTTCATTGCCTGTAATTAATTATCCTCGCTATATTCTTTTGTACGCTATTATGCAGAATGAAGATTCTCGAATGCAGAAGATGCGGAATCTGGGACACTGGGTTCATTGACCCATATAACAATCATAAAGTTACCGTACGAAACCATGCAGAGGAAACAGAGGAGAACTTGCTAATGTTTTTAATGAAACAAAGTCATTGCAGAGAAATACTTTTCCCTTACAACTACGGGTGAGTGTTACTGTCTTGTACACATTCTATTTTGCTTACTCAATGTTTAGTGTAATCGATGAGTTATTGATGCATGTAAAATGCATACATGAACTTTGCACTATATCACACATATTCCAATCATATTTGCATCATATAAGGGTTATATTACTGTTATTTAATGATTTTAGGAAATAAATCAATTGTTTCCTATCTTTATAGAATTAACCCTGCGCAGGCAGAAAACCCTATTTCTTTCCTTTTATGTTTCAGGGACACAAACGACGTCCAAAAATTATGGAAAAATACAGGCGTCAGTATTTTGGAAGGAGTAAGACCTCGGAGCGAAGGAAGCAAGCAAACGGAGGCCAGAAGGCCGAAAGGGGGTGGCCCACGCGGCCAGGTACTGTGGCCGCGTGGGGCCCACTCATTTGGCCCTCGTGGCTCCGCTGCCATCGATCTTTCGTCCACCAACTCCGTCTTGACCTAAAAATGCCTATAAAAAAGGTCCCCTGTCGTTTCGCGAAGGGAGCGCCGCAGAAACACAGAAACACCGAAACGGAGATCAGGAGCTGCAGATTGGAGGGGGAAAACTCCGGCGGGGCGCTGCCGGTGTGGTCTCCATCCTCTCCATCGACTTCTCCACCGTCTCCACGATGAAGAGGGAGTAGTCCACCTCTAGACTATGGGTTTGTGGAAGTAACTTATGTATCTCTTCTCTCTTGAGCTTCACTAATTAGTACTGTACGAGCTGCTGAACATGATTACGGTCATATTTGTAATACCTATGTGGTGGATCTTTTCTATGAGTTAATATATATTTGAGATTGCAATGTTTATTTCAGTTATGAGTATAGATGCATATTATGTACCCGTTCTTGTCTACTTGTTATGATCAAGCATGTTTATGAGAGCGTGTGTGAGGGAACGTGTGCATTAGTTGGAGTAACGGGGAGTGGTGAGTGCGGTAAGCTGACAACTTAATATCGCGATCCACTTGGGTGTTTACCTTACTTTGTTACCTCACTAGGGATAAACAAAAATACCATGTTGCAAGGGTTGAGGGTGACCAAGCTTCTTCCTGTGACTAGATCCAGCATGTTCTTATTTTCACTTCATGTCATGAAACTTATTGCTATACTCTGAGTCATCTTAATTACTGAGGTGTTATGATTTGGTTCGCATCTTGGTGGAGTATAAGAGAGACTAATAATCAAAAGGTCTCTATGTTAGGACGTGATGTGTTGGGGATATACTACTAGGGGTATCACCAGCATGGATCAATCCGGCTAGTCCAGGGTGGCCCGCAGTGGTGGTGAAGGCTTTGCCTGCCGGGCGGCCCAGATAGCTGACGACCAAGGAAGGCGGATGCCGGCAAGGAGGAGGCCCAAGACTGAAGCCCATGAAGCCACCAAGACCAAGATGGAAGGCGGCATACTTGCCGGCTAGGTTTAGGACTCCGTATACTTGCTGGATACGTAATCACCTTGTAACCCTAGGTCCAGCCGCCTATATAAGCTGGACCTCGGGACGCCTTTAGGGCATATTCTCTGATACATCCAACTCATTGTAACCTGTTCACGGCGATATTGCCTTATAGTGATTATAGCAGCACGTAGGGCACCGCCACCGCCGTGGTGCCTGAAGCTGGGTAAACCGCCGTGTACAATCCCGACCTTGACGACGTCCACCTTCTTGCCCTACGTTCACCCTCGGCTAGCAGGACCCCGTCTCCTATCCAAGATGCCGATACGACGACAGTTGGCGCCCACCGTGGGGCCTAAGGCGTCAGGCGTCACGTTCCAGGCGGGAACCTTGGCGGCATCGGCGAAACAATCGCCGTCGGCCGCGCTGTTCGCTACGGCGACAACCACTACATCAGCTGCGACGAGTCCTACATCCCCGCAGACGACTACATTGTCGGATGCGGAGTTGTGCCGTTTGGCGGCGTCGATGTGTTCATCGGCTACACTTCTGAGGCGTATGGGTTGCCGCGAATTTATTCGCCATCCCACCCGCCCTACAATCAAGACGGATCTGAGTTTGCCTCCTCTGAGGAGTCCGCAGATTCAGATCTACACTTTGTCGGCATGACGGGACTGGGATCAGACTCCCAGCCCAACAGTCAAGATCCCGAATCTATTCTTCCTGCGCTCCAGGATGATGTGATGTCGGATGCCGGATCCAGATCTACCGTTCACGTCAACGTAGATTCTGATTCCGAAGAAGATTCTGCCAGCATGTTCGAGCAACGGGTCAAGCAGTGTTTTGTTACACCTGATCCTCCGCCATCTGAGGCGGCTACGGGCTCTCCGTCAACATGCAGCAGGTTTTTGTGGCGGATGTCACCGGTGCAGCCTCAGAGAAGGCGGCAACTGACGCCGCCAACCTGGGGACCCCGGCAACCGATCCACAGTTTCCAGAGCCTCCTGGGGCTCCAAAGAAGAAAATTCTGGAGAAGGGCGAGCCCAGCAAGATAGGAACATGGCGGCCCTGGCGGAAGTTCTCACACCGGTGACGACAAAACCAATCCGGCTGATTTGGAGAAACTTCGGAACACCTTGGTGGAGCAAACTGAGTACCTCAAAAGCAAGCAAGCAGAGGTCCAGAGCCTCCTCGACGAAGCCAAGGAGGAAAACGCCAAGATAACCGCCAAGTGCGACCCCAAGCGCAATCTTTTCACCACCACCCATTGCCCAAGCCGGCAGGACTGGGGAGAAGAAAAAAGAAAGGCAGGGATCATGACACCTTCAAATCCCCTGCCCAAAAGCTTGGTTTCGAGTGGGCTACAGCGCCGCAGCGTAAGGACAAGAACGGGGACGTCATCCTCGCAACCCCTGTCCTCAACACTGCAGCCGCCTTGGACATCCTCAACAATGATGACTATGACAAGGACGAGAAGATTACTACGCATCGATCCTTGCTCACAAAGCTCTAGAGCAGCAGGCCCGTGCTGATTCTCGCGCCGACATGGCGGACGCAAGGGGAGGAAAGTTGGAATCAAAATCCAACGCTTGCAAAGCTGCGGCCGGTGGCAACCCGAAGATCCGTCCGGCTCCAGTAGCCACGGAAAAGGGAAGGACAAGGAGAAAGACCCACGCAAATCACCACCTCCCAAAGGCAGCGTGACGAGGCGTCCAGGACCGGCAACAGGCGCAAGGCCTCACCTCCCGCCTAGGCGGGATGAAGGCGGAAGCAGGGGCAGCAAGCAGCCGCCAAGGAGTGGCGGCAACCGCGACGACGCCCCGCCGCCAAGAAGAAGCAGGGACCGCACACAGTCCCCACCACCAGTGCCCAGGCACGAAGGCGGAAGCCGGGGACACAACAACGAGCCTAGGCACAGCCGGGCAGCGCAGGACGAGCCTCATGCGATAGATCTGGCAAACAGCTCAGTCCGCAAGACGCGAGACATCGTCTCAATGACATCAAGGCTGGAAAGCAAGATGCCTATCTAGGACCTGAGTGCTTTGGCCCAGCCATCCGCAACGTTCAAGTACCCAGAGACATGACATCAGTGTCAAAAACTCATCAAAGGTACAATGGAGCGGACAAGCCAAACTCATGGTTGTCGGACTACGCGCTGGCAGTTGAAATTGCCGGAGGCAATGGCCTCGTCGCGCACGCTTCCTTCCCCTCATGCTGGAGGGGACAGCCCGAAGCTGGATCGAAAACTTGCCGGAGAAAAGCATTCATAGTTGGCATGACATGGAAAAGGTGTTCACGCAGCACTTCCAAGGCACGTACAAGCGACCCAATACATACACAGATTTGGTTCGTTGCGTGCAAAAGCCAGATGAAACAGCTACAAGCTTCTTGGCAAGGTGGATTCAAACAAAGGCAAGCTGCGAGAACGTAGACGACAATCAAGCAATCCATGCCTTCACCACAGGCCTCCTGAAGGGCTCAAGTCTCAGACATAAGCTCGTACGCATGCAAGTCAAGGATCTCGGAGTCATGCTCGAAGTAGCAGCCATGTACGCACAGGCGGATGACGATGCACGCGATGGAGATGGCGCACATGATATGGCGCCAAACAGGCGAGCAAGTCACAAACGCAAGGCTCCCCAGGATGACAAAGCCGGACCATCAAACGAGGTCGCCGCCGCCTTCGAAGGCAAAGGCGGCAACCGCAAGTGGAAAGGAAAGGGTAAAGATGGCGGCTCCAGCAAGCAGCGCCTGACGTACGATCAGGCGAAAGCCTTGCCTGCCCAATCCACGCGTCCTTAGGCAAAGTAACCACACATTAGGGGAATGCCGGTTCATGGAGGACTTCAAGAAGGACCCCGAGGTTGGCTGGAAATCAAAAAAGAGCAAAAAGGCTGAGAAGACAAAGAAGGAAGACGATGATGGGGCATGTCCATGTCGAGGATGAGGAACCCAAGCTGATGCGCAAAGAAAGGAAATATCCCAAGGTACATGGCCAATTGGTGTGCTTCTGGGCACTCCTTCGGCAAAAGAAGAAAAGGCGGAGATGCGCGAGCTAAACGCCACAGTACCAGACGTTCCCCAGTATCTAGACTGGTCAGAGGAGCCAATAACTTGGGATAGAGATGATCATCCAGATCACGTTCCTCACCCCGGCAAATACGCCCTTGTCGTCGACCCAATTGTCGATAACTTCAGGCTCACCAAGGTGTTGATGGATGGCGGCAGCAGCCTCAACATCATCTACGCGGACACTCTGAAGCGCATGAACTTGTCGGAAAGCCAGCTTGACTACAGCAAAGTCAAGTTTCATGGCATCGTTCCGGGAAAGCAAGCCAAGTCAATGGGAAGCATCAATTGGAGGTTACTTTTGGGCCTGAGACAAACTACCGCTCGGAGTATCTCAGGTTCGAAGTAGTCCCCTTCAAAAGTGCCTACCACGCCATTTTTGGACGGCCAGCTTTCGCCAAATTCATGGCTCGCCCGTGTTACATATACAGCAAGCTGAAGATGCCGGGACCCAATGGTACAATTACCATCAGTGGCAACTTCAAGAAAGCAAAGGAGTGTGAGCGTGGCAACGCCGCCTTCGCTGAGGCAGTCCTCCACGCAGAGGATTAGCCATGTTGAAAAAGAGCTCGATACGTCGCAGTTGCCGGAGCATGTAAAGACCGCTGAGCAAAAGAACACTTTCAAGGCGTCCGAAGACACAAAGAAGGCGGATCTGGTCCCAGGTGACAGCTCCAAGCAAGTCACCATAGGGGCTGGCTTGGACGACAAATAGGAAAGCGCGCTCGTCAGGTTCCTCCGTGAGAATCAGGACATCTTTGCATGGTCATCAGCCGACATGCCAGGTGTCCCGAGGGAACTTGCCGAGCACTCTCTTAACGTCTACGAAGGAGCCAAACCAGTGAAGCAAGGAATAAGGCGCTACGGTGAGAAGAAGCGGACAGCAATAGGGAAGGAGATCATCAAGTTGCAAGAAGCCAAGTTCATTAGGGAGGTAGTACACACTGATTGGTTGGCAAATCCTGTAATGGTTCCAAAACCTAATAAGGAAATGAGAATGTGCATTGATTATACCGGTTTGAACAAGTGCTGTCCTAAGGACCACTTTGCTTTGCCTCGTATAGATCAGGTCATAGACTCCACAGCCGGCTCCGAGCTGCTGTGCTTTTTGGATGCGTACTCCGGGTACCACCAAATCAAAATGCGAGAATCCGACCAAATCAAAACAGCGTTCACTACGCCCTACGGGACCTTCTGCTACATCACGATGCCCTTCGGTCTAAAAAATGCCGGCGCAACGTATCAGCGGTGTATGCAAAGATGCCTTCACGAGCAAATTGGCCGCAATGTTCACGTCTATGTTGACGACATTGCCGTCATGTCAAGAAAGAAGGCAGATTTGCTTGACGATTTGAGAGAAACCTTTGATAGCCTCCGGGTATATAGGATGAAGCTCAACCCGAAAAAATGCGTCTTCGGGGTTCCTGCCGGCAAATTGCTTGGCTTTATCGTTTCCGAACGAGGGATAGAAGTGAATCCAGAAAAAATCAAAGCGATCCTCAACATATCCAGGCCCAAGGACCTGAAGGACGTGCAGCGACTTGCCGGCTCGGCGGCTGCCGTCAGTCGTTTCATTAGCCGTCTTGGTGAGAAGGCACTGCCTCTCTACCGGCTTCTGAAGAAATCCGACAACTTCGAGTGGACAGACGAAGCAGACGCCGCCTTGCAGCAACTCAAGGACGCGTTAACGTCTGCTCCAATTTTGGCAGCTCCTCGTTCGCAGGAACCAATGCTGCTCTACATCGCGGCAACTAACTTGGTTGTTAGCGTGGTACTGGTTGTGGAACGCAAGACGGAAAATTCAGACTTGCCGGAACAACGTCCGGTTTACTTCATCAGTGAAGTATTTTCCGCCTCAAAACAGCGTTATCCGCATTACCAGAAGCTGGTCTACGGTGTTTTTTACGCCGCCAGGAAGTTAAGGCACTATTTCCAGGAACATTGAACTTGCCGCCTTCGACATCGTGTATAAACCCAGAACGGCCATTAAGTCTCAAGCCTTAGCAGACTTTGTAGCGGATTGGACGGAGGCTATGGACGAAGTACCTCTCCCTGAAGATGCATACTGGATCATGCACTTTGATGGATCAAAAATGCTTCAGGGCTCGAGGGCTGGCATTGTTTTAAGAAATCCTCAAGGAGACAAGCTCAGTTATGTGTTACAAATTCACTTCAAGGCAACTAATAATGTTGCTGAATACGAAGCTCTCCTTCGTGGTTTACACATTGCCAAAGAACTTGGCGTTCAGCGTGTCCTCTGCTACGGAGATTCAGACTTGGTGGCGCAACAGATACGTGGTACTTGGGACACAAAGAGCGAGACAATGACGGCATATCGAGCTACCGTTGACGAATTCGCCAAGTGTTTTCTAGGCTACGAGGTCCGCCACATCCCAAGAGCTCAAAATGAGGCGGCAGATACACTTGCTAGAATGGGGTCTGAACGCAAAAAGGTATCAAAAGATGTTTTCCTGGAACACCTACACAAGCCGTCAATTAAAGGAGCAGACCTCCTTGACCCAGAATCGGCAAAACCAGTTGATATGCTAGCTATGCCGTCTACCTGGTAAAGCCGGATTGGACGACGCCATATTTGGACTTCCTGATCAATCAGGAGTTACCAGATGATGAGGTTTTGAAAAGGCAAATAATAAGAAGAGCCAAGGCATTTACAATAATCAAAGGTGAATTGTACAAGCGTAGCACCACTGGTGTTTACCAACGCTGCATTTCGCCCGAAGAAGGCAGAGAACTGTTGGATGAGATACATGCCGGCGTGTGTGGACATCATGCTTCCTCACGCGCCCTTGTTTCCAAAGCCTTCCGACAAGGTTTCTATTGGTTGACAGCCAAACAAGATGCAGAGGACATTGTCAAAAGATGCAAGGGCTGCCAACTTTATGCCAGACAATCACACATGCCGGCTCAAGAGCTTAAAACAATACCCATCACATGGCCTTTCGCAGTCTGGGGCTTGGACATGGTTGGTCCGTTTAAGACGGCGCCTGGTGGCTACACACATTTACTTGTGGCTGTAGACAAATTCACCAAATGGGTTGAAGCTAAGCCTATCAAAAAGCTAGACGACGCCACAGCCGCAAACTTTCTGTGGGGAATAATCTCTCGGTTCGGGGTGCCTCATAGCATCATCACCGATAATGGCACTAACTTGTTGCAAGGCGAAGTCGAGGAATACTGTTATAAGCATGGCATCCGCCTGGATCTAGCTTCAGTAGCGCATCCGCAGGCAAACGGTCAAGTAGAGCGTACAAATGGTTTAGTCCTACAAGGTATCAAACCACGTCTCGAAGTACCATTGCACAGAGCGGCTGGGGTTTGGGTGGATGAGTTGCAATCTGTCCTTTAGAGTTTACGCAAAACTCCAAACAGATCAACCAAGTTTACTCCTTTCTTCTTAGTTTATGGCGCAGAAGCAGTGTTGCCAACCGACATGATGTACGATTCTCCCAGAATTCAAGCCTACGTCCAGGAAGACGCAGAAGATGCAAGACAGGATGGCCTTGACCTACTTGATGATGAACGAGACGTTGCCCTTGCACGATCCGCCATCTATCAGCAAAGTTTAAGGCGTTATCACAGCAGAAGGGTGCGGCAACGAAGTTTTAGAGTTGGTGACCTGGTCCTCCGCCTAATCCAAGATAGGAAGGGCTTGCATAAGTTATCCCCGCCTTGGGAAGGACCTTTTGTGGTCAGTAAGGTGCTGCTCAATGGTTCTTATTACTTGGTTGACGCAAGAGACGGATACAAGAAGAAACGAGGTCGCAAGCGCAAAAGGAAGGTTGACGACAAGTATGAAGAAACCAAGCGACCTTGGAACATTGAGCAGCTACGTCCTTTTTACACTTAGCAATTTCCACATTGTAATAAGTACTATATGATTATGAAATAAAAGTCTGTGGTTTGCTCATTCAGTTTTGGGATCATGCCATCTTTTGTCTTTTCTCGCAATCATATATCTGTTGTCATAAAAGTTACCAAACAAAATAAGTTTTTGCTCCGTGCTAAGGTTCAAACTTTTTGACATTTGCCGTCTGCCGGCTAAAAACGCAATTTTTGCACCGCCTAATGTGCTTATCTGTCTGTTTGTATGTGGGTCGCCTAGTAGTATGTCGTTGGCACCAACATGCTGGCTTTGGTCTCTGAGCCTAAATTAGTTGGTATTGCACCTGGTTGGCTCAGCTAAAGTAACTAAGATGAGGTTCCGCCAACATACGAAAAAGCTAAACATGCAAGCGAGATACATATTAAGGCGGGCCACTTAAAATAAGCCTACCGCCAAGTGTAGCATAAAAGTTGGCCCATAATATTTACAAACCCAAAATAAGTTTTATGCGTTAACAGATTAACGCAGTGTTTTGTGCTGCCTTTGCAGAAGGACAGTCAAGGGATTGCCGCCTTGGTGGAGCTGGTGGAGAGATCCTGGGGGCTGACGCCGGCATTCTGGGGGTTGGCTCCGCCATCCATGGGGCTGCGCTTGTCGGCTCCGGCTTCGCCTTCTCCGCCTCCGGCAGCTTCAGGATCCGCCAAGGAAGGATCGGCTATGGCAATATGCGGGTCCGGATGTTCCTTGTAGAACTTGCGGATGTCAACCATGTTGGCAACCCGGGTCGCATAGCCGCGAACAGACCGCAGCACGTCCTGCATCACGATGGCTTGGTTGTTTTCATCTTCGGTGGGGAAGTACTCGGTGACTTGATGAATATCAGCCTCCGGGTACCACGCCGCTGTCATTGCCAACGCCAACTTGGCGCCGCCTCGTGCTGCTGAGCGTAGCGTGCTGTCATGTTCGGCTGCCGCCTTCTCCAGCAGGTCCGGCAGAGCATCGAAGACGACGGGATCGCCGTCCTCCCCAGGGTAGAACTTGGCGGCAAATGCTTTGCCTGCGCCGACAATCTGGTTGACGATTTCGCCAACTGATGATCCCGAAGAGCAAGTCTTGATGCCTGCACAAATAACGGGATTTAGGTTGAGACTCCAAGTGCAGAGTGTATAGTATAGTGGAAGACAGTTTTCCCCACGAGGGGTGACTCGAGGGTTTAATATCGAACTCTCGGGAAATCTGCAGTGGTAGATTTATCTTCTTATCCTTCTTTTGGTTACCTACAAAACAAGGTGAGATGTTTTGGTCCTCAACCTCACCTGTGGTTGTCAAGCACAAGGTGTAAGAATGATATCAGGATAGTTATGCAATGCAAACAGGAAATAAATATGCAATGATGGTGGATGCAATGGTAAATGATGTATGCAAGATGAAAAGTATTTTTGTATTTCGGATTTAATGATGGCTGAAAATATAAAAGTGGTATATGGTGTTGGAAAGGTGTTTCTTATGATTAAAAATGGACTGGGTTCATGGTTTCACAAATGCACTCTCTCTTTATAAAGTGGTAGACAATGGAACACACAAAGTTAACATATGAGATTGCAACACAGGGTTTGATAACAAGTTACTTAGATATATGGGCATCACGTCCTAACATAGAGATCTTTTGGTTATTAACCTCTCTTATACTCCACCAAGATGCGAACTAAATCATAACACCTCAGTAATTAAGATAACTCAGAGTATAGCAATAAGTATCATGACATGAAGTGAAAATAAGAACATGCTAGATCTAGTCATGGAGTAGTGGTAATGGTCACACCCACATCTCCGGTAGCATGGTATTTTAGTTTATCCCTAGTGAGGTAACAAAGTAAGGTAAAGATACCAAAGTGGATCGCAGAACTTTCTCTCACGTTCACTGCACTAGCCACCCCCGTTACTCCAACTAATGCACACGTTCCCCCTCACACGCTCTCATAAACATGCTTGATCAAAACAAGTAGACAAGAACGGGGTACATAATATGCATCTATACTCATAACTGAAACAAACATTGCAATCTCAAACATATATTAACTCATAAAGATCCACCACAAAGGTATTACAACGGTGACCGTAATCATGTTCAGCAGCTCATACGGTACTAATCAGTGAAGCTCAAGAGAGGAGATACATAAGTTACTTCCACAAACCCATAGTCCAGAGGTGGACTACTCCCTCTTCATCATGGAGACGGTGGAGAAGTCGATGGAGGAGGTGGAGACCACGCTGGCAGCGCCCCGCCGGAGTTTTCCCCCTCCAATCTGCAGCTCCTGATCTCCGTTTCGGTGTTTCTGTGTTTCTGCGGCGCTCCTTCCAGAGAACGATGGGGACCTTTTTTATAGGCATTTTTAGGTCAAGACGAAGGCGGTGGAGCGAAGATCGACGGCAACGGAGCCACGAGGCCCAAACGGGTGGGTCCCACGCGGCCACAGTACCTGGCCGCGTGGGCCAGGCCCGTTTGGCCCTCGGGTCTCCGTTTGCTTGCTTCCTTTTTCCGTAGTCCTTCTTCCTTCCAAATATTGACGTCCGTAAATTTCCAGGTGATTTCGTTGACATTTGGGTCCCTGAAACATTAAAATACAAAACTAGGGTTTTCTGCCTGTGCAGGGTTAATTCCAAATAAATGGGAAAACTATGAAGTATTCCCAAAATCATGATAAAACATTGATATAACCCTTATATGATGCAAATATGATTGGAATATAAGCAATTAAAGTGCAAAGTTCATGTATGCATTTTACATGCATCAACATCCCCAAGCTTAATCCATGCTCGTCCTCGAGTATGAAGATGATAAAACTAACATGGACTTTGCAATTTTAATAGTTAACAATGGATATCAAAGATGATTACTATTGCTACATATAGTCAAATGATTCATTTTTCAAAGGAGTAGCAATATGCAAATAGTTTATGAAGTGATATCAAGTATTCAAGACAAGGATGTTCATTGATAGTTCACAAAGTGTAACATAGTAGCAAGTAATATGGAACACATGTATGCATAATGATAAGTAGAACATTCTACAGTGGTCATAGAGTGTAGATGAAAATCTGAATATGATAGGTGGACACTTTGGAAAGATGTATATGTGAGTAGAGGTAAAGCATGCATAAGTTTCATCCAACTTCCAAACTCTTCTACTTAAGTTAATGATTGCAATAAGGTATTCATTGGTGTCAAGCTCTCATTGCCCCTATCATAGCATCTTGAATGATTAAGGTTAAAGTGAAAACAAATATGAGTAGTGTGCTTGACAAAGTAAAGGTTGGATGTCTCATGCCCCTTGAATACAAGTACCTACACCATGATTACTCAACTTAGGAAACAAAGCAAGTTCAAGTTATGTATCATTGTAAGTAATAATAGTATCATCAAGAGCGTCAACTGGGGTACCTCTTGTCCCAGGATATGGAACAAGCCCATATCAAAATGACAAGACAAACAAACAAAATGAACAATCTCAACACCCTTTTTATTTACCATTTGGAATAGTTTTTTATTGCAAGGTGTATCACAGAAGGTTCACCATAGTATGTAAGTAAATTTCCACCATGAATGATGCATGGCTTAGATTAGCGGCCCAGGCGTCTCTCTAACCATTTATACAAACTCATTTGAACTACTTCATTTCCACCTCATTTCACCATGATAGGTGGTGGCTCTAGGTTGATAGTGCCAGAAACAATGCTTGTACGTCACACGTCAGTTGGGAACCCCAAGAGGAAGGTATGATGAGTGCAGCAGTAAGTTTTCCCTCAGTATGAAACCAAGGTTTAATCGGACCAGTAGGAAAACGAGGTTTGCTTCGAAGGTGTTGGTGGAGGAGTGTAGTGCGGCGCAACACCAGAGATTCCGGTGCCAACGTGGAACCTGCACAACACAATCAAACTACTTTGCCCCAACTTAACAGTGAGGTTGTCAATCTCACCGGCTTGCTGAAAACAAAGGGTTAAACGTATCGAATGGAAAATGATGTTTGTTTGCATAAAACAGTAGAGAACAATGATTGCAGTAGATTGTATTTCAGATGTAAAAGAATGGACCAGGGTCCACAGTTCACTAGTGGTGTCTCTCCAATAAGATAACTAACATGCTGGGTAAACAAATTACAGCTCGGCAATTGACAATTGATAAGTGCATATAACATGCATGTGTGAGTTGTGGTGTCTACTATGAGATTCATTTGGGCATTACGACAAATTACATAGACCGCTATCCAGCATGCATCTATGCCTAAATAGTCCACTTTCAGGTTAACATCCGTACCCCTTCCAGTATTAAGTTGCAAGCAACAGACAATTGCATTAAGTAATGTGCGTAATGTAAACAATACATGCATCCTTGAATAAAGCGTTGCTGTTTTACCCCTAGTGGCAACAACACATCTACAACCTTAGAACTTGCTGTCACTATCCCAGGTTAAATAGAGGTTGAACCCAACTATCATGCATAAATACCCCCTCTTGGAGTTACAAGTATTCACGTGGCCAAGGCTTCAACAAGTAACGGAGAGCATGCAAGATCACAAATGACATAGACATGATAATATAATATTCAGCTCCACATAGGTATCAATATAAGTCAGATCCCAGCAAACACAACATGTAGCATTACAATAAGATGATCTTGATCATGATAGGCAGCTCACAAGATCTAAACATGATGGCACAATTGGAGAAGACAACCATCTAGCTACTGCTATGGACCCATAGTCCAAGGATGAATTACTCACGCATCACTCCGGAGACGGGCATGGCGATGTAGAGCCCTCCGGTGATGATTCCCCTCTCCGGCAGGGTGCCGGGAAGAGCTTCAGAAACCCCCCGAGTTAGGGTTGACGACGGCGGCGGCAGCGGATATGTTCTGGATGAAAGGCTCGGTGTTTTAGGGTTTTCGCGTCTCGGGGAATAAATAGGCGAAGGGGCGATGTCGGCGGACCCCCGAGGGGCCCAAACCACCTCCAGGCGCGGCTGTGGGCCCAGCCGCGCCACCATGTGGTTTGGCCACCTCGTGGCGAGTCTTCGTCTCTCCTTCGGACTCCATGTACGTGCTGGAAAAATAGGGACCTGGCCTTTTGTTTCGTGCAATTCCGAGAATATTTCCAGAAGTAACTTTCTGAAACCAAAAACAGCAGAAAACAGGGAACTGACACTGTGGCATCTTGTTAATAGGTTAGTCCCAGAAAATGCATAAAAGTGATACGAAGTGTATATAAAACATGTAGCAAATGGTATAATATAAGCATGGAACAGCAGAAATTATGGATACGTTGGAGACGTATCAATAGGCATCCATAGACAAAAGTACATGATATCAACTAAATGAGATGAAGGAGCATGTTGAAAGCTTTGCATGTGACAGCACATATGGGCTAACTCCCAACCTCGAACATTTATCAAGCCACTAGCATCATAATCTTAATCACAATGGGTCATGTTTTATTTATTGCAATGATAGTAAAATGTGCATCAAGTTCGTGAGAGCTATATAACCAATTTTTCCATGGCAATCAATAACATAATCATTTTCATTCAGAGGTATAGATAACACAAATATCATGATGAACATACTCGGAATAGCATAAAGCCAATAGGTAGATATGGTGGACTCACTGGAATAACTTTGGTTGAAGGTGTTGGAAACAAGTTTTTGCTTGTTGGAGTTTTTGGGCTAGCAAAAGGGAGAAAGTTGACCATCTAGATGCATGCATGAGTGTCCATAGAACTAACTAATCCATGTTAAACCAAGTGAAATAACAATCAGCACCAAAACATGAATAAGTGATAGCTCTACAAAAAGAATTTGCAAACTATTACTCATAAACAAGCTCATGAATCATGCAACTATATGTATCATTAAAAATCAAGTCAAACATCCCTTTTCCCAATCTTATAAAAGCATCCAACATATTTCAACCCATATTTCCAGTAGCTCTCTCATATATAATTGATAGTGTGGTGGTCTCTCAAGACTCAAACAAAAACAAAAAGACGCTCCAAGTTTATGCGATAAAGTGTTTCGATCGAAAAACAGAAGTTGGACGTGTGCAAACCGAGAGTGTGTAGGTCCAGCGGGGTTGTCTTCACATCCCCAAGCTTATGGTCTTCACCATCCTTGGATAGCTCTTGGTGCATCTCCTCCAATCCCTGTGAAAAAACTTCAAAACACCGTTTCTCCCATCTCTTTTCTGTGGGGTGCATTAATAGTGATAAACAAATAGGTTCCTTGCTGCATATAATCCTTGAACAAAAATTCATATGAATGTCCAGAAAGTATATAATGTTGTATGCCTACTCATAAACTCAATTGGATCAAAAAGATTCAACTTAAAAGCTCAAAGCATGCATCAAACAAAATGGGACAGAATCTGTCCAGAAAAACAGCAGCAGCAAAACGTATTTTTCTACCCTACCAAACTTTCTCGAAAAATTCCGAAAAATTCATGCATACAGAGGATGAAAAGTTGCAACTACAGTTCAAATATGAGCTCATTCGGAGTTACAGAATAAGAATTAAAAATCATACCGTGCACTGACTCGTGCAGGAATAAAATCTCCGAACTCATAAGCAACTTTTCAAACCAAAAAGGGTAAAACTTGGCACTTTATTAAAAACTCCAGAACCTAACTAGACACAAAATCTCTTGTTACAGCAAGAGGACACAAAGAAAAATCACACAAAAATAACCGGGTTGCCTCCCGCAAAGCGCTTTCTTTATAGCCATATAGCTAGGCTTCTTACTTGTTGTTTATTGTGGACGAAGCTCATGAGGGAGCTTGAACTTTGGTTCCCTCTTCCTTGGAAAGTGTTCCATGCACTTCTTGTGTGGAAACTGAAACTTTACATTCCCTTCTTTGAATCAATGATAGCACCTGTGGTACGAAGAAAAGGTCTTCCAAGAATAATAGGACTAGAGGTTTTATTCCCCATATCCATGATTAGAAAATCCACAGGCACAAAAGTCATATGTAACTCTACCATAACATCACTTACTTTTCCCAAAGCATGTTTAATAGAGTCATCAGCAAGTGCTAGTTCAATAGAGCATTTTTCAAGATTTTTCAATTCAAGCACTTCATATAGTTCTTTAGATAAAACAGAGACACTAGATCCTAGATCAAGTATGGCATGGTGTGTCTCTTTTCCAATAGTTACTAGTACCTTAGGTATCCACATATCCCCAAGCTTAGGTGGTATCATAGCCTCTTGGTTGTACCTAGCAATCTTTTCTTTCAAGACATGATTAGCAATATAAGAACCAAAACCTGCTTGGTTAGTGTTGATGGAAGGATCACTTGCAAATTTTTGTAAGATAGATATTAATTCATGCAAGCTACAATTTTCTAAGTCAAGCAAAGGATCCTTGACTTCATTAAGCATTTTAACTTCCTCAACTTTCTTTTCCTTTTTAACCCAAACTTGTTGCCTAGCAGGAACCTCTTTCACATGTTTAAGAGATGAATCTTTTCTCAATGAATCACTAACTCGAACCAATTTTTCCTCAATATTGTTCAGGTAAACATCTTTTTCCAGAAATTCTTTCTCACAAATTCTCAACTTATGCATGACATTAACCAATTCATTGTTTATCTTTGGAATAATGTTTTCAGAATAAGAAACTAGTTGTTCAAAATCTTCCTTACTAGGTAGCTTTTCTAACTTAGTTTCAAATTTATCCTTTGATGAAGCAAGTGCTATTGTGGTGTCTTCCAACTTTTTCTTGCTACCCACAAAGCTACCAAAAATCCTTCTAAGTGTCATGGCTGCACAAGGTGGTGTTGACAAGACAAAACTTCCACCTGTAGCCCCATCTAAAGCATTTTGATACCAAGGATCTATTCCATAATAGAAATAAAGATTTAGCTTTTCATCTTCACAAGGTGTAGGATCTTCATAATGCATCCTATTAATTCTTACCCAAGCATCTTTTAATGTTTCTCCATGATATTGTTTAAAACTAGAAACAGAATTCCCTAGAGAACTCCCTCCTTGTTTGTTTCCAAGCACCATGATAGCAAGTTTTTTTTGGTATTTTTAATTTTTTATGCAAAACTGAAATAAATATGATATGATATGCAATGACACTAACAAAACAAATAAATTGCTTTGTAAGTAAAGATGGATAAGATGGTGCTCACGTAGGTGCAACCTCCCCAAGCTTAGGTGTTAGCACAAGTTGGTGACGTTGACTTTGTTGTGAGATGAATGCGATGATGCACACCCTTGGATAAATCTCTCAGCTACGATTCCCCGGCAACGGCGCCAGAAAACGTCTTGATGATCCCGAAGAGCAAGTCTTGATGCCTGCACAAATAACGGGATTTAGGTTGAGACTCCAAGTGCAGAGTGTATAGTAAGTGGAAGACAGTTTTCCCCACGAGGGGTGACTCGAGGGTTTAATATCGAACTCTCGGGGAATCTGAAGTGGTAGATTTATCTTCTTATCCTTCTTTTGGTTACCTACAAAACAAGGTTAGATGTTTTGGTCCTCAACCTCACCTGTGGTTGTCAAGCACAAGGTGTAAGAATGATATCAGGATAGTTATGCAATGCAAACAAGAAATAAATATGCAATGATGGTGGATGCAATGTAAATGATATTTTTGGGTTTTTAATGATGTATGCAAGATGAAAAGTATTTTTGTATTTTCGGATTTAATGATGGCTGAAAATAGAAAAGTGGTATATGGTGTTGGAAAGGTGTTTCTTATGATTAAAAATGGACTGGGGTTCATGGTTTCACAAATGCACTCTCTCTTTATAAAGTGGTAGACAATGGAACACACAAAGTTAACATATGAGATTGCAACACAGGGTTTGATAACAAGTTACTTAGATATATGGGCATCACGTCCTAACATAGAGATCTTTTGGTTATTAACCTCTCTTATACTCCACCAAGATGCGAACTAAATCATAACACCTCAGTAATTAAGATAACTCAGAGTATAGCATTAAGTATCATGACATGAAGTGAAAATAAGAACATGCTAGATCTAGTCATGGAGTAGTGGCAATGGTCACGCCCACATCCCCGGTAGCATGGTATTTTAGTTTATCCCTAGTGAGGTAACAAAGTAAGGTAAAGATACCAAAGTGGATCGCAGAACTTTCTCTCACGTTCACTGCACTAGCCACCCCCCGTTACTCCAACTAATGCACACGTTCCCCCACACACGCTCTCATAAACATGCTT
Source organism: Poa pratensis (assembly GCA_947311845.1). Lineage (NCBI taxonomy): Eukaryota > Viridiplantae > Streptophyta > Magnoliopsida > Poales > Poaceae > Poa > Poa pratensis. The sequence continues at coordinate 22,731,316 of CAMZMU010000033.1, read as the reverse complement.
GATCAAAACAAGTAGACAAGAACGGGGTACATAATATGCATCTATACTCATAACTGAAACAAACATTGCAATCTCAAACATATATTAACTCATAAAGATCCACCACAAAGGTATTACAACGGTGACCGTAATCATGTTCAGCAGCTCATACGGTGCTAATTAGTGAAGCTCAAGAGAGGAGAGATACATAAGTTACTTCCACAAACCCATAGTCCAGAGGTGGACTACTCCCTCTTCATCATGGAGACGGTGGAGAAGTCGATGGAGAAGATGGAGACCACGCCGGCAGCGCCCCGCCGGAGTTTTCCCCCTCCAATCTGCAGCTCCTGATCTCCGTTTCGGTGTTTCTGTGTTTCTGCGGCGCTCCTTCCAGAGAACGACGGGGGACCTTTTTTATAGGCGTTTTTAGGTCAAGACGAAGGCGGTGGAGCGAAGATCGACGGCAACGGAGCCACGAGGCCCAAACGGGTGGGTCCCACGCGGCCACAGTACCTGGCCGCGTGGGCCAGCCCGTTTGGCCCTCGGGTCTCCGTTTGCTTGCTTCCTTTTTCCGTAGTCCTTCTTCCTTCCAAATATTGACGCCCGTAAATTTCCAGGTGATTTCGTTGACGTTTGGGTCCCTGAAACATTAAAATACAAAACTAGGGTTTTCTGCCTGTGCAGGGTTAATTCCAAATAAATGGGAAAACTATGAAGTATTCCCAAAATCATGATAAAACATTGATATAACCCTTATATGATGCAAATATGATTGGAATATATGCAATTAAAGTGCAAAGTTCATGTATGCATTTTACATGCATCACCAACTTTCAAGATTCGGGCAAGGCGCGGCGTTGTAGCCAGGTCATCTCCCAAGCTTGCCGGCACTGCACAAAACGTAAATTTACACACTGCAGCTTCAAGTTTCAAGAGAGCAAGGTGACAAAGATGAAGGATTTGAGACATACCCAAGACATGATCGTGGATGGCGTTGACCTCATCCAGATGGTTCTCAAGCGTTTCTTGAGCTAGCTGGACCGCCTTCGACAGTTGGTCCTGCTGCTCCTTGGCGTTCTTGTTTACCTGGTTGAGGCTGTTGCTCATGGCTTCAAGTTGTCCCGTCAACTTGCTAACCTCAGCAGCATGGGCCAACTCCCGCTCATCCAGCTCCTTGGCATGATCCGCCTTCAGCTTGGACACCAGCCCGGCAAGATCTGCAGCTTCGTTCATCAAAGCTTGCATGTCAGTGGAGTTCTTGAGAATATCTTGCGCAGTGTTTAGTAATTCTACAAATAAAAAGAAAAGACGACTAAAATATTTGTCAGAAAAGAAAAAGAAGTCGGACGAAAAGAAGGCAAAGAAAGCTTTGTCACCTTCATCCTTCTTGCGAGCTTCTTCCAAGCTCGCAATTTGGGCGTTCTTCAACTCCACGTCCTGCTGCAGTTGCTGGCATTCCTCGTTTTTCTTCTCTTGAGCACGAAATAGCTCAAGATTGGACGCACTATTTAGTCAACGAGACCACTTTGCCGGCTAAAATTTCAGCCGCCAAAGTGCTCGGGGGCTGGGACCATAGGCTATTTTACCTCAAGTTGTCCGTGCAGGTTCTCGTGGAGTTCGTCCATGTGCGCGTACCAGTTGCGGGTACCGTCACGCATGGTCTTCAGTGTTTGCCGGGGGTCTTGCAACCCTTTGCCAGATTGAGAGCCAGGATGGGAGGACGATTCGCCTTGTTCGGCCGCCATCTGGCCATCCATCTCCTGCTTCATGGCAATAAATCGAGCGGCATCACTAGCCGAAGCTTCAGCCGTCTTGGAAGTGGTAGGTCCGGCAACTGACTTTTTGCCCGCCGCCTTCTCCGTTACCGCCTCTGTACCAGCAGCTGTGTATGTTCCCTGGTATACAACCACGGGAACGCCAACTGTGGGTGTTGTCGGCGCAGCGGCTGGAGAAGAGCGTGGTGGCTTGCCCCTGCCGGCAGCAATCTTCAAGTTGGAGCGGAGCTTGGGCATGGCTTGCCTCTGTAAGCAGGAAAGTGCAAGTTTGTCAGCACAAACTTGTATCAAAATAGCTGTCAGGGAAAGCAAAGGTTTGCTTACCGCTTGAAGGGGACATTCCCCACGGTCTCATCCTCTGCATCAACAGAGGTGGCCGCCTTCTTCCTCTTCTCCAAATCCTTGGTGGAGGCGCTCAGCTTGCGTTTCTTCGATTTGCTGGCACCGGTGTCGTACCAGTTTGGAGCCAACTCTTCCTCCCCCAAGGTTTGCAGCTGAAAAGGAGAAGACAATATTAATCCAGTGCCCAGTGGGTAAGGATGTTAGTGAAATAACAAAGTAGCTTTGACTTACCGCTGGGGCTGGGTTGTCATGGGTGAACATGGCGACGCCTTCAGCCGCCTTCACCGACAGAGGCTTGATAAGCTCTCTAAGCCGGTATTCCAAGGCATCCTGATCAAGGGTGCTGTTGCCGGCGTCATCCGCCTTGTACTCGCACATCTTCAGTGGGCGATGGCGGAGTGGCATTATCTTCCTCGACACCCAGCAAATGACGGTGTCAACTCCGTCAAGGTGTGGAGCCATCATCGTCTTCGTCAAGAATTCGATCCGCCTGACGGCAATTCGAAGTTCCGCCGACAAACTGCTGAGCGGCACCTTTGCCGTCCAACAGGCCTTGTGGGTTGGCGGACCGTTGACAAAGACAGGCATCCCCTGTATGCTGCCAGGTGTCGGGATGTCCTTGCAGTAGATGAAAGTGCTGGTCCAGTGCTTCACCGACTCGATGTATGGTATTTTTGGGTACCAGTCGGGTTGGCGGCAGTTGAACGTGACACTTCCGCAGGTTGCTAGGTGGCCGCCTGGTATGGTTTGCCGGCGGCATAAGAAGCAGTACTTGAATAGCTCTATGGAAGCAGCTATGCCTAAGTACCCTTCGCACAAAGCTTGGAAGCCGGCTAGCACTAGTATACTATTGGGAGCAATGTTGTGCGGCTGCAGCCCATAGAAACTAAGTACCGCCAAGAAGAAGGCGGAAAGCGGCAGAGACATACCGCGAAGGCTGTGCGACGCCAACATGACGCGCTCGCCGTCTTGTGGGTCAGGCACTGCCTCGTCGCCTGGAACCCTCCAGAAGCATTCAGTCTTTGGCGGAATGTAGCCGCCTTCCTCCAAATCCTTCAGGTAGGCTGACGTCATAACTGACGGCAGCCAGTACCTAGAGCCAAGGTCTCCAGTCTCCTCCTCTTCCTCGGCGTCGTCGTCGTCGGCGGCGGTAGATTCCGCCGCAGCCTCAGAGCTGGTCGCCGCAAGAGATGGAGCGGGAACGACGGAGCCGCTGCTGCAGGAGCCGCCGGAGTTGGGGAAGAAGTAGAAACCTCGCCCGTAGCCACGGTGGCAACGGGAGAGGTCATCGGTGCGCCCCCGGGCACTGCCGCCGCCGTTGGAGCAGATCCAGATCCAGCGGGGGTCGCTGAGGCCGCAGCCAGTGTCGCCGTCGCCGCCGCATCCTGCTGAGTGCTCGCCATTTGGGGAGAAGGCTCTGCTCGTGCTCGCCGGAGTTGAGTGCGGGGAGGAGAGGAGCTCGGGACGGTGAGGAGGCCACGGTGGGTGTGAATGGGGAAGAAGGTTTGCATCGGTGTGCCCTTTGGGGTATTTATCCCCAAGCACCAAGATTCGTACCCGAGAGTGGGGATGCGTGATATGCGCCACGTGCCCACGATTTGCACGTCGTGGCAACGGTGTCTGCAGCCCTCGCTCCGATTCTTGTGCGTAGTGGAGAAACCATCATGACGCATGCCCGAGTCCAAACTGTCGTGGACTGCCTGACGTCATCCGTCAACATTTGACAGGGCCAGTCAATTGACAAGACTGGTGCCGGGAAGATTCCTGACGACGGTCAGGCCGTCTTTCCCATGATGGCGGCAAATCGTCCGACTACTTTAGGCGGACAGCCGCTTACTTTCAACCTTGGAATGCTTCAAGCTCTTCAGACGCTTACAAGACAAGACGGACATTGCCGACAAGAAGAAGACGGCGCCTGAAGAACTCGAACCATTCCAGGGGCTAATGTTTGGGATATACCTACTAGGGGTATCACCAGCATGGATCAATCCGGCTAGTCCAGGGTGGCCCGCAGTGGTGGTAAAGGCTTTGCCTGCCGGGCGGCCCAGATAGCTGACGACCAAGGAAGGCGGATGCCGGCAGGGAGGAAGCCCAAGACTGAAGCCCATGAAGCCACCAAAACCAAGATGGAAGGCGGCATACTTGCCGGCTAGGTTTAGGACTCCGTATGCTTGCTGGATACGTAATCACCTTGTAACCCTAGGTCCAGCCGCCTATATAAGCTGGACCTCGGGACGCCTTTAGGGCATATTCTCTGATACATCCAACTCATTCTAACCTGTTCACGGCGATATTGCTCTATAGTGAATTATAGCAGCACGTAGGGCACCGCCACCGCCGTGGTGCCTGAAGCTGGGTAAACCGCCGTGTACAATCCCGACCTTGACGACGTCCACCTTCTTGCCCTACGTTCACCCTCGGCTAGCAGGACCCGTCTCCTATCCAAGATGCCGATACGACGACATGATGCCCATATATCTAAGTAACTTGTTATCAAACTTTGTGTTGCAATCTCATATGTTAACTCTGTGTGTGTTCCATTGTCTGCCACTTTATAAAGAGAGAGTGCATTTGTGAAACCTTGAACCCCGGTCCATTTTTTAATCATAAGAAACACCTTTCCAACACCATATACCACTTTTCCATTTTCAGCCATCATTAAATCCGAAAATACAAAAATACTTTTCATCTTGCATACATCATTAAAAAACCCAAAAATATCATTTACCATTGCATCCACCATCATTGCATATTTATTTCCTGTTTGCATTGCATAACTATCTTGATATCATTCTTACACCTTGTGCTTGACAACCACAGGTGAGGTTGAGGACCAAAACATTTAACTTTGTTTTGTAGGTAACCAAAAGAAGGATAAGAAGATATATCTTCACTACAGATTCCCCGAGAGTTCGATATTAAACCCTCGAGTCACCCCTCGTGGGGAAAACTGTCTTCCACTACTACACACTCTGCACTTGGAGTCTCAACCTAACCCATTTACTTTTCACGCAGGTACCACGCGAAGGGGCTAGCAACTGTTTTCTGGCACCATTGTGGGGTAACTACGTGAAGGGCCATCAAGACTGTTTTCTGGCGCTGTTGCCGGGGAGCGAAGAAGCAACACCGCATCAAGATTCCCTCGTCAGCTACGCGCCCATCATAGTAGCATCATTAGGTATCAAGACTGTTTTCTGGCGCCGTTGCCGGGGAATCATAGCTGAGAGATTTATCCAAGGGTGTGCATCATCGCATTCATCTCACAACAAAGTCAACTTCACCAACTTGTGCTAACACCTAAGCTTGGGGAGGTTGCACCTACGTGAGCACCATCTTATCCATCTTTACTTACAAAGCAATTTATTTGTTTTGTTAGTGTCATTGCATATCATATTCCGCTTGCATATTTATTTTCAGTTTTGCATAAAAAATAAAAAATACAAAAAAACTTGCTAAAATGGAGAAACGAACCTTTTGGCCATTTAGTGTTAAGAACTTTCCCCAAGATATGAATATCCCTGTTGAGAAATGTGTTGTAGATCCTAATATCGTGAAAGTGATTTATGAACACCGTTTTTATGGGAAACCTAAAGAAGATCCTATACCACATCTTAAGAAGTTTGATGAAAGGTGCAAAATGTTAAACTTGAGCCATGCTAATGTTAAAATTAAGCTTTTTCCTTACTCCCTAGGTGGAAAAGCCTTAGATTGGATATTAAGATGGCCACCTGGAAATTTTAGCACTTGGTTTAATTTAAAAGCTGCTTTCATTGAAAGATTTTGTTCCATTGAAAAGATTTGTAACCTAAGACAAGTACTTATCACCTTTAAACAAGAAGAGGATGAACCTCTAGTGAAAACATGGGAAAGGTTTAGAGGCATAGCTTTTGGAATGGAACATGGTCTTAGAGATTGGATGCTCATGCATGTGTTTTATAGAGGTTTGACTGAAGCCTCTAGGGTCTTTTTGGATAATGAATGTGAGGATTCCTTCATGAATACTGCTGCTAATGATACTCACTATTTACTTGATGGCTTGCTTTTGGAAGTAAGAATTAAAGAAAGTTTAGAAAAAGCCCAAGTACCTGAAGATGTCTTTGATGACCGTTATGAAATATTCAACCTATACAATAGAGAAAAGAAAGTTGAGGAAGTTAAAATGCTTAGTGAAGTCAAGGATCCTTTGCTTGACTTAGAAAATTGTAGCTTGCATGAATTAATATCTATCTTACAAAAACTTGCAAGTGATCCTTCCATCAACACTAATCAAGCTCAAGCTGGCTTTGGTTCTTATATTGCTAATCATGTCTTGAAAGAAAAGATTGCTAGGTACAACCAAGAGGCTATGATACCACCTAAGCTTGGGGATATGTGGATTCCTAAGGTACTAGTAACTATTGGAAAAGAGACACACCATGCTATACTTGATCTAGGATCTAGTGTCTCTGTTTTATCTAAAGAACTATATGAAGTGCTTGAATTGAAAAATCTTGAAAAATGCTCCATTGAACTTGCACTTGCTGATGACTCTATTAAACATGCTTTAGGAAAAGTAAGTGATGTTATGGTGGAGTTACATATGACTTTTGTGCCTGTGGATTTTCTAATCATGGATATGGGGAATAAAACCTCTAGTCCTATTATTCTTGGAAGACCTTTTCTTCGTACCACAGGTGCCATCATTGATTCAAAGGAAGGGAATGTGAAGTTTCAGTTCCACACAAGAAGTGCATGGAACACTTCCCAAGGAAGAGGGAACCACCAAAGTTCAAGCTCCCTCATGAGCTTCGTCCACAATAAACAACAAGTAAGAAGCCTAGCTATATGGCTATAAAGAAAGCGCTTTGCGGGAGGCAACCCGGTTATTTTTTGTGTGATTTTCTTTGTGTCCTCTTGCTGTAACAAGAGACTTTGTGTCTAGTTTAGGTTCTGGAATTTTCAATAAAGTGCCAAGTTTTACCCTTTTTGGTTTGAAAAAGTTGCTTATAGCGTTCGGAGATTTTATTCCTGCACGAATCAGTGCACGGTATGATTTTTAATTCTTATTCTGTAACTCCGAATGAGCTCATATTTGAACTGTAGTTGCAACTTTTCATCCTCTGTATGCATGAATTTTTCGGAATTTTTCGAGAAAGTTTGGTAGGGTAGAAAAATACGTTTTGCTGCTGCTGTTTTTCTGGACAGATTCTGTCCCATTTTGTTTGATGCATGCTTTGAGCTTTTAAGTTGAATCTTTTTGATCCAATTGAGTTTATGAGTAGGCATACAACATTATACACTTTCTGGACATCTCATATGAATTTTTGTTCAAGGATTATATGCAGCAAGAAACATATTTGTTTATCACTATTAATGCACCCCACAGAAAAGAAATGGGAGAAACGGTGTTTTGAAGTTTTTTCACAGGGATTGGAGGAGATGCACCAAGAGTTATCCAAGGATGGTGAAGACCATAAGCTTGGGGATGTGAAGACAACCCCACTGGACCTACACACTCTCGGTTTGCGCACGTCCAACTTCTGTTTTTCGATCGAAACACTTTATCGCATAAACTTGGAGCGTCTTTTGTTTTGTTTTGGTTTGATTTGTTTTGAGAGACCACCACACTATCATTTATATATGGGAGAGCTACTGGAAATATGGGTTGAAATATGTTGGATGCTTTTATAAGATTGGGAAAAGGGATGTTTGAGTTGATTTTTAATGATACATATAGTTGCATGATTCATGAGCTTGTTTATGAGTAATAGTTTGCAAATCCTTTTTGAAGAGCTATAACTTATTCATGTTTTGGTGCTGATTGTTATTTTACTTGGTTTAACATGGATTAGTTAGTTCTATGGACACTCATGCATGCATCTAGATGGTCAACTTTCTCCCTTTTGCTAGCCCAAACATTCCAACAAGTCAAAACTTGTTTCCAACACCTTCAACCAAAGTTATTCCAGTGAGTCCACCATATCTACCTACTAGCTATATGCTATTCCGAGTATGTTCATCATGATATTTGTGTTATCTATACCTCTGAATGAAAATGATTATGTTATTGATTGCCATGGGAAAAGTTGGTTATATAGCTCTCACGAACTTGATGCACATTTTACTATCATTGCATAAATAAAACATGACCCATTGTGATTAAGATTATGATGCTAGTGGCTTGATAAATGTCCGAGGTTGGGAGTTAGCCCATATGTGCTGTCACATGCAAAGCTTTCAACATGCTCCATTTAGTTGATATCATGTGCTTTTGTCTATGGATGCCTATCATGGTGAAATAAGGGGAAAAGATTTAGTTTGAATGAGTTTGTATAAATGGTTAGAGAGACGCCTGGGCCGCTAATCTAAGCCATGCATTATTCATGGTGGAAATTTACTTACATGCTATGGTGAATTATCTATGACACACCTTACAATAAAAAGCTATTCCAATGGTAAATAAAAAGGGTGTTGAGGTTTTCATCTTGTTTGTTTGTCTTGTCATTTTGATATGGGCTTGTTCCATATCCTGGGACAAGAGGTACCCCAGTTGACGCTCTTGATGATACTATTATTACTTACAATGATAGATAACTTGAACTTGCTTTTCCCAAGTTGAGTAACTCATGGTGTAGGTACTTGTATTCAAGGGGCATGAGACATCCAACCTTTACTTTGTCAAGCACACTACTCATATTTGCTCTCACATTAAACTATAATCATTCAAGATGCTATGATAGGGGAATGAGAGCTTGACACCAAGTATTACCACATTGCAATCATTAACTTAAGTAGGAGAGTTTGGAGGTTAGATGAAACTTATGCATGCTTTACCTCTACTCACTTATTCATCTTTCCAAAGTGTCCACCAAACATATTCAGATTTTCATCATCACTCTATGGACCACATGTATGCAAAAGTAAGAATGTCCATATTACTTGCTACTATGTTACACTTTGTGAACTATCATTGAACATCCTTGCATTGAATACTTGATATCACTTCATAAACTGTTTTGCATATTGCTACTCCTTTGAAGAATGAATCATTTGACTCTATGTAGCAGTAGCAATCATCTTTGATATCCATTGTTAGTGCTATATTGCAAAGCCCATGTTAGTTTTATCACCTTCATACTCGAGGACGAGTATTGGTTAAGCTTGGGGATGTTGATGCATGTAAAATGCATACATGAACTTTGCACTATATCACACATATTCCAATCATATTTGCATCATATAAGGGTTATATTACTGTTATTTAATGATTTTAGGAAATAAATCAATTGTTTCCTATTTTTATGGAATTAACCCTGCGCAGGCAGAAAACCCTATTTCTTTCCTTTTATGTTTCAGGGACCCAAACGTCGTCCAAAAATTATGGAAAAATACAGGCGTCAGTATTTTGGAAGGAGGAAGACCTCGGAGCGAAGGAAGCAAGCAAACGGAGGCCAGAAGGCGAAAGGGGGTGGCCCACGCGGCCAGGTACTGTGGCCGCGTGGGGCCCACTCATTTGGCCTCGTGGCTCCGCTGCCGTCGATCTTTCGTCCACCGACTCCGTCTTGACCTAAAAACGCCTATAAAAAAGGTCCCCTGGCGTTTCGCGAAGGAGCGCCGCACAAACACAGAAACACCGAAACGGAGATCAGGAGCTGCAGATTGGAGGGGGAAAACTCCGGCGGGGCGCTGCCGGTGTGGTCTCCATCCTCTCCATCGACTTCTCCACCGTCTCCATGATGAAGAGGGAGTAGTCCACCTCTGGACTATGGGTTTGTGGAAGTAACTTATGTATCTCTCCTCTCTTGAGCTTCACTAATTAGTACCGTATGAGCTGCTGAACATGATTACGGTCATATTTGTAATACCTATGTGGTGGATCTTTCTATGAGTTAATATATGTTTGAGATTGCAATGTTTGTTTCAGTTATGAGTATAGATGCATATTATGTACCCCGTTCTTGTCTACTTGTTATGATCAAGCATGTTTATGAGAGCGTGTGTGGGGGAACGTGTGCATTAGTTGGAGTAACGGGGAGTGGTGAGTGCGGTAAGCTGACAACTTAATATCGCGATCCACTTGGGTGTTTACCTTACTTTGTTACCTCACTAGGGATAAAAAAAATACCATGCTGCAAGGGTTGAGGGTGACCAAGCTTCTTCCTGTGACTAGATCCAGCATGTTCTTATTTTCACTTCATGTCATGAAACTTATTGCTATACTCTGAGTCATCTTAATTACTGAGGTGTTATGATTTGGTTCGCATCTTGGTGGAGTATAAGAGAGACTAATAACCAAAAGGTCTCTATGTTAGGACGTGATGCCCATATATCTAAGTAACTTGTTATCAAACTTTGTGTTGCAATCTCATATGTTAACTCTGTGTGTGTTCCATTGTCTGCCACTTTATAAAGAGAGAGTGCATTTGTGAAACCATGAACCCCGGTCCATTTTTAATCATAAGAAACACCTTTCCAACACCATATACCACTTTTCATTTTCAGCCATCATTAAATCCGAAAATACAAAAATACTTTTCATCTTGCATACATCATTAAAAAACCCAAAAATATCATTTACCATTGCATCCACCACCATTGCATATTTATTTCCTGTTTGCATTGCATAACTATCTTGATATCATTCTTACACCTTGTGCTTGACAACCACAGGTGAGGTTGAGGACCAAAACATTTAACTTTGTTTTGTAGGTAACCAAAAGAAGGATAAGAAGATATATCTTCACTACTGATTCCCCGAGAGTTCGATATTAAACCCTCGAGTCACCCCTCGTGGGGAAAACGTCTTCCACTACTACACACTCTGCACTTGGAGTCTCAACCTAACCCATTTACTTTTCACGCAGGTACCACGCGAAGGGGCTAGCAACTGTTTTCTGGCACCATTGTGGGGTAACTACGTGAAGGGCCATCAAGACTGTTTTCTGGCGCCGTTGCCGAGGAGCGAAGATTCCCTCGTCAACTATGCCCCGTCATAGTAGCATCATTGGGTATCAGTTATGCATGCCTGAGTATATAAACGTGCGCAACTTCCACTGGATTCTGCTAATCATTAGAGTTGACGATGGAATCGTTGATGTCATGGACTCATTAAGGAAAGATCCTGACGAGTACATCAGCGTGCAACTAATGCTCCAGAAGTAATTTCAATCATTATCGCTCTATATCGACCTCTTTCTTTCATTTCCTGATATCAAGTAATTAATAACTTCTTTATTCATTTTCTTTGCCGGGCAGGGTTTGGAAACACTTCATCACGGAGGTTACAGGTGATTGGCAATCGGAGCTGCGTTTTATTCCAATGAAGGTAAGTAGTACTATCTAGGTCCGCGCAACTCTTTAATTCTAGTTTCAATACCATTATCATGCTTCATTATTGTTTGATTGAATTCTATTCTCGTACAGTACATCCTGAGGCAGGAACAGGGGACAAATTTATGTGCATACTACATTTGCGAGTGGGTGCGCCTGACGATCAGTGAGTGGCGCAGAGATGTAAGACAACTTGAGGTACATAAACACTATTCACAAATTATTTTATTACCATCAATTGTGTTGAGTTCCGGTCATAATTTCTTTTATGATGATTTGATATATATATACACACAACTCACATATTCATATTGATCTAGATGAAAGGTATGCGGGATGAGCTCATACCAACGAACCGCGTAAAACCAATTCAAGAGGAATTGTCGGGATTTTTGATAACGGAGGTCATACCTGAGGCGGGAGAATTTCATTGCGACTATTAATGCCTCCATGTAATTTGATCATCTCCATGTAATTAAATAGATACCAAATTGTATGTGTATATATATGCATCAACGTGATCTCCATGTAGTATGAACTTTATGTATACAAAAATTTGTTTTTGGCGCATCAATGTGATCTCTCCATACGAAAAGAATTGAATGGAAAACACAAAATCTGAAACCCTAAACCCCTCCTAAACCCAACCCCCTAAACCCTAAATTAACCCTAAATACATTGAAAAGAAAAAAAAGCAGACCAACCGGGACTAAAGGTCCTCCACCCCGCGTGCTCCGCCGTGGCCACGTGGAGGGCCTTTAGTCCCGGCTCGTGGCTAACCGGGACTAAGGAGGGGGAGGGGGAGGGGGGGCTTTTAGTCCCGATTTGCTTGTCTCGGTTGGCAAACCGGGACTAAAGGCCCTCTAGAACCAGGACGAAAGGCCCGTTTTCCACTAGTGTTTTGTGACTCTGAGGAGTCCATTCGCCATCTTTTTCATTTCTTGTTCTTTTGCTAAGATGGTTTGGAGGGTTGTACAATTGCTTTCAATATTACTCGACGAACCAATATAACAAATATGTTTGAAAATTGGTTAAATGGTATCGACAAAGTAACTAAGGCTAGTATACGGATTGGGGTCTGCGCTCTTATACAACAAAGTAACATTTGTAGAGTTTGCTAGATAATACTTAGTATTAGGCTACACAAAATCATGTACTGTATTTGAAAAGGCAAAAAGAACTCATATTTTGTATCAACATATGTGTTTTTGTGTATATCATATATGGAAATATATTTCAATTTAAAGTTTGTCGTACATATTTTACATGCATTTTTTTTAAAATGGGAGCATCGCCCCCAGGCTCTGCGCACACGGCTTATTTTTTGCATTAATAAAAATCCATCCAGGTCATAGTTTATTACATAAATCCAAATCACTGATCACACAGCGTAGAAATGAAAATAAGCCAGAAAAACAAAAGCCTAGCCATCTATTCTTCTAGCATGTCACCACCCATTATGGCAGAAGATAGCCCGAACGACCGCCATCATTCGAGTACATCCGGAATCCATATGAACCCGCTGGGCTTCTGGGAGGAGGAGCGACCAAGACTGAATCCAGTGGGTAGCTCTGAGCACAACCTGTAAAAAGTGATGAGTTTGAATTTTTTAAAGACATTCCGGTAATTCCAAATTGCCCAAAGGAAGGCTGATACACCGATGTGAACCCTAACCTTAGTGTCTTTGTTAATACCATTAAGCCAGCTTCCAAACATATTAGAAACGCTGGTTGGAGGGGTTATATTGAAGGTGAAGTGAACAGGTCTCCAAATATTTTTAATAATTTGATAAGATATAAACAAATGTTCTACCGACTCTTCAGTATCGCAAAAAACACATTTTTTACATATGTCCATCTCCTCTTGGCTAAAGTATCCTTAGTTAGCAAGACACACTTATTAAGAAACCATAAGAAGATCTTTATCTTCAATGGGATTCTAAGTTTCCACAAATAGCTATGCAAAAATCTCGTATGTCCATTCATGTACTCCGCATGGACTTGACGGAGAAAGAGCCGCTTGTTGATAATCTCCATTTAAAACAATCAGTCGCATTAGAAATCGTGAACCGCATTCGTCTAGCAACCAGATGCATCCATGCATCCCTTTTATCACATATAAGTGCCCTCCGAAATTGTAAGTTAATTGGAACCATGTTCATAACTTGGGCAACTACAACATTTTTATGCATATGTTTGTACCCAAATTTTGTCAGATTGTTTCGAAGTGTTTCCGTATTTTTGAATTTTGAAAACTATAACAGGAGCGTATGCACCCGGGTGCCAAAGTGAACTTCTGACGTAGAACCTTCTACAACATTTTGACATCTTGGAAGATTTCGATGTGATGTTGAATTTTTTAAATACTGGTTATCAAATTCTCGGAGAGTTCATTTCCATACCCCTTGTTTCAGGACACAACTTGCGAGAATCCAGATGCCCTTTTTGGTTCATTGAAAAATATATTCTCTCCATCTTTATCTTGTGAGCATACATTTCATTTCCTATCCCTTAAATGTGACACTAACTTTTCACTATGTTTAAAGTATTGTCACACTTTAACTCCTTTCCTTTTTTAAGCATAAGGCAAAAACTTTTGTCTATTTCATTAATTAAGAAGAAGATTGTTGCATAGTAGAATGCCCAAATCGGGCGTAAACCAATACACCAAGTGCCAAGCCCACTCTCATCGGCACGACGAAACAACAACAAACACTAATTGCACAAACACAAACCAACAGAGAGACCCACTTTGATATGATTGCTATGTGAGGAGCACACTCGAGACCACCGAGCTATGTGTGGCATGCCAACGCCGCCTTCCGGGGCCGCTGCCCCGACATACCACCACTTCCTCTCGAGTTGCAGCCCCACACGACGAAAGCTGCTTCCAGCCCAAGAACATCCGATCCCAACATGAAGAGTTTCTTATGCTCCGTTTGCTGGAATTGGTACCACCTGTATTTAGTACTTTTACCCCGTAGTTGTAACTATGTGACGGCTTTTACCTCGTTCTACATTTTTGTCAAACTGATAAAGTGATAAGGGACACGGTGTTTTGTCTCATAGGTATAGATACACCCATTACGAAAAAATATTTTAAATGCATTATAAAATGTCGAAAATTTCCAAAAAAATATCGGGTATATATCTGGACATTTATATCCTTACAAAAAGTTTCACACAAAAAGACATTTTCTGGGACGTGTATAAAAAGGACAAAAGATGTATCGTGAAAGCTTATTTTGAAACACCTGAATTTGCCTTTTTATATAGGCCACACAATATGTTTTTTAGCGAAACTTTTTGTGCATACATAAAATGTCTGTATGTACACCCAAATTTTTTGTTTGAAATTTTGAAATAAGATTTTTAAATAGTGAGTGCATCTACACCTACGAGCCGAAACAGATTTCTCAATGATAAGACATAACTAAATGTCAGGATGTTGTGATAGTTGACTAGATGGACCTACTTGTTGAATATATGAACATACATGGTCAAATAGTTAGACAAACCTAGCTACATACCATATAAATTGGTGTTTTCTGTTTACTTGGTGTTTTTAGCCTATATGATGTGATAATTAGATAAACCTAAATACCATAATAACCTCATATTTTCTATTTCATTTTACATTACATTACATTCATACTATGATGAAATTTCCCATCAGTTTTAATGTCAAACGTGGAAGTAACATGGATATGATAGTCGAGGCATGATGATTAATTATTCTGATGAAACATAAATTATTTTACCGAACTTTGAAGTTTCGTTGTAGATTGATATTAAATATAATCGAGGGTTAACTTAAATGAATTTCTTTTTGGCATATCACTAGCACCTTGAAAACCATTAAACTCTTAAACTAACATTGTACCAACAATTCACCACGTGACAAAGTAAGAGCAACAAAAAGATCTCAACCGTTAATTAAATACACATGGTTATATAATTTCCACGTACTTTTTCAGGGGCATATCGATATGGTACATTAGTAGTGCGGTGCGCCTAGTTGCACACATTCGGTGATTTTTTTTTAATTGCATATAATTCAAAACCATTTCAAGAAAACTTGTCATAATATGGTAAATTTTCAACAAATAAACATCTTAGTTGATTTCCTTGTCTATCGCCATGTCATCGATTCCACCTTGTCAAATTGGGGAGAATAAGGCAACAGTGTAAAAGTTGCCACAAGGTCCGCTAGGGGTTGAATTTTGGGGTAAATCCTATCACAAGGTGAAGTGTAATAAACAGAAAAGTGAATACTCCGTGTAATCTATCACGCTTCATTTCACCCCGAAATCTATCTACTCCAAAGGGACCACTCTTTTTTTTAGAAAAAGGGGCAGTCCCAGCCTCTGCATCGATTGATGCATGCGGCTTTTATTATTTATTAAAGAGTAGCAATCCACACAAAGTTATTACATCATGGGTCGCCTAAAGTTGCGACATGAATCAGCCATCTAAAAAACAAAGACAACACAGAATGACACTGCATTAACATGTTATCCTAAGATCAGAACGCCAGCTGAACTGGGAATATAGATCCGACGCGACCGATTCCAGGCGGCTGCACCCAAAATCCATTGCGCCGCGTTTCTCCATTGATTGTAGGTAGGACCACGTACGGATCCAATGAGTAGCCATCGGGATAACCTGCATGAAGAAAGTTTTCTTTGCCCTGTTAAAGATATAATCATTGCGTATGTTCCAAATTGCCCAAAGCAAGGCGCAAACACCAACTCGAATCTGAACCTTTTCTAGTTTGGAGACTCCCCTAAGCCAAGTACCAAACAAATGTGATATATCTTTTGGGGCTTAATATTAAAAGCTATATGAACAATACGCCAAGTCATTCGTGCTAGGGGACATGAGATAAATAAATGTTGGATTGTTTCATCTTGATCACAAAAACAACATTTTTTAGAACCATTCCAATTACGCCTAGCTAGATTATCTTTCGTTAAAATTGCTTTACGGTATAAGAACCACATAAAAATCTTGATTTTTAGCGGTACTTTCATCTTCCAAATGTATTTACGGAGGAACCGTGTATGATCACTCATGAAGGAGCCACTCTGGAAACTATAAAAATTGGAAACTATAAAGGGACCACTCTAAAAATTGGACCATCCGAAGGAGCCACTCTGGAAACTATAAGGTTATAGTATGTGTACCAATCCATACTACTATCTTCTTGGATTGGAGGTATTTCATAGGATATATGTGGGATTCCAATTCTTTGGAATATTTATGAACAACCCGTCTTGGATTAGCCGAGTCGAACTATATCTAAATTTGCATGGACTGCTTTCAATGCCTCAATTCATATGAATCCTACCATCCATTACAGCCACTTTTATACGCTCATTCTTGCAGAATCGACCAGTTTTTTTGTGCTTTTTTCTCCGTTCATCCATATGACTATTCTGCGGGTTTTTTGGTTTTCTGGAATCATGTATTTATACTTGCACTCTTGTTTTATTCCTATGTTTCTCCTATTTCATCGTTTCTTGGTCCTACTGTCCAAACAGGCCCTACGTAGCATTCTATGTTTGTATTTTTTACTATTTCTATATTTCTATTCCTACGACCCAAGGAGGCCCTTGCTCATGCTAAAATTGAGAATTATGCAATGACAGCCAACATATGAAACTGTACTCTTGTCGATACGTATGAATATCAATCTCGAAAAAAAAATGTATGAATATGAAATTGCACGAGACATTCCGCATCCTCCTATGATCAATAGCTAAGCGGAGAGGAGGGAAGACGAGTATGAGATCGAATACAGAACCAGCCACCTGCAAAATAAAATAAAAAAATGAACACAGAACCAGCCCGTACGTAGCGATGGACGATTTGACGTCTCTTTCTGGAGCTTTGAATAGACAAATATGGCTCCTCCCCCGGCCACATTTGCTTCTCTCCTGTGAAATCCATCATCTTGATGTGACATCTCCATACCTCCCACTCGACCTCATTGAATGCGAAGACAAGCTGCTGGCTAGGTGTGCATAGCTAGCCCATGGCCAACAAGAGGACAGGGAAGAGAGATAGACGATGATGATATGAGAGGGAGAGAGAATGTGAAGTGACAACTGAGGTGACGACCTTTTCTGCAATGCGGAAAGAATCGCCATCCTCTCTCCTCTCTCTGCCCCACGAGGTTTGATATCTGCGCTCATGCATGGGTCCCACCCCCTTGTCTCCCCTCCTGCCCTTTACATAGGGCCTATCTTCTTCTTCTACCTCTTGGCTCCTCAGTCTCAGTCCTCACCAACAGCTCAGGCAGCTCTGGTCTGCTGCCTCCTCTATCGAGCTTGCTGTTGCCGAGCAGGCTGTGTTCTCTTCGTGCCTTCTTCTTCCTCCTCCTTCATCGTCTTGTTGGTGAGTACGTGCGTTCTCTGCTTGATCGGGTTGCAGATTTGCGTGCGTTTCCTCTCGATCTTGATCCATGTTCTTTGATTTTTGCACCGTCTGTGCGCCTGATTACGTGCGACGAGCTGCATCTCGAGGGTGTGCGAGTCAAATCTGAGGCAAGCATACATCAGTAAATCTTTCTATTCGGGAATCAAGAACCAATAGCTTTATTCAAGCACGCAATTCCCCCCTTGGTTGATTCAATTTTATTCTTCCCATTTGTTGACTAGGGTTTTTGTGCGTGTGAATTTGTCTTCACTGCACAAGCAACAAAACATGCCTTTGATCTGTACTAGTAGTGCTGCTGTTACTTGTGCTAGCTAGGGTTCCATTAATTCCAACCGTGCGTGTGCGAGTGTGACCGGCCAGAGCTATCCGATTAAGTAATCTCGCCCATCGATCACCCTCACGGTGCAGGTAGCCAGCCTCAGAGTTCTTGCTATATCCCGCAGCTTGTTTCTGTTTTTGCCTTGTCTTGTGTTGATTTTGCATCTCTGCATTTCTGCACATCTCAGGCTGTGTCAGCTCTTTTGCATGGCTGCCAAAGCTCAGCTCAGCTCAGATCTTTAATTAGACATGCTTGTATGTACTGTACTTATGATAGGCGTCAGCTTACCTGAAACCCTAGTCTTGCTGAATCCTCAATTCCTGATAGCCATAGCTAGGATTGATGGATAATGAGCGAGATAGTTGGTAAATAACGCAGGAAACTGACCAGCCCATGGCTACGCTGCTCACTCGTACCATGTTTTCTTGTATTTATTTCAGTAGTTTGACCAATGGTCAAGGCCAGCAATGTGTACTAGTGACTAATGGCATGCCGTGATGGCTCCGGTGTGCAGATCTGAGCTGACAAGCTTGCCACAAGGAGGGACGTCAGCCAGCCGACGGCGATGGACATGTCCGGCGTAAGCGGTCCGGCGGACAGCCCGGGCGGCGGAGGCGTGTCATCGGCGTTGGGTGCGCCGCGGCCCAGCAGGTACGAGTCACAGAAGCGGCGCGACTGGCAGACGTTCGGGCAGTACCTCCGGAACCACCGCCCTCCACTGGAGCTTGCCCGGTGCAGCGGCGCACACGTGCTGGAGTTCCTTCGCTACCTCGACCAGTTCGGCAAGACCAAGGTGCACTCCGCGGGATGCCCCTTCTTCGGCAACCCGAACCCACCGGGTCCCTGCCCGTGCCCGCTCCGGCAGGCGTGGGGCTCCCTGGACGCGCTGGTAGGCCGCCTCCGCGCCGCCTTCGAGGAGCACGGCGGCGCACCCGTGGCCAACCCGTTCGGGGCGCGGGCCATCAGGCTCTACCTCCGCGACATCAGGGACTCCCAGGCCAAGGCGCGCGGGATCGCCTACGAGAAGAAGCGACGGAAGAGGAACCCGGCGTCGAAGCAGAAGACGCGGCAGGTGCATGAGGAGGCGCAGACGGACGTGGTGCGGCACTGCGGCGTGGTGGATCACCCGGCGGCGCACTCACAGTACCTGTTTCCGATGCACGCGCAGTACCTGTTCCAGGGCCACTTCCTTGGTCCGGCGCCCGACGGGGATCCCGCCGGAGCGCTGGAGGGCGGCGTGGTTCACGGCGGAGGGGAGGACATCGTGATGGTCATGGCGGCTGCGGCGGCGGCCGCCGAGGCCCACGCGGCTGGGTGCATGATGCCGCTGCCGCGGTCTGTGTTCAACTAGCCAGCTCGATCGTTCTGATGATCCGTGTAGAAATGATTATGTAGGGCCTAAGTAAGTTAAGTTTGCAGGTTAGTTTTGCTAATGGCAGCGATGCCATGATCGGCATTTGGACACAGCTAGCTCTAGGTTTGTACGCGCCAACTCTTCCTCGGGTAAACAAAACTATTTACTCATTTGGTGAAACTGCGTTGCTTAAGATCGGAGGTAATTAATCTTTGCAATATGTAATGTGAATGGTTCATGGTTGTGTAGGCGAAACTGCATAAAAGCTGGCAGGATCACTCGCCTTGATGAAACCAACCGCTATGTTTGTGTATTGTGTTACTAGATCTTATGGCTGGCTGCTAGTGCGCATAATGTGTGTCCAACTTGGTTGACTGATTAGTCTCAATTATTTTAGCAGCTGGCCTAGAATTAGAAGTTGCACACATGATTTACAGTGGCATTGTAGTCAAATGCATGTTTCACATCGAGTACTTTATTTTTCTTTATATGCACAACGTACAGAAGAAATGATCTACTATGCATTTTACACTTGTTTAAGGGCGTCTCCAATGCTTATTTCTTAAAACGAAATAAGCTGGGCCCTGTGTCAGCAGCTATAGCCGCATACAAATCCCACAATGCTTAATTTCATCTTGGGCTTTAAGGTGGACCCCACGTAATCCATTATTTCTCTCCCAACCGCTGGGGACTCCACCCACGCACGAGCCACGAAGGCATCCAGAACGTGCTAGTTCCTCTTCCCAGACCTTAGTACCTCACCATCGTCTTCTTCCCAAATCTCTTAGAAATTCTACCACCGATGAAGGCCAGAAAGATCCCCAAATCACCAGGCTCGGCGTTGTGGTCATCTGACTCGTCACCTCCGCGCTGGCCGCTGTCCGTCGTGACCCTTATCGCGGTCGTCCTTCCTCAGATCTTCTAGTTCTTTGTCGCATCGATCTGGTAACCACGACGATGAAGCTAGGCATGCTGCCGCCCCGTGCATAGCGTCGCCTGTAGCTCCTGCTCCGCCTCCGGTCGTCCTTCCTCTCGCGCGCCTCCTGCCGCCGGCCATGGCCGCGCCCTACGCAAGCAGCAGCCATCGCTGCTCCCCTCCACCTCGCTCCAGCGCTGATTCTCACCTCTCGCGGGAGAGAAACTAACTTCACCTTCTGTCACGCACACGCACACGCACACGCACACGCACAGTGTAGAGAAGAGAGAGAAATAACCTTTTTTATTCCCTGTGGCCGAGTCTCACCGGTGTGGGCGACCTCAAGAATCTTAAGCCTAAGACCAAGGCTCACAGTGTTTTATTTCCTCCTATGGTCGACTTAGAAGCTTAAGACCGAGACTTATTTCTACATTGGAGACGCCCTAAGTTGTTATGAAGGACGGTAATTTCCTCACGATGGATAAACATTTTGCGTCATATTCAGTACTCATGATCGATCCTCCCGTACGTGTAGTATGTACTATCGCCGATTTTAACAGGCTATTCAATTATCACTTGTTATTGGATGGCCATTATTACCCCACGATGGATCCTATTGCATGCATAAACAATGTAGGAGTACATCATCTTCAGTAGTCGGATTCAATGATCCATCCTCCAGTGTACTGTATCCGATTTTAACAGGCTATTCAATTATTCGTTCGTTCACCAGGAAAGGACAGACACTCGATCGATCGAGTACGTGGGATGATATGCATGAGAGTAAGTTTGATCGGGACAAACGATGGACGTGCGGTGCAAATGCACACCTAGCTTCTAGCCACTCCCACGTACTATCTCAGCTCACTGTGTGTTCTTTAATCCGAGGAGCTAGTGTGTGTTCATCTGCTAATAGCTTAGTGCAGTGCTGTAACCTTCTGAGCTACTCCCTCCGTTCCAAATTAATTGACTTCCATTTGCCCACATGTTGATGCATATAGACATGTTACATGTATAGATACATCAATATTTGGACAAATGGAAGTCAACTAATTTGGAACGGAGGGAGTACTAGCCAGTCACCTTGCGCTGAAACTTGCACAGTGATCTGTTTACTTTCCCGATCCGATGCTTCAGTGGCAGTGTTTTTCTCCTCGACGGCGTATGTTTGTAGCCAGATCGGCGATCTGTTCAATGTGGTCTGTCATAACCACATTGGTGTAACGGTTTTTGGCCGGTTTGCGCTAATGAATCGGTCAATTCACTCCTTCTTTTTTAATAAAATGAGGCCTGTTTTGTTTAAAAAAGTATATTGGTATACCATTTTCATCGGTGTGTGATCTTCATCTTCATGGATCAATATGATTAACGCCATAATGCCAACTTGCCAAGTACTCCATCGACCAGGTAGTGCATAGAATTAATGAAATGGTCTGCCGACTTGCCGTGTATGCATGCTGGGAAGCGGGAACGGATGTGACTCGTGCATGTACTGCTTCCCTGATTTGGCAGTGCGCTGCAGCTTGTGCTAGATCACAGTCAACCGTTCACAAGGCTTGGATGGATTCGTTGACTGACCGCCGTTTGGACAAGAAAACATTTTTTATAAAAGATTCATCCACTAGGTAGGTTATTTCCACCTTTCACGAACGACCTAAAATTAACTAGTCACTTGTGCAAGATCAAGAGCAACCTAGGTGAACTTGGAGATTAATCTGCTGTCATCAAACAGGGTAAGAAGCTTCTCTTTTCCTACTATATTCGACTCGGCATGCAGTTGAATCGATCGCAATCTTTGGAACCTGCAAGTTCGGACGCAGGGAAGACGATGTCGTCGTCTGCGCCACCTGCAGAGGCTGGCTAGGGCTAGCTGCAAATGGATGGATAGCACGCCGAAAAACGAGGAGACGATGCACATCAGACGTCCTCTCAGACGCTGCGGTGTCTCATGTCACTTCACCTCACCTGAGGCGTACCGCCGGAGAAAGCCAGAGTCTGATCTAATAACTTGTCAGGAAAGCGATGTGCTGAAAAAGAAGAAGAAAAGCTCTGTCAATGAGTAGACAGGGGAAGGAAGCAGCGTCGTCAGCAGCAGCGACGCCGGTCTGGATGGGGCGGTGCCTGCCGACGACGTCCGTGACAAGGGCGCCGATGTGACCCCTCGCCGCAGGCAGCGTCCCAGTCCACGTGCCGGCCTCCGTCGCGTCCGCTCCGCTGCTGTAGTGTCGTCGTGTTTGGCTCCATATGTGTCTGCACGTACGACCGGCCGGTGCTCGAAGCTTGACCGGCCATGAATGGAGATCGTCGTCTAGCTCACGCACGTACTCTCTGTTCGATGTCGCAAAAATGAACTACAAGGGAGTCACTGACAACGAAGATTAACCAAATTAGGACGGCCAAAGTGTTAAGCTTCTTTAGCTGGATCGAGGGACGCTCATCGTTGCGAAATTTCGGAAGACGACTCTCCTGCTTCTGTACTACTCCTACTAAACTGAACACCACACTGCAGCGAAGCCGACGCATGTGCGAAGAGCAGCGTCCGGTTTGCGGTAGGAGACGTCCCATCGTTGGCCCTACACGTCAGATCGTTGCATGTCGCGCGCCCGCGTTCACCGGATCTCGCGTACGTGCCACCCACACCCGGTCGACAGAGATACAAGGATGACCCGTCAACGCATACGACATGCAAGATTGTAAAAAATCTGTTACTAGGCGATTAAGCTGGCCACCTCTATCTTGGTTACCAAGCTATCAGCAAGGGCTTTACCTAAGCCTTCGATTATGACCAAACTGGATCTGCATGTGCACGCATCGAGTTCTGTAATGCAGTTTGCCATCTGTGGGAATTTCTTCGGCCTCTTCCAAAATTCTTCCAAACATCTACTGTCTCTATTCCAAATTATTAAATGTTTTAGCTTATTTTTAATTCAGATGTATTTACACGTGTTTCAGTGTGTAGAAATGTTTTAGCTTTTTCTTCTAAGGAGAAAGTATACTGGCTCAAGTGCGACATCTCAGGTTTCTTGCAAACCAGGTGATTAACTTTTTTGGGCTGGTCTAATGGCGACGAAGAAATTATTCTTCCCATATTGTTATTTTTCCATCAAGGATGGTTCAAAGATAATATTCTGGCAGGATAAGTGGTTGGGTACTACCACGCTCCGAGAACAATATCCAGCTTTATACAATATTGTCATTGGACGTCATAAGAGCGATACACTTGCTAAGGTGTTGGAGGATTTTCCTCCAAATCACTACAGGAAAACGGATAGTTGCCTACGGCTAAATGTATGCCGACGGCATTTGTCGGGGCCGTCGGCATATATGGTTGTATGCCTACGGCTTTATAAAAGCCATCGGTATACGTTTGGCCGTCGGCATATACTTTGTATGCCTACGGCATTTTAGAAAAGCTGTCGGCATACGTATGGCCGTCGGCAACTATGTTGTATGCCTACGGCTTTTCAATAAAGCCGTAGGCATATGTTTGGCCGTCGGCATACAAGTCTGCATCCGTTACCAAGCTGACGGCGCCACCTATACGCCGACAGCCACCTTATTTAGGCCGTCGGCATACAACTTTTTTCCCAAATAAATAATCTGTGAGTTTGTATGCCTACGCCTTTTTGTGAAGTATTTTTTTGAAAAATTTGTCAAAACTCAAGTTTATCATTTATCCTATCAACTAATACATATAAAAGGACTCCATGCCATAGGATTTCTTTTTTTTTTACTATCTTTTCACTTTCTTTTATTTTTTTGAAAAAAGGTCAAAATGGTCGCCATGTCTATTCATAGAAAGGGGTCGAATTATTCAAAACTATCGACGTTCTGTGATATAACCACTACTTATGTAACTTAAAATTATTTTTGTAAAAATTTCAGAGCAAACTATCACACACTTGTAGTTCAAATTTGAATTACTTTTGGAAAATAGGCATAAAGTCGTTTAAATAGGCAAAATTAGGTAGAAACCGAGAAAATTCCTAATATTTCTAGATTATCCATCAAATATGGTCTACTTTGTGATATATTTGGATGGGTGCCATTTTGCACCATATTTTTTGTACTTGCTTCACAAAAAATGTCATTTTTGACACTTAAAAAATGAAAAATGATATTTATATAAGTAATTTGAAAAAACTTAGTTCTGCAACATTGTTTGTAATATCAAGATACAGCTATGTGTCAAATATGGGCACATTATCACAAACTATGCCACGGGAATGATCATACCTATGTCATTTGATTCGAAACTTATACATGTTTATAGATGATTGATCTTTTTGTGAAGTAAATTTTTGAAAACTTTGTCAAAACTCAAGTTTATTATTTTTCCTAGCAACTAGTACACATAAAAGGACTCCATGCCAAAGGATTTCTTTTTTTGACTATTTTTCACTTTCTTTTATTTTTTTGAAAAAACGGTCAAAATGACCGCCATGTCTATTCATTGAAAGGGGTCAAATTATTCAAAACTATCGACGGTTCTGTGATATAACCACTACTTGTGTAACTTAAAATTATTTTTGTCAAATTTTCAGAGCAAACTATCACACACTTGTAGTTCAAATTTGAATTACTTTTGAAAAATAGGCATAAAGTCGTTTAAATAGGCAAAATTAGGTAGAAACCGAGAAAATTCCTAATATTTCTTGATTATCCATCAAATATGGTCTACTTTGTGAGATATTTGGATGGGTGCCATTTTGCACCATATTTTTTGTACTTGCTTCACAAAAAATGTCATTTTGACACTTAAAAAAAATGAAAAATGATATTTATATAAGTAATTTGAAAAAACTTAGTTCTGCAACATTGTTTGTAATATCAAGATACAGCTATGTGTCAAATATGGGCACATTATCACAAACTATGCCACGGGAATGATCATACCTATGTCATTTGATTCGAAACTTATACATGTTTATAGATGATTGATCTTTTTGTGAAGTAAATTTTTGAAAACTTTGTCAAAACTCAAGT
This sequence comes from Poa pratensis, assembly GCA_947311845.1. NCBI lineage: Eukaryota > Viridiplantae > Streptophyta > Magnoliopsida > Poales > Poaceae > Poa > Poa pratensis. Next base: position 22,705,896 of record CAMZMU010000033.1, on the reverse strand, counting down.
TTATTATTTTTCCTAGCAACTAGTACACATAAAAGGACTCTATGCCAAAGGATTTCTTTTTTTGACTATTTTTTCACTTTCTTTTATTTTTTTGAAAAAACAGTCAAAATGGCCGCCATGTCTATTCATTGAAAGTGGTCAAATTATTCAAAACTATCGACGGTTCTGTGATATAACCACTACTTGTGTAACTTAAAATTATTTTTGTCAAATTTTCAGAGCAAACTATCACACACTTGTAGTTCAAATTTGAATTACTTTTGGAAAATAGGCATAAAGTCGTTTAAATAGGCAAAATTAGGTAGAAACCGAGAAAATTCCTAATATTTCTGGATTATCCATCAAATATGGTCTACTTTGTGAGATATTTGGATGGGTGCCATTTTGCACCATATTTTTTGTACTTGCTTCACAAAAAAATGTCATTTTTGACACTTAAAAAAAGAAAAATGATATTTAAAAAAAAGATTTTGCAGAGGCCAGCCAGGCCACAACCGGCCCAGCCAGCCCACTACACCAACATGACCCCAAACCCTAACCCCCATTCGCACGCACACAGTCACAGACACCACACACGCCCGACCACCACTCGATCCCCTTCTCCCTTCAGCGCCGCCAGGCACGCTCCGACCGCAGCCGTCGTCCTCTCCTCCCCCCATGGCCGCGTCGGCGTCGGCTTCGGACGGTGAGCCCCAGAAGCAGCGCCTCGACAACGTGGTCGCGGCGGCCGACGCGGCCACGGCGGAGCTCGAGGCCGCGAAGCGCGCGCGGGAGGCGGCGGAGACGGAGCTGCGCGGGAGCCAGGTGCAGGCCTCCATCGCGCCTCGACCATCCAGCCGCCCTAGTCTCCTCCCTCTCCCTCGTCTCCGGCCGCCGCCGCCCAGCGAGCACGGCGTCTGTAGAGTCCGCTCCACGCACGGTTTGCGCGGCGTTGCTCCCGGCGGGCGATAGGGCGACGGCGGCCACCAGGACGCGACGGCGCCGATGCGAGCCACGGAGGGCCGTCGTCGCCTCGCGCTGCAAGGAGGTTCTTCCCCGACGCCAGGCAGGCCGTGGGCGCGCAGGATCCGAAGGCGGGCGTGATGTTGCGTCTTCCCCTAGCTGCGACCTGCTCTTCTGTAAGTTTCCACCGAAATCCCTTCCTATGCGAATCCTAAATTCATGTTTTCCAGTTTAAAAGGGTTGATTGGTTTGTGCCTTTGTGGTGAATTTGATAGCTGCAGGGCTAGATGACTGCTTGGCGTGGTGAATTTGATAGCTGCAGCGCTGATTGGTTTTCCAATTTACAGGGATGTTATTACTGAGGACTTGGTCTGCAAGGAGGAAGAGAAAAAGGACTTTATTCCTTCTTCGGATATTAATGTTCCTCATCAAATATCTCATGCCAACGAACCTGGTATGCCTCTATGGAGTACTTTATTGCTTTTGATTTTACCTAGTGTTCCCAAAATATGTCGCTTGCATCTTTTTTGTAGAAGTTGGAAATATCATGGATCTATCTAGGCTAATCTGTGTACCTCCTAATGCAGCTGAGAATGCTTCTGGTGCTAGTGGAGCTGTTATTTGCATATCACAGAGCACCCCTATTTCTGATGAAGTGAACTCTGATTCTTCACGATTAGAATCATCGTATGCTTTGGATATTCGCATAGCATCTTCCAATACTGAAGCGGCTCAACAAGATAATAAAGAGGAGTTCAATCTACACAATGGTGTCACTGATGGCATCCACACGTGTCATGTCTGAAGCTGCACAGGTTGAGGTATCAAAAAGTGAAAAAATGCAGCTGCCAGACGAAGAAACATCAGCGTTTCAAGATGCACAGCTTAACCGCAAGCGGGAGGTAATGACATTGATGAACACAGATTTAGCTGTGGTAAAGAAGGAGCTGGGAAGAACAATATGTCTCAGCTGGCCAACGAATCTGTTATGGATTATTGCCAGGAACAGGAGCATAACTTCCCACATGTCCTATCTGCAGTTAAATCTCCGAAAGGATATAAAACTTGTCAGGATGAGTTTGTAATAGGATCAGGTAATATTTCAGACCACTTGTTTAGATTAATGTGAGACACTGTCTTGCTTCATTCCATAGCACTCACTCCATTTCACAAATAAGTACATTTTTGGACACTGTTCGAGAGGTTAACTTAGACTACTAGTTTCTTTTGTAGTATACATATAAAACCCAAGAAATTTATAATAATCTGGAATTGCTTTCCGAGATGATCTATGCATATGATATTTAAGTATCAAAAAGTCTATGGTTCAGTATGTCAGCATTGTTAGTCTTTTATTTTGCTACATAAACTTAACTAATTCTTGGCATGAGAATTTTGTTGCCTACAGTATATCCTTACTCCAGTTTTTACATCAGGGATTGGTCGAACTAGTGGGAGCATAGTCATAGGAAACCACATTGCTATGGATGCCCCTGTTACTGCGAAACAAGGGGATATCTTGAGCCCATCTGCAACTGCTGTGCTCAGGAACAGGGAGACCACACATGCTTGTAAAATTGATGCTCCTGAGCTTAGAAGTGATCACTTGTTCGCGATGGATTCATCAGCCAATCCATCAGCACGAAGAGTACAGAGCGTCAGTGGTAAACTGAGGGAGGCAGGACTTTCCGTGGGCAATTCTGATAATAGACTACGTATGGAGCAGGTCCAGCAGGATGATGTACAAGTACTAGATGGTAAGGAACCAATGATCTTTTATATCTTACTCTTATAAAGATCTAAGATGGCGGCTGTCCTTTCACCTATTAAGTACCACACATATAACCATTTACAAGTATTACTACTACTGTGACAATTTTTTCTTGTGAAATTACATGCCTTCGAATTGCCTAGGTCACTTAAGTAGTTGAGCCTTTAGTGCTACTGTTTTAGCTGTTTCTTGAACATTTTTTTTGTTGCTTTTGACAGGTGGATGAAACAATTGCAATTGGTGGCTGAAACTAAATTGTATAGGGGATTACCATTGTTGAGTGTAATCTAGTGTGATTTCCAATGCTGAATCATGTATTTGTAATTAGCCTTTTATTGATTTTTTTTTTTGGTTCTGGTCATCAAATATGCCTACGGCATTGCCGTAGGCATTTTCTCTGCTTGGCCGTCGGCATAGTTATCGTTTGTAGCCACCAGATTGTGCCACGTGGCCGCTGTATGCCTACGGCATTTGCCGTCGGCGTAGATTTAGACGGCGTCAGACGGACGTGATGCACTTTTTTTTGCCGACGGCCAAGCATTGCCGACAGCCAAAGAAAACCGTCGGCATACGTGCCATATGCCGACGGCAATTATATGCCGACGGTTTTTCCTTTGTATGCCGAGGGAGCAAAAGACGACGGCAAAGGCCGTCGGCATACACATTTTGCCGTCGGCATATTATATGCTGACGGCATTTGTGCCTTTGCCGACGGCATTTGGCTGTAGGCATATAGAGTTATTCCTGTAGTGAATGTTGTGTTCCGAATAAATCTTGTTGGTCTCCGTCTAGCTTCTTGGAATGAGCTGCTACAGTGTCTGACTTTGGCCAATCTGACGCAATGGAATGATGAGTTTCGTTGGAATTTACACAACTGTTGTAAATTCTTGGTGGACTCCATGTACAAAGGTTTAATCCAACCGGATGTGCCAATAGCTAATAATAAGAAACTCTAGAAGATAGAGATTCCACTAAAAAAAGATCTTTGCGTGGTATCTTCGTCGAGGGGCAATTCTTACTAAAGATAATCTTGTAAAACGCAATTGGCATGGGAGTAAAACGTGTGTCTTCCGTCACAAGGACGAGAAAATAAAGCACTTATTTTTTGAGTGTAAATTCGCTGGTTCTATATGGTGAATCATCCAGATAGGTTCTACCTTATACCCACCAAAAAATATTGCTAATATCTTTGGCAACTGGCTAAATGGTGTGGATTATAGGTTTAAACAAATTATTAGGATGGCAGCGCTTGCCATTATATGGTCGCTGTGGTTATGAATAATTGACAAGGTTTTTAATCATAAAAATCTTCATTCATGAGCTACACTCCGTTCGTGATCTATGTTACAACGTGTGGAGCATCGAGACCTGTTTACAGATATGTGCATAAAACAGGAGGATATGACGAGTGACTAACTTGGATGGCATCATAATTTGCAGATCGGCCCTCCACCATCATATGCCTTTTTACAATTTCTTATGATGATATATAATGCGTCTTTTATTGCTTTTCATACTACTGAACTTGTGACGGCTATGTGCATCATAATTATGCAAAGACCGGGTGTAATGATTAAATTTTTTAAGTAATAAAGCTCCCGTTATCGGAAAAAATTAACTCATTGTTCATGTTGAAATAGGTAAAATATTTTATAATTTGAAACAGAGAAAGTACACTACATCTAAGTTCATATTTTGATAATATTAAAATATCAGAAACATATTATAATTTAGAACAAAGTGAGTACTATATCAGAAGCAAACCAAAGGGACATGAGTTCACGTCCGGCTGACAAGAGCCGAGCCTTGTCATCTTGCATTTGAGTTTGCCAAAAGAAAATATATATCATGCATTGGAATCATACTCAAATGCATGGGCCTGCAAATGCCGATAGTGTAGACGGCTATCCAGACAAAAGACAAAACATTGGCCTTTAGACGAGGGAGTAAATGCCTAGGTACTGACCTCCACAAACTAGAAAAAGAAAACGTACTGACCTCCTTATTTTTTGGGCAGGGGCTGCATACTCAGATGCCGATCCATATACACTCTCCTTTTCTAATATAAAAATGTTTTACGTATTTTAAATGTGGTACAAGTACGGACTAAAATGGGTGGACATAAATATTAAAACGTGTCCAAACACATATCAATCTAAAAAAAGCTGAAGTATTTTACATTTTATAACGGAGGGAGGGAGTAGATAAATTCCACGGAAAGACGTACTGACTCATCGTCCATCCGTCTAGACGTCTAGTGCTAGCAGCTTTCATGTATCCATCGCACTGGCACTTACTCACTATATCTCAGTATATATCTATCCATCAAAGCAATAGTAGACCTCGTGGTACATTGAAAATTGCAGTGACATTTTGATCCATAGTTTTGTTAGTTGCTGCATAAAACAAAAAAACATTTTTGTTACTAAAAATAGAAAATCATTTTTTACACAACAAAATTGGAAAAGTGTGTTGGGCATTTTGTTTTAAATGATAATATGCACATATGTGCCGAATATGGGCAAATTTTAACAAAGTTTGAAATGGATATGGCCATCGTCCTGGTCATTTTTTGTTCGAAAGCCATTAATGTTCATACCTGATTTCCATTTTTACGAACATTTTTTGTTCAGATGTTTCATATTCCAGGTTTGGTATTTTTCCTGAAAAAAAATGTTCAAGAAGAGAACTATTTGCGCAAATTTTCATATTTTTTGATTTTTTAAAGCTTTCTTTAATGTTTTCTAAAATGGGATCAAAATTGCAAGCTTGACCATTCATAGGTATAGGTAGAATATTTTAATTTTTTTCATGTACAATGTCAGGAATCATAGCAGTTCAGTACCTTATAGTGATTTTGGCAAAAGTTTACGATCAAACTATCAAGCCGTTGTAGTTCAAATTCGGGATAATTTTGGAAAATCGGTAAAAAAATACATCTACAATTGGGAAAATTCTACAAACCTAGTACTTGACCCACGATCTCTACTTTCACTACTAGGAAACATGCTATTAGTGGCGCACCACCAGAACATTCTGTGGAGCACCACCAGGATTTCCTGGTGCGCCACAGAATCGGCGCCACTAAATTACATATTTCTGTGGCGCACGGTGCCGTGCGCCACAGAATTCCTTATTTCTGTGGCGCACGGCTGCTGGTGCGCCACAGAAATATGCTGGCTGGGGGGCACACAGAGACTTTCTGTGGCGCACTGCCCCACGGTGCGCCACAAAAACTTTTACGGTGCGCCACAGAAATAAGAAACAGTAATACACGTTTTTTTTATTTTTGCTGTACAAATACAGATATATACAGGATTTATACAGATTTATACAGAAATACAGGTATATTTGACAGGTATATAAACAGAAACACATTAATCACTATTTCATCACACATATTACTTAGTGTGCCCAAGATACATACAAATAGTTACAAAAGTGCCAAATGTTTACACAATTAGTTTCGATACAAACAAAAGTACATGACTTCACGTTACACATTACAAACCAAGTGTTCACCGCCTAATTAGGATCAAATTTAGTACACATCGGCGATCATGGTTTCGTCTTCTGCTTCAGGGGCGACGGGAACGGTAGAATGCCCCCTTTCGTCCTCCACTCCCTGGTGTCACCTTGCGCCTTTAGTCGTTCTTGTATCTCCCTCTGACTCAACTCTGAAGATGGTTTGGAATCTATATTGGTTAGTGATATACATAGAGTATAATATGTAACCCTACACATGCACTTCTACAAAAAAGTACACACTAGCTAGTAATGCTTATAATACATCCTACCTCTAGGCAAGTGGTAGGACCCTGAGGAGTGAATGACATCGTCCATCATGATCGTTGTTAAATGCAGCTTGATGCGATGGAAGTGGCCTCTATAATCAGAATCGGTCATCTCATCCGCGTCCTTGGTGTATTCCGCGAGACCAGTTGCAAGCCTCGATTTCTCGCAATCCCGGACAAGCCCTTTAAGGTGATAGAGGGCGTACCAGGCGTCCTTCTCGCTGTGATCCCGTTGCTTGATGCAATGGAATGCGGTCCCATGCAAGAACTTGTGTGTGTTGTCGTCCTTGAAAAATTGCGAGTTCTTTTTGAAGTGGCCGCCGTTTTTGGCATAGGCCTCGAGAGCGTCATCGAGAAGAGCCTTTAATCTGCTGTAATCTCTTGGTCGGACTTTATCCCCCGAGTCAAAATAAGTAGCAACGGACCACTGCGGGCCTACGTGGACGAGTGCGCAGTGTTTGTCCCTGCTCAACACAATTGAAGTGGAATGTTGGGCAAAGGATCATGGAAGAAATGTATAAGATGGCATAAGATAGGACGGTGGCTAGCGGATATGTACTTACTCGAAAAAGAAAGGCAGAAGATGGGCGGTCTTGTCCTTGTTGGCCAGGAAGAAACTTGTGAGGTACTCCAGGGCCGCTTCACGTGTCTTTGATCCTGGCGAAAGATGGCTATCGCGCATGTAGTAGGGATCCACTACCGTGACGTGCGGGATAGCATCTCTCCTGATCTTCATCGCCTGATCGAGCGCAAATAGGCGGACCAAGTTATAGTCCATCCGTTTCTCGTGAAACAGGTCGAAGATGTCCTCGTACGCTATAAAGAACACTTCCGCAGGGTCTTGCTGGACGAAGTTCACCATCTCTGGAGGCACCTTGACCGCGAACGCCGGGTAATTCGGCTTCTTCTCTTTAAGAAGCCTCTCCTCAAGAAACATGATACTGTTCTGCAAGGCAATCATTTTGCCTTCTGCAAGACGGGCAGAGTCCTCATCCAATATAGGTTTGCCAGCTTCATGAACTCGCGGGTAGCCCTCCTCATTGAGTGGAACCTTGTCTTCAAGACCCCGGATCTGAGGAGCTGGCTGGCTATTAGAGGCTCTACCTTTTCTCTTCCTGTGCTTCTTTGGCTTCTTCGCCTCTGGGGATAGTGGGGGTGCAGTGAACCCCGCTCTAACAGTTGATTGCAATGTGTTAGGGCTGAAAATTTTACCTGGTTCAGCTTGATCAACGCCGGCATCCGGAGGCGTGAAGTCGGTGAAGGCCAGGCGCTGTGTGCATGAAGCTGGACGATCACGAGCAGGTTGAGATTGGTGGTCGCGGAAGGCTTCTTCATCCACTCGAGGCATGTACATATCATCCGAGGTGGCGCCCGTGTTGATAAAGTCCGCGACGTTTACATCATTGTCGTCGTCGTCGTTGTCAACAAGTTGAGGAGCAACGGCTTTGTCCTAAACATAAACAATATATAGCACATCCGTTGATGGTCGGGAAAGTCTGAAAGTTGGGGAATTCGGAAAGTCAGAACTAACCTTGGATGGTTGCGTTGAAGACATTCCCAACAACTGTGCGTGGCGGTTGGTGGTGGGGATGACCGGCGGCGGTAGCTTCCGGCCGTAGGTTGGGACGACAGGCGGTAGTTTCCGGCCGGCGGTAGCGGCGACCGTCTGTTCCTTCTGGGTGTTGGTGACGGCTGCTTGTGGCGCCGGTTCATCCGCACCATCAATTTTTGTCCGCCTCGACGGGGGCCGAACGATCGGGGCCTGGGGCCTCGAGGTGGCGCCACCGGTGCGCCTAGCCCCAAGAAGAACATTCCCAAGACGAATTTGGGTCTTCGGCCATTCCAGCACCCAACTTCCGCATTCGCCAAGCTTCATGTGTTTATCGGCTCCCTGAGGTTGCTTGGGGGGGTCCATGTCATGGAACTCAGGCAGTACCTCGTTCACAATTACTCTCATCGAGAGCTCATCCATTTTGACGGTGTGGAGATCGCGGGTCAAAGGTTGTGTGATTTTGGCCCTTGCGGCTTCCTTCAACTCGCCGTCGGACCCCACCCTAAGAAAGAGTATGCATTCTGTGTCCTGGGAGTCAAACACATATATAGCGGGCACCATGAGATAAGGCATATATAGTCTCACACACAATTATATATGTTTCACACACACATACTAATTAGTTACCTTGGTGACGGCGTTGAGGTCAGCTAGTGTCGAGACAAGGGCGCCGGTGCCGACGGCCGGCCTATCAACCTCCGGCTCGTGTGCATTATCATTATTCTCCGGCGTTGGTGTAAGGTGCTGCAGGGTAAGGGGCGCCAGCGGGGTCTGCAGGACCGGCGACAGGTTATTGCTGGAGTTGCTGCCGGTGAAGCTGGGCACGTGTATCGGCCCCCGTTGACCTCCCGCATGCCAAGCAGTTATCCCCTCAACCAATGCAGGGGGGAACATACTGTTGAGCTGAGCGGCCACCTTCTCGGCCACTAGCTTGTCCACCACGCTGGAGTCCACCTTCGAGGCCTCTATATCCTCCAGCTTCTTCCTTAGCTCGATAACCTGAAGTTTATCTTTATTCGGCCTCCTCCTCTCCTTTCTCTGGTCGGTGTCCGTGCTGTAGTACTCGGTGAACTTCACGCTCGTACCCAGCCCGCTCACACGGCCAGCTGACGTCGGCGGCTTTGACTTGTCCCTCTTCTTGGTCACGTTCATCGCCCGGTTGAAAGGCGTGTCCCACGGGCCGGCCATAGCCTCATGGGCTAACTTCAACTCATCCTCCTGCGGACAAAGGAAAATAAAGGTGAACCCATGTAGATATAAAAAAAAGGACTTTGAGATATACGCGGTAATTAAGTTTCTTACCAGATTTTTCTCGAAATCCCTCACATCGTCATGGTCGGTACAGAATTCCCCCGTCCCCGGCTTCAGATAGTAGCGGGACCGAACAAAGTTCCTAGTTTGCTCGTCCGCGATGTTATCCCACTGGTTGGGGAGCCCAAGTCTTGCAAGCTCGGCATCCTCCTTGGCCCAAATGGGCTTTTTTCCATCGTAACCGCCGCTTCCCAAACGGTGGTTACCTAAGTTTTTTGCCCGCAGTTCCTTCCCCCACTTGGTCCATGCCGCAGCCTCCGGAGATAACAAGGACGCCTTGAATATATCGAAGTCCTCTTTCTCGATGAAAGGCTCTTTGACACGTATCTCCTCCCAGCTTTGACCCTTCTCAATCTTCTTCTTCACCCGGCTTCTCCAGCTGCTCAACATGGTGTTCATCCTCGTGATGGCGAAGTTGTCCACCACCTTTTCCTTTACATCATCCGGGAAAATGTATCGTTTGTGAACCCTCTTGAGGAGCTCATTGCGCAAACCCTCATTCTGCGGATTCCTGAGGTCAAACGTGTTGATCGTTGTCATTTCCCGGAGGATGCACCCTAGTTGCATGCCGTACCCTTTTGCGATAATCCTAGGCTGCTTTGGCTTGCCACTTTGGGAGACCTCAGTGAAGGTGTCTGTGACATTGCTGACCACTTGCGGTGTCCGGTCCTTCCTCGGCCTCGTCGACTTCCTCCGCTTCTTAGCGGGCGGGTTACTACCACCACCGCCCTCCGTGCGGTCGCCACCGCCCTCCGTATGGTCGCCACCGCCCTCCGTGGTGGTGGCATCTCCATCGGTGCTGGTGGAATCGGTCTCCTCGCCTTCCTCTAACACAAAATCCGCATCGCCGGCACGAGCCAGTGCGTCGGCCTCCCCAGCCACCATCTCATCGTTCATTCCCCAGAACGGCTTGTTAAGTTCTCTAGCTTGGTCTTCGATGCTCATTTGCTTAGAAGGGCCGGCTTGGTCGTCCATGTTTCCACTGCATTAAAAAGAGGAGAAGTAATTAGTACAACAAATATAACAAGAGCTCACTTAATTTAGCACTAAGATACCCCGGCCCATGCATTAGTCGCAATAACCCATATGTCCTATTTTTAGCAAAGTCATGCTAAATTTCACGAAAAAATTTGGCATGACCTTTGCTAAAAATAGGACATATGGAGTACCCGAATTTGCCGGAACGGAAGTTAATCGACGTTCCGGCAATCTCAAGGGCCTCACGGGGTACCTGCAAGCATGTCACAAATATCATGGCCGGCATAGCTGGCCGGCAACAGCATCACATCAACACATTTCCGCCGGCATAGCTGGCCGGCAACAGCATCACAAACAACCACGACACGATGGTCGTGGTTGCACAGAACACATGGTAGTCACGGGAGCTCACCAGGGGCGTCTTCTTGCCTAGCCGCACACACAAGCACCTGTACAACCAAAAAAAGGATCGTGTCAACATGGTTACAAAATTAACAAGGGGAGAAAGTGGATACATACTAACCTAACACAAGATTCAAGAACACACATGATTATCACACACAAGAACACTAAAAATGCAGTAGATGTTTTGCAAGCTCCAATATTTCATATCATGATACTAAAATTCAAACCGAATTCAAATTTGGATCGAATTGTGGTGCAAACCTCACACAAACCCTAACCTAAAACTACCCCTCATCTACCCTATAACCACACTAGTGCCTTGTGTGCACTTGTGGAATGCCGGACACACACGCACACACGCACTGTGGACACACACGCACACACGCCATACTAGTACTAGCTACTTGTGATGACCAAATTTCAAAAATCTCACATGCTTGTGCTAACTACAGCTACTTGTGATGACCAAATTTCACATGCTTGCTGGCTCTACTTGCTGAATTTCTTCCCCAAATCTCACTGCCATCATTTCCTATCGGGGAGGCAAAGTGTCGAACACGTTGCGTGCAGTTTTTGGGAGGGGAAGGAGGAGGAAGAGAGGGAAGCTCACCGGGCAGGGAAGGGGAGGGGGGAGGGAGGCGACGTCGTGGAGGTGTAGCCGGCGTCGGCGTCGTGGAGGGCGGCGCCGGTGTCGGCGTCGTGGAGGCGAGGTCACGGGAGACCAAGCTAGGGCACGGGCACACGGGCACGGCGAGGTCACGGGCGCACGGGCACGGCGAGGGAGCGTGGTGGGCGGCGCTGGAGCACGGCGAGGGAGCGTGGTGGGCGGCGCTGGAGCACGGCGAGGGAGCGTGGTGGCCGGGCGGCGCTGGTCTCCTCTGTGAACAGTTAGCGCGCGCGGGGAAAGAAATTTGGGGAAGAAAGAGAGGCGCGGGGCCAGACCCACCTGTTAGTGGGCGCCAAAATTTCTGTGGCGCACCGTGGTGGGGATGCGCCACAGAATTAAGATAATTCTGTGGCGCATCCAGGGGAGGGATGCGCCACAGAATTAAGAGGGGCAGGGCTGGGCGGGCCCACATGTCTGTGGGCACCAACTTTCTGTGGCGCATCCCCTGTTGAGATGCGCCACAGAATTAGTAAGATTCTGTGGCGCATCCTTAGGGGAGATGCGCCACAGAATTAATTGGCCTGAGACTTAGTGGTTCCTGTGTGCTGTTTCATGTTACACAAACACACAAACACAATGTATTTGGTACATATATTTTAGTTCATTGAATATATATATATATGGTCTTGCATTGTCTCACACACAATGTCATACATATTCATTGAATAAATATATATAGTTGCATTTTCACACACACATACATATTTAGCTTCTCTTCTTTCCCTTCTTCACGTTTGAAAACTTTAGGCCGGTGACCTTGAGATTTCTTCGCGTGAACGGACAACCTATCCTAGGTAGGGAGGTCTTCCTTGTTTGTGTACTAGTAGTAGGCATGTCGAAGAACTTGTCGAATTCCTCCTCGATCTTTGGCTCGTTGTCCAATTCTTGCTCGGTGGCGCCTCCTTCCATTCCGATGATGCTCCTCTTGCCCCTCCTCACGACAACACGGCTAGGCTTTGACGGGTCGGTAATGAAGAAGCATTGCTCAACTTGGCTAGCGAGTACCCATGGCTCATTTTTCGCGGAGGCGTTCTTCGATTTGGCATCGGGTATAACCATGGTGGTGAAATACCGGCCTTCTTTGACGACGTCCTTGGCCCATCTTACATGGAACATTGGCACCAACTCTCCACAGTAGTTGAGCTCCCATATCTCCTCAATCCTTCCGAAGTATCTTTCCTTGACAGTAGCCTCCTCATCGCCGTAGGATAGCATAGTTACTCCTGAGTTTTGATATTCCGACTTCTTGTCCTTTTCCTCGGTGCAGAATCTGTAGCCGTTGATGTCGTACGTCTGATAGGTCTTTACGTTGTGACCGGGACCGCGTGATAAGGAGAATATGAGTTTTTCATCTTCTGTAGATGGCACTTTACTTTGTGCTAGCTCCATTTGCTTTTTCTTGAACCAACGCGTGAAGCTGGAGTTGTGCTCTCTGGTTACGTCTCCCTTCTTCCTCGGTCGGCCCAGTTTGATGAAATGTTGCTCGAGTAAGCATTTGTGCTCTTCCACACAAGTTTCGATCAACTGTAAGTGTTGAAGCGCGACACGGTGAGCCCTGTCGTAGTCGTCCTTTCGACCCTGCATGCTGACAAAGATTGAGTTGCTGCCCTCTCGGTGACCGTATCCATTGAGCCTGCCGAAGTGTTTCCTCGTGGGCAGACCTACATCCTGGTTCTCGGTGCTTAGATAATTCTGGCAGAAGGAGATGCACTCGTAGGTTAGAAAGCCCTTGGCCATGCTTGCGTCTGGATGGGACCTGTTGCGGACGTATCCTTTCATGACACCGTTCATCCTTTCGAACGGCATCATGTAGTGCATGAACATTGGCCCGAGCTGCCTGATGTCATCAACGACATGGAGAAGGAGATGCACGCAGATATCAAAGAATGCTGGCGGGAAGTAAATCTCGAGCTCGCATAGTATCAGCACGATCTCTTCCTGTAGCCTGTCGAGCTGCTTCACGCCGATCGACTTCCTGTTGATGACGTCGAAAAAGTTGCAAAGGGCAAGCAGCGTATCACGGACGTGCTCTTCCATTATCCCTCGAATCGCAACGGGAAGTATCTGCGTCAACAGCACGTGACAGTCGTGAGACTTCATCCCGCTAAACCTCTTCTTCGTTCCGTCCAGATATCTGCTTATCTGCCCCGCGTAACCATGAGGAAATTTGACTCCTAGGAGACACATGTAGAATTGCTCGAGCTCCTTCGGACTCATAGTGAAGCATGTAGCGGGAAGCACCAAAGTGTTCTTCTTTACCCTTTTGCGACGACCTTGAGTCCCTTCCGTCTGATCATCATCATCATCATCGTCATCGCTGTCGGGAGCGTGAAGATCTTTCCTGACACCAAGCCATTTCAGATCGTATCTTGCTTTCGTCCCATCCTTGCCCTTTTCCGGCATGTTGGAAAGAGTGCCAAGCAGAGCCTCGGTGACATTCTTCGTAATGTGCATCATATCGAGGCTATGTGGCGTCTTGAGGACCTTCCAGTAGGGCAAGTCGTGGAAAACAGCCCTCGCTTTCCATACACCCAGCAGCGGATCTACCTTCGGTCGTTTCTTTCCCGGCGCAGGGCACTCGTTCCAATTCTTCAACAGCTCGTCGATTTCTGTGCCGCTCCTCGGCCTCGGGGCTTCTTCGGGCTCCTCCTTACCATTGAACAGGTCACCGCGTTTCCTCCACGGGTGATCCATGCGAAGCCACCTTCGAGCCCCTGGGAACACGGTTTTTGAAGACCCGGGATTCCTTGGTAGCTGGAGATGCGGGGTCTTATCCATGCACCTGACACATGCGCAGAATCCGTGGCCTACCTGGGCCGATACATATGAGCAACCAGGATAGTCCTGCACCGTCGTGAGCAATGCGGCTCTCATGGGGAAATAATCTCCAGTGTAGGCATCCCACGTACGGGCTGGCGTCGCCCACAACGTGGCTAACTCCTCTTGCAACAGCGCGAGATACAGATGTATGTCGACACCTGCTTGTTTCGGCCCCTGAATGAGAATAGTCATGTGTATATACCTTTGCTTCGTGCACAACCACGGGGGAAGGTTGTAAGGCCATACAAACACGGGCCAGGTGCTATGCGTGCTACTCTGGTTGCCGAACGGATTGAGTCCATCGGTGCTCATACCGAGCCTGACGTTCCTTGCGTCGCCTCCGAAATTGGTGACGGCGTCCAACTCTTGCCACTGGCTAGCGTCTGAAGGGTGTGTAAGGATCCTGCCCTTCTCCGGATCTTCTTCGGGCTTCTCCCTTTCCGCGTGCCATTGCATGAGCTTTGCTTCCTTAGGGTCCACGAAGTAACGCTGCAGACGGGGAGTGATAGGAAAGTACCATACCACTTTTTGAGGAACTTTCTTCCCATGGCGCTTGTACCGTCCTTGGCCGCACACCGGACATGTGGTTCTGTCCTCGTACTCGCCCCGATAAATTGCGCAATCATTGATGCAGGCGTGGTATTTAACGTGCGGTAGGTCAAGAGGGCACACGACTTTCTTGGCCTCCTCGATAGTAGTTGGCAATGTGTTCCCCTCGGGAAGACGCTCGTGGAAGAATTTCATGTTCTTGTTGAAGCTCACGTCGGTCCATTTGTTTCCCGACTTCATCTCCAGAGCATCAAGCGTTACTTGCAAGCGCGTATCCTGTGGCCGGCACCCTGGATACAACGGAGTCTTCCCGTCTATCTCCATTTGCGCCAGCTTGGATTTCTCTCTGACGGTCCTCGCCTCCTTGAGGAGCAGTTCTTGAACATGAGAATCCATCAAGGCCGACATTAGCGAGCTCTGCGGCGTGTTCGCGTCTTCTCCACCACCATCTTCTCCTTCATCATGACCATGTCCGTCGGCATCTCCTTCGTCACGATCATCTTGCCCGCCCTCGTCTTCAGGCGCAACATTTGTTGTGGGTGCTTCATCGAAGCCTTCTATGAAACCGCGCACGAGCAGGTGTTGCTCCAATTGTCCGGAATCAGGGTCCACCCATCTCACAAATTTGCAATCCCTACACGGACATCGTATATGGCTCTTGTTGGACCGAATCATTTCCGCCTTCGCTTCTTCCTTGTATTTGTTGATTCGACTGGAGCTCTGCTTTATGACCATGATCGCCTACACGGTATACATATAGAGTATGTGTTATTAAGTCGGAGATGTTCGACGAAAAAAATCGGCATGACTTCCCCTAAAAGTAGGACATATGTGGTGCAAAAATTTACCGAAATGGAAATGAATCAACATTTCGGCAAACATCCATGCACCACGTAGTAGATCTAGATCCATGCACCACATAAGGCAACAACATGGCACAACACACACAAACTTCATGTACACACACATACTCATCCAACAATACTCACGTAGTAGATCTAGATCTATTGCCGAGTCGACGTGACCGTGAACGATGAGAGAGATGTGTGGTGATAGAGAGAAAATAGTGGACAAAAAGAGAGGAGGAGAATATATATGGAGGCTCTCCCCAAGTCCTCACCAATTATATGACAAACAAAGGAGATTTCACAACATATAATGGAGTGTAGAATGGTCAAAATCGCATAGGAGAGAGGAGGAGCTCGAGCTAGATGCAAGGGGGAGAATGAAGAAGGTCACATGTGGGGAAAGTGGGTGTGCCACCTTTTTCTGGAATCTGGCAAAAATTCTGTGGCGCACCGCCGCTGGTGCGCCACAGAAATAGTAGATTCTGTGGCGCATCCATAACGGTGCGCCACAGAATGTTAAATTTCTGTGGCGCACCGCGCACAATGCGCCACAGAATCTACTATTTCTGTGGCGCACCAGCCGCGGTGCGCCACAGAATTTAGTCAGATGGACCAGGTCCAATGATTGGAGGTGGGGCCCACAGACTTTCTGTGGCGCATGTCTTGCGGTGCGCCACAGAATATGTGGATTCTGTGGCGCATGTGCTCGTGGTGCGCCACAGAATTGTTTCTATGGCACACAATTTTTGTGGCGCATTTGCCACCGTGCGCCACAGAATATAATTCTGTGGCGCACCGCTTAGTGGTGCGCCACAGAATCGCATGCTGTCTATAGCATGTTTCCTAGTAGTGTTTGTGCGAAAATTGCAGTGGCCCACATTTGGACTCATATTTTGGTAGTAACTAGAAAAACCATTTTTTGACACTCAAAGTCCAAAAATGGAAAAAACATTTTTTACATCACAAAGTTGGAAAATTATGTTGGTTCCTTCGTTTGAATTGCCAAGAGGCACATGTGTGCCGTATATGGTCAAATTTCAACAAATTATGCCATGGATACGGTCATCGACTTGGTTATTTGGGTTGAAACCATGGATGTACATACATGATAGCATTTTATCTTAAAAATTCCAAATTTCAAGTCTGGTATTTTTCATGACAACCATGTCATGTCACATAAGAGACCTATTTGCGCAAGTTTTCCATTTTTTATTTGTTTAATATTTTCTTTGATGTTTTCAAAATTAGGTCAAAATTACACAGTTAACAAAGGTAAAAAATTCTACGGAGGTACAAAATTGATCGAAACTAAAGTTTTAAAAATGAGGTCAAAATTGGATGCTTGACCATTCATAGGTAGATATCGCATATTTGAATTTTTTTCGTTTAATCTTACTAGGATACCTTTGAATGCTTGTTTGAAGTACAAATAAAGTGGACATAGAGTGTAAGAGCCTCCGGTTTCTGGAATAGGAAGTGTTGAATCATGTGAGGTTGATGGATAGGTATACGAGGACGAACTGGGCATGGTTGGCCAAGCAAAGCCAAATGGGGGAAGTTGTAACGGTTGGGGAAGAACCCAAATTTTGAAAAGCCCGCTTTCGCTCCAAATTTTCATTTGCCATCTTTGATTTTTTTTTTCTTATGTTGCTATCAAATGGCAGCATATGTGCAACTGGGATTTCAAAATTTCAAAAATTCTTTTGAAACGAACTTCACATGTATATGTATGTGTGCTATACATTTCTACGATTTTCACTTCATAAATATTTTATTTGTGAGTTACACAAACAGGGTAAATGTGATTTTTGTGAAACACACAAGTAATCATATTTACTTGCAAAACCCTATAGATGTGCAGTTACATCCATTAATAATTTTAAAAAATCCAGAAATTTTAAAATCTACGAGATGTGATTTCTTTTTAGAAAACTAACTTTCGTGTGTTTAGCTTTATTCCCGATATCCGGTCATACAAGAAGTAAAAGTGATATCAAGTGGTTGGGGTCGTGTGGTTGTCATTGCTCCTATTTTTACTCTTCTATGTATTGCAGCGTTAACACACACCCTCTCTCCCTCCCTCCCTCTCTCCCATTGATTCAGCTAGTTCGTTTCCTGTTTACGAGATCCAGTAGGCTAACATAGATAGAGATGCAGGAGGGAGATGAAGGAGCAGTGGAAACGTACCAGATGCAAGGGCGAGATGCGGCGGCTGAGCACAACGAGGAGAGCGGCGCATCCACCCATGACTATGCCCAAGTGCCAAATGCAAGCGTCATGTACTAAGGTAATTCATGGTTGCCGAACTAAACCTAGGTATCTAGGCACCTAGACAACAAAACAAAAACACGGATCTTGCATTAGAGAGGGGATTTTGATAGTGTAAAACCATTGATTTGAGTTGGTGCTTCGAAAATTCTTTCAAGGAACGAATGAATCCTGTTAGTGTACAGCTTCATTAAATCATAATTTTGTGAAAAGTATTTTTCAGGTTATCGAACCCACAAGAGCAATAAGGTTGGCACTACCAGCCTCGCAACTACGCTGTCAAACACGGTCACATTTGCACCCAAACAGTAGTTTGGAAATAGCCTACTCAATAAGTTCCTAAAGAGAACAATTTATACAAGGGTTTTATAAAGAACAAAAAGATAAAGAATAAAAATTAAACTAAAAAAATTAAAGTAAAGCTGAAAGTAAAGTGACGAAGACTTGAGAGTGAAGAGGGTGTGCATGAGAGAGAATATTAATGCAATGATTAAAACACAGTAAATGATAGCAAGGTCAAAATAAAACACTGAGAAAAAATGTTCTTTAAAAGGGCTATTATGTATGAACATACATGGATTTCAATTCAATGACCAAGACGATGACCATATTCATGTCATACTTGGTGTTAAGTCACCCAAATTGGGCACACTGGTGCGTCTTGGTATAGCAAATATAAGTCTCAAAAGTAGATTTTTTCATGAGAAAATGATTTTCCATTTTCTGGGTGCCTAAACGTAATTTTGTGAAGCAAATAAAAAAAATTAGGCTAAAATGGCAACTGTTAGCACCCATTTTTAGCAAGTAGCTGACTAAACAGGGAACCTGTTTGTAAGACTGGAGAGACCCAGATGGAGCGTCTGGTTCTGAGCCAGGTTCAGGAGGAGCCGGATGGCGAGCCGACTAGATGGGATAAATCTCATCTGTACTAGTCCCACAACTCCACGGCAATCCTCAAGATAATACATAAGCTAACGAGAACATAGTGTCGTTACCCATCAGGCCATCACGGACTAAACATGGGTAAACCATTTCTCAATTTCCCCTTCACTCCCGTAAAGGCACCAACGGTGTCCAGTGTCCACTACTTGCCCAAATCTCTTACTTTCAAATATTCAGATTAACTTTTGAAGGTGCTACAAAGTCTTTGAGCGTTTCTATATAGAAAAAAAACATGCCACGAAGTTTGTATTCAAATGATATGGCCGAATCTTGAAGAATCGATGGTTGTTCTGTAATTGTATAACTTTTCGATAGAATATAGGTAATCTGCTTCTGTCCTCTCAAGTGCTCCCAGGTCTCAGCTAGGGTGGGTAGTCCATTCACCTGCAAAAATAGAACATGAACAGAATATGAGAAGAATTCACAGCTCCCACTCTAAAGTCTAAACTGAATACTTAGAGCAACAACCATTAAAAATTAATAAGAGCATAAATTACTTGGTAGTTTGACATGATGACTCGTGTGGTGGTGGCATATAAAACATGGTTTAATTCTAACTATTTTTATAAACTAGCTAAAAGTATTATTACGAGGGCTATAGAAGCAATAGTAGCATAGGGCAATAAGTTTAACGCACTAGCGGTTTCCTGCTATAGCATGGGCAAGGATTTGAAGAAGCAACTGGGATGTAATGTCGAAATTTATGTAGAACTCCGCTGATATCTTGTATGTATGTTTCAAGTGAAGTTGAGTTGTAAATGTAAGAGAACACTCTAGATGGGAAGCACAAGAGTTACACTGGTGGTTAATATATGTTTTGTTGTTCGAACATGAATGGTGAGGAACTTATGTGCATTTAATGGGAAGGCAATGGTGTATCCATGGAACCCCCCACCCCCCCCCCCCCCCCCCCCCCCCCCCACAAAAAAACACCGAAAGAATGTATAAGTACCATTAACCAGTTGAAGATCGGGATCACCGGATCAGTAAATCATTACACCCAGTCATGATTTTTTTTGTTTGTGAAACACAGTACAAACACAGACGCTCACATATACCAATATACGTGTACACCAGGGGCGGCGCCAGGGGTATTCCCCTGTCTTCCCTGGAATACCCAAGATTTGGCAGCGACAAAAAATGTGTATACATATTTGGCCATACATATTTGGCCCAACCCAGCCCAGCCCAGTAAGGAAGTTTCTCGCTCATGGCCTCAGGCACGCACGCACTGACGCACGAGTCGCACCCTGGTCGCATGACCCCGACCTGGACGCAGAAAAGAAGCGCTGCCGCCCCGCGCCCGTGCGCCACCCGCCGCCGCCAGCTCACCCGACCCCGACCTGGACGCAGAGATGCAGACAGGGACGAGCGACGCCGACGACCCAGCCCGACAGCGCGCCTGCGGCGCCCCGGCCCCGCCCGCCGCCGCCAGACGCCAGGTCGCCTGACCTGGAGATGCAGCCAGGGACGAGCGACGCCGACGGCCCGCAGCGCCACTGCCCCGCCTCCTGCCAGCCCTCGTCCCTCCTCTTCGGCCGAGCGCAACGGTGCACAAGATACGGCCAGCAACGTCCCCCAATTTTTGTGGATTGATTTACTAGTTTGTTTTATTCATATATTAATAGTGTTGTGTTGTTTGGTTCATATACTACATTTAGAGCAAAAAAATTTTTTTGATGGAATACCCAGGCGTCATTTCCTGGCGCCGCCACTGGTGCACACACTCTCGATGGACGCCGGAACCTATTTTAAACAGTTGCAACAGATACCAAATTAGCCAATGTTTTTACTACCATGTCGATATAAAAAAAGCTAACTTACTAAGTTGGTATTACTTCTCGGATTTTCAAAATGAAAACAAAATATCCGGCTCAGTCTAAACAAGCTGGTATAACTTTTTTTTTTGAAAACTAACAAGCTGGTATAACTACTCTACGCAGTGAAGGAAAGACTGAACACATCATCAGCCAGAAGTCCAATCATCATGTTAAAAGTACAGCTTGCTTGAATGCAGAAATGTTTATAGAAAACATTTGAGGCGGGAACAGGTGAGCAGCTGAACAGCTAAGCATTGCTTTACAGGAGATAAATATTGATTGCAAAAGTTAACAAAGAAATTTATTTCTTGAGACCAAATGTAAAAAAAATAAGCCTCGTGCGGTAGATCTTGATACGTCTCCAACGTATCTATAATTTCTGATGTTTCATGCTTGTTTTATGTATCATTGTCACATGTTTTATATGCATTATATATCATTATTATACATTTTCTGGACTAACCTATTAACAAGATGCCACAGTGCCAGTTCCTGTTTTCTGCTGTTTTTGGTTCCAGAAAAGCTGTTCGGGCAATATTCTCGGAATTCGACGAAACAAAAGCCAAACCTCCTATTTTTCCGAGGGACACACGGAGCCAGAAGGGCAAGCCAGGGGGAGGCCCACGGCCTCCAAACCACATGGCGGCGCGGCGAGGAGAGAGAGTGCGCCGCCTGGTGGTTTGGCCCACTCGGGACTCCACCGACGTTGCCCCTTCGCCTATTTAGTCACCCCGACGCGAAAACCCTAAATATATATCTAATACTCCAGAAAGACTTCCGCAGCGCCGCCGCCATCGCGAGACCTCGTTTCGGGGGTCAGAAGTTCCTGTTCTGGCACCCTGCCGGGACGGGGATTGACCCCCGGAGCCATCTCCATCGACTCCACCGCCTCCACTTCGACTCCATGATGGTTTGTGAGTAGTTCCCCCATGGACTACGGGTTCTTGGCTGTAGCTAGTTGGTACTCTCTCTCCCATGTACTTCAATACAATGATCTCATGAGCTGCCTTACATGATTGAGATCCATATGATGTAATTGGTGTTGTGTTTGTTGGGATCCGATGAATTGTTACATTATGATCAGATTGTTCATCATATTATCATACTATTGTTTATTTAAGATCTTGCATGCTCTCCGGTACTTGTGGTTACCCTGATCAAGTAGTTGCTTGTATCTCCAAGAGGGAGTATTTATGCTAGATAGTTGGGTTCAGCCTCTATTTAACCTGGGATAGTGACAGCAAGTTCTAAGGTTGTAGATGTGTTGTTGCCACTAGGGGTAAAACAGCAATGCTTTGTCTAAGGATGAATGTGTTGTTTACATTATGCACAATACTTAATGCAATAATCTGTTGTTTGCAACTTAATACTGGAAGGGGTGCGGATGCTAACCGGAAGGTGGATTATTTAGGCACAGATGCATGCTGGATAGCGGTCTGTGTACCTTGTCGTAATGCCCAATTAAATACTACAGTAAACCTTATCTTATCATAAGCATGCATTGTCATGCCCTTACAATTATCAATTGCCCAACTGTAATTTGTTCACCCAACACCTGTTATTTGTTTGGAGAGTTACCACTAGTGTAGATAGCTGGGAACCCCGGTCCATTTGTCATCATCATTGCTCTCTGGTCCTATATGTCATTAGAAGTAGTATCAACTATTTTCTGGTGCCATTGCCTCCGTGTTACTGCTGCTGTGTTACTGTTACTATTGCTCTCATATTACTGCTGCTTTCACATCACCCCTGTTACTAGTGCTTTTCCAGGTGCAGCTGAATTGACAACTCAGTTGTTAAGGCTTATAAGTATTCTTTGTCTCCCCTTGTGTCGAATCAATAAATTTGGGTTTTACTTCCCTCGAAGACTGTTGCGATCCCCTATACTTGTGGGTTATCAAGACTATTTTCTGGCGCCGTTGCCGGGGAGCATAGCTCTACTCATAAGTTCACCTGGGGAGTACACTCTACCTCTCTCTCTGTTTTTATTTTATTTTGTTTTGTCTAGTTTATTTGTGCTTAGTTTATTTTTGTTTAGTTTATTTTTGTCTTGTTTTATTTTTCTTATAAATTCGAAAATCCATAAAAATTTGAAAAACCGAAAAACTAAAAACTGTTGTTATGGAAGAACCCACAACCTATATGGAGCTTATAGAATTATATATGAAGTATAGAGAATCAAAAAAGGGTGAAGTCATGAGTGTGTGTTAGAAAGGTTGAATACAATTGCTAAAATCTTGCTTAAACGCCATGATATAAACTGTTGCTCTAAACAGGATACTAAACATCTTAAATTCCAGTGTAGCTTTAGTGAAGAGTTTTAATTGTGAACTATCATTGGAATAACTATATTCATCTTGGGTTCGAAGAAGTAGAACAATTTGTTTTATTTATGGGAGCCTCTGAGATAGAATCTTTCATGGCTAAAAATTATGAAACTTGTATTGCTTGTAAGGACCTTAAAGATTATGTCTCTTCTATCCTTGATTATTGCATAGAACATTACAGCAATAATCCTTATATCGTTGATTACAAAGAGAGACTCATTAATGCACAAGAATGCACTCACAATTTGCAGGAACCTGTGGAAGAAGAAATTGCTGAACCTGAAAGCTCATTAGATGAAAAAGAGGAGGAGAGTGATGAACAAAAGGAGGAAGAATGGATTAGCTACCCATGCCTACCTTCTAATGAGAGTAACTCTTCATCTCTTACATTATTTGATTGCCCTCCATGCTTACCCAAGGAGGATGAATGTTATGTTCCTGTTGATTCTCTTGAAATTTTTCCTATGAGTAAAACTTGTGAGAATAATTATGCTACTGTTATATATGATAATCCATGCTATTTTGATAAATCTTATGATAATCCTTTATTTGTGGCTGATATCGAAATGCATGGTACTAAAGAGTTTTGCTTAGAAAATGTTTATGATAAAGCTCTAGATGATGGTCCTATGTTACTTGATAATATTGACTGTACCACTAATGAAAATGGGATTGGAGAAGTCTTGACTTTATCTAGGCGTCCCATATATGTTGAGAGTGATCAATCATCTTGTTATAAAATTGTTACATGTGGGTTCGAAATTTTAAATCCCACTATTTGTGAGCTTAATAAAAATATGTGTTTGTAGATCATGAAAAGCATGCTTTGTGTGATAGTTATATTGTTGAGTTTATTCATGATGCTACTGAAAATTACTATGAGAGAGGAAAATATGGTTGTAGAAATTTTCATGGTACTAAAACACCTCTCTATATGCTGAAACTTTTGAAGTTACTCTTGTTTTATCTTCCTATGCTTGTCACTTTGTTCTATATGAATTTATTTGTGTACAAGTTTCCTATGCATAGGAAGTGGGTTAGACTTAAATGTGTTTTGAATTTGCTTCTTGATGCTCCTTTTGCTTCATTTTCTATTTTCATGAGAGCATCATTAAAACTATCAAGCCTAGCTAAAAGGCATTAAAGAAAAGCGCTCTTGGGAGACAACCCATGTGTTATTTCTGTAATTTTTCTTTTGCTTTTTGAGTCAAGGAGCTTGCTTACTTCTGTAACAACTCCTTTGTATCTTTACTTTTTCGAATTGTTGTACCAAGAAGAGCCTTTAATGATTAGATGATGCTAGATTTGGATTCTGCGCAGGGACAGATTTTTAGCTGTCACGAATTTGAGCTTTTCTCCCTGGAGAAAAATCGAAAAATTCTATAAAAAATCACGCATCTTCCTCAGATATGTACGCATCTTTCATTAACTTCACTTTTTCCGATTTGAGCAACGGAAGTACCTCGAAAAAATTCGTCTTTACTGGCTGTTCTGTTTTGACAGATTCTGTCTCTGTTTTTTGCATTGTCTCTTGTGGACTTTAAGTAAGGCTTTCTAGACGTGGAGGGCTGTAGCTAATGTTTTATTGAGTATTGCAATGTGTCACTACAGAACCAAAGTGGATTAATGTTTTTGAGTACTAACCCCTCTAATGAAGTTTATGAGAAGTTTGGTGTGGCAGAAGTTTTCAAGGGTCAAGAGAGAAGGATGATATTGTGATCAAGAAGAGTGAAGAGCCTAAGCTTGGGGATGCCCCCGTGGTCACCCAAGCATATTTCAAGAAGACTCAAGCATCTAAGCTTGGGGATGCCCAAGGCATCCCCTTCTTCATCATCAACTTATCAGGTCATCTCTAGTGAAACTATATTTTAATTCGGTCACATCATATGTGCTGTTCTTGGAGCGTCTTTGTGTTTAGTTTGTTAGTTTTATTCTCTGATCATATCAATGTCGGATCCTATCTATCTTGTTTGGGAGAGAGACACGCTCCGCTTTTTCATTTGAATACTCCTATTCTTCACTTATATTGTTGAGTATTCATTTTCGCACTGTTTAGCTTCTAGCTCTTGGTTTTCATGTATCTCTTGTTCAGAGCTATTAGTTATTTTATAGAAAGTACTTCTTGCTTCACTTATATTTATTTGGAGAGTTGCTTGGTTGATGTGTTGGTCCAGAAATTTTTGCATGTGGTAGTGGTATAATGAAAAACTTGCATAATCTTGTAGATCATTGAACTTTGATAATCTGATTCTTTGCAAACGTTTTGAGGTATTTAGATGGTAAAGCTTGCTGGTTAATTAAGTTAAAATCATTAGTGGATTGTTGTCTTTAAGCTTGTACCGTACTACAAACTCTAAAATTGTTGAAGGTGTAGTTGGACTTGATAGCTTTCCATGTCTGAAAGTTCATTGTAATAACTAAGTTGTGCTGAAGGTCGAGGGATCTAACGGGGTACTTGTGCCGCCGTGAACGGCCCTTCTTGGAGTGAATTTTAATCATGCTCTTAATGTTGAACCTGCTAGTTGTTTGCAATAAACTTGTGAGTTCTTTTTGACTAATGTTAAGCTACGGTTTTTGGCACTTCCACCATCCAAATTTGCTAGCCTCTTCGGTGCTGTGCATTGCCTTCTGCTCACATTGAGAGTTGTGCATACTTCGCCGGTACATCCAACCCCGTGGGAGGACTTCCTCTTGTTCTCCTACACATAAGCCTATACATCTTCCTCAAAACAACCACCATACCTACCTACCACAGCATTTCCATAGCTGTTCCGAGATATATTGCCATGCAACTTCCATTTACATTACATGACTTGTTGTCATTCATCACTTATATATTGCTTTGCATGATTCTATACAGCTGATGTGTGGTTTACCCATGTTACGCTAGATCATTGCATATCCTGCTACACTGGCAGAGGCATACAGTTTCATACATCATGTCTTGTTCGTTATGAGTTATATGTACCAAAAAGTGTGTTGTCATATTAGAATGTTGCCCCTGAAAGTGAAAAGTGCTATGTGGCCATCGAAAAGAGAAACAGAAAAAAATAGAAAAAAGGAAAAAAAAAAAGAAAAAAAGGGGGCAACATTACTATCCTTTATCCACACTTGTGCTCATGTTATAGCACCTGCAGTATTCATAGTCATCATTTGTGCTCATTTAGCACCTATACTCCATGTGAGAGAGTTTTCATGTTCTACTAGTATAACTATGTGGGGAATTTACACTATAGAACTTGGGTTGTATATTCCAATGATGAGCTTCCTCAAAAGTGCTCTAGGTCTTCATGAGCAACCAAGTTGGATGCACCCCCACTAGTTCCATTGGAGAGCTTTCATACACATATAGCTCTATGTGCATCCGTTGCATGGCAATCACTACTCCTTACATAGCTTCGATTATAAGACTTCCTCTTGTCTAATGATCACTTATAGCTTTGTGAGACTTTCTTCCATTGGCCTTCCAAACCCCCATTAATGTTCTCTTTGCCATAACATCCTGGTGCCAATACCAAATGCTTGCGCTCACCGGTTGAGTAGACTTCGAAACAGTTGATTCATGACGTTCATGTTTATGTTTACTTGGCTGAATCCTTCTATGTTATGAAAATTTGCTTGATGCTTGGATTGAAGGATAGAACTTCTACGCTGGATACTTAAACCATCTTTAATGAACCTTGTACGGTTTCATGTCTTTAAAGCGATAGTTCATGAAAACTTTTAGCTTGTTTGACTCTTGCTTTATTATCTCTTATATCAACTATAGACATTTGCTTTGAATGATTTGATCTCAGCTCACATGCCTTACATTATTATTGGATCAAGATTATGTTGGTAGCATGTCACTTCAGAAATTATTTTCTTTTTATCGTTTACCTACTCGAGGACGAGTAGGAACTAAGCTTGGGGATGCTTGATACGTCTCCAACGTATCTATAATTTCTGATGTTTCATGCTTGTTTTATGTATCATTGTCACATGTTTTATATGCATTATATATCATTATTATACATTTTCTGGGACTAACCTATTAACAAGATGCCACAGTGCCAGTTCCTGTTTTCTGCTGTTTTTGGTTCCAGAAAAGCTGTTCGGGCAATATTCTCGGAATTCGACGAAACAAAAGCCAAACCTCCTATTTTTCCGAGGGACACACGGAGCCAGAAGGGCAAGCCAGGGGGAGGCCCACGGCCTCCAAACCACATGGCGGCGCGGCGAGGGAGAGAGTGCGCCGCCTGGTGGTTTGGCCCACTCGGGACTCCACCGACGTTGCCCCTTCGCCTATTTAGTCACCCCGACGCGAAAACCCTAAATATATATCTAATACTCCAGAAAGACTTCCGCAGCGCCGCCGCCATCGCGAGACCTCGTTTCGGGGGTCAGAAGTTCCTGTTCTGGCACCCTGCCGGGACGGGGATTGACCCCCGGAGCCATCTCCATCGACTCCACCGCCTCCACTTCGACTCCATGATGGTTTGTGAGTAGTTCCCCCATGGACTACGGGTTCTTGGCTGTAGCTAGTTGGTACTCTCTCTCCCATGTACTTCAATACAATGATCTCATGAGCTGCCTTACATGATTGAGATCCATATGATGTAATTGGTGTTGTGTTTGTTGGGATCCGATGAATTGTTACATTATGATCAGATTGTTCATCATATTATCATACTATTGTTTATTTAAGATCTTGCATGCTCTCCGGTACTTGTGGTTACCCTGATCAAGTAGTTGCTTGTATCTCCAAGAGGGAGTATTTATGCTAGATAGTTGGGTTCAGCCTCTATTTAACCTGGGATAGTGACAGCAAGTTCTAAGGTTGTAGATGTGTTGTTGCCACTAGGGGTAAAACAGCAATGCTTTGTCTAAGGATGAATGTGTTGTTTACATTATGCACAATACTTAATGCAATAATCTGTTGTTTGCAACTTAATACTGGAAGGGGTGCGGATGCTAACCGGAAGGTGGATTATTTAGGCACAGATGCATGCTGGATAGCGGTCTGTGTACCTTGTCGTAATGCCCAATTAAATACTACAGTAAACCTTATCTTATCATAAGCATGCATTGTCATGCCCTTACAATTATCAATTGCCCAACTGTAATTTGTTCACCCAACACCTGTTATTTGTTTGGAGAGTTACCACTAGTGTAGATAGCTGGGAACCCCGGTCCATTTGTCATCATCATTGCTCTCTGGTCCTATATGTCATTAGAAGTAGTATCAACTATTTTCTGGTGTCATTGCCTCCGTGTTACTGCTGCTGTGTTACTGTTACTATTGCTCTCATATTACTGCTGCTTTCACATCACCCCTGTTACTAGTGCTTTTCCAGGTGCAGCTGAATTGACAACTCAGTTGTTAAGGCTTATAAGTATTCTTTGTCTCCCCTTGTGTCGAATCAATAAATTTGGGTTTTACTTTCCTCGAAGACTGTTGCGATCCCCTATACTTGTGGGTTATCAGATCTAAGGGTCTATATCGTTTAATATAAGATGGAGTAAATACCGGAAAAACTTTGGTGCCATAAAATCACTGAAGCAGCAAGTATACAAGCTTTAGGAAAGAGACGTAAAAATAAATTAGTATGATGAACTCCTTACCTTTTAACTAAATGATCTTCAATCACTTTCTGTTCATCTTCATTGAACATGAACCACTTGTCTTTATTCTTTACTGTGTTTTCTTCGTCAAAATCTGATATAAACATGATAGTACACTAATGACTATTTGTTGCACAGGAGTAAACTGAAAACTTAATTCATAATAAGTGCAACCAAACCTTGGCGCATAATGTTTGTATTATTATTACAATAGCCATCCAGCTTCCAGTATGCGACTCCTTTGTCTAGCCTGATAGGCGTGGTCTTAAGGACGCGTCCCAGCTCTTGTAGTTCTGCCACAGTTGGGAAGAAAAGAAAAATTATCTCAACAAAGCTTCATCCAAAAGCTTGTTAAAAAAAAGCTTCATCCAAAAGGAGACTCGGACCTAGTTGGAGGGTGGATAATTCACCTCCCACGACCGGAATTAGGCTCTATTTTGATATAACTACGATTAAGGTAAATAAAACAGTTTATATTTGAAATGTTAAGATACTAAGTTAAGCATTCTTAGTTAGTTCATATGCTGAAGATTAAACTACCCAACCACTCTCGAAAGATACTAAGTTAAGCATTCTTAGTTAGTTCATATTCTAAGTTAAGCACTAATTATGAAAATAAAATAAACCAAAAATTTGCTAGTAAATGATACATTAAATTGAAAAAATAAACATTAGACAGTCATTAGTAGTCCAAAAGAATTAATAGTCAACACTCTTGATCTTGATGGCCGAACTATGCTTCTGCAAAACTAAATGTGCATCACTCGATGCAGAGGTTGGGGCATTTTCCCATTTCGATTTTTTTTTTTGTCAATGAAAGATCATGTTAGGTTCGAATAAAGGGAAAGCCTCATGCTTACGCCTATTCTAACTTAATACCTATAAACAAGGATGAACTAATTCCATTTCCATTTAAGATAGAATTTTGCATCATATCAAAGGAAACAAAAGGGGATGTCAAATTCTTTGATTGGCATTTTAAACGGGTATATATCCCCTTTAAGTAGGACAAGTTATGACGAATTGATCAATATTAATGCCTAGACCTGACTTTCAGAGCAGTTGCTCTAAGCCTCAGCCTTCGAATGGGTTGATGACTATTTTTCCAAATACAAACTCAAGCTGACACTTATAAAGGTGTAGAAAAGTAAACTATATATGATGTCAGAAGATATATTAAACAAAAGTGCAAGATATCCAACATATTAAGTACTGAACAAATCAACAAAGCTAAACAATTTTTATGCGGGAAGATGTAGACATATCAAGCTGTACTATAACAGACCATTCATTGCTGTCCACTTCTCTGCATTTGCCTCCTTTATTCGAGAAATGATATTTTCAGCTTCCTCATTGTTATTAGTTTCTCCTCCTTCCATTGGTTTAATGAGATATTTCTGTATTTCTTTTAGCTCCTTTTCCTGTTAAACAAGAGAAAACTGCTGTTAATTTATATCAACCAGGTGAATTGACCAAAAAAATGGAGCTTCCCAAGCTAAAATACCTTTTTCGTTGCAGCACGGTTTTTTTCTTTGGCAACAGAATCTCTCTGTTCCCATCTGAACAAAATTAACAATAATTAACATTAGACTACGGTAGTGAAGTGAACTGTTCCAGCAAATACGGTAGTCTTTACTTACTCAGAAGAGAGTGCCTCATCACACAGATAATTCAGCACGTCCAGTTTACAAGAAGGGGTCAAATTATTATATCCTGATGCCCCCTTGTTTAAGCGGGCAAGGGTCAAATATTTTCTTCCTAATGTTGAGTCAGCAATATATTCGCCGACTTTACTAGTCCAGTCATCTCCACATCTTGGATACTCGCAAGACCTAATAACCACAAACAGCCTCATTTAGTTATTTGTTAACTACATGCCATAAACTATATGGAAATACCACTTTGGAGTATACTTACTTGGCTTTGCCTTTGTCTATGATGGACAAGAGATTAATGTGAAGATCTGCAACAACCGAAGGAACCTCCCCGGGTTGGCGACTTCCAATTATGTCTCTAACAATTTGTTCTGGTTGACCCTCCCTTATTTCAAAGATCTAGTTATACCAATTATAATATAGAAAAATATTATCTCTATGAGCAAACAGGCAGTAGAGAAAAGATAAATAATTCACTATGGCAACAGCAGAACCAAGTTTGTTTCTCTCATGAACACACACATGAGAAAGCTCAAGAAAAAACACACGCACACAACCAAAGCAAGAAGACCAACGGCTTTGCCCAGAACACCCTTCCTTGGTAAACACAAATACTACATTTTGGCTGGTGCCCTCAGGGCTGCCTTTTCTCATGAATCTGAATGAAGTATACACACAAGAGCTAAACACTAATGCGCTCACTCACTCACCAGTCACCACTAACTCTATGCACTCACACACTAATTAGCCATGCATGACCTCTTCTCACTCAAGGACCAGGAGCAACACGACCTGCCCCTCCAGTCAAGCATTCAGGCACCAAGACCTATTCTCATGCTACTAGTACTAGCTAACTCATCTAATTCCACTGCTCAATATTTGGGCACGGCACCCCCTAATACGCATACTCTTTTTTTGTTTTTGACACTATCTAATACGCATACTCGGTACTACTGGCTATCCAAACTACATGCAAATTACTCTACCGTGAACACACTTTATAAAAAAAAATGCAAAAGTCTTGCGTTTCGATGCATAGATAGACTAGCAACATGACAAGATTAAATACCTAACAAGATACTGCAGAAATTCAACTATCATCATACTATAAAATAACGTTATTGTGTGCTGTCGATAACTACCTCACCAAATAGGCGGCAGAACTCCAAAAATTGGATGGTAGCACCAACATCTTCAGGCTGCATCTCTATACCTGCAACACAAGGCACGAGATTGCCCCTGGGCAGATCTATATTATCCTCGAGAGCATAAGTGTTCCCATTTCTCAACACGGGTTTATTAGCAGGAGTTTCGAAGACGCTGTCTTTGCGCTTCCTGCCAGGAAGAACCATTCTCCCCGTCGGCGCCTCCCCTTTCTGATTCCTGCCAAACAAAACCAGATAACGAGATCTACCAACAATAACAAAAATCAATAATCACTCGTGACAAGCATCAGCTTCAGATGGCTCACTTGCATGCGCTACAGTTGCAGCGATTCAGGCACTTAGGGCATTCCCAGCTGGTCTCCTCGTTCAACTCCTCATTCGAAAAATCGTACCTTGTTTAACAAATAGAACCATCAAGAAACCAACCCAGATAAGATCTTCAACCACAGCCTTAAGAAAAAGCAGAGAGGAAATTAAGTCACCTATTGTGTATGCATCGCATGCAGTATTTGAGAGCGCACTTGCGCTTCGTCTTGGACCCCCCTTTGCAAGCCGCTCGGGCACCTGTTCTCCTCTGACGGCACTGGGAATAGAGCAACAAAGAAACATAGATGAGGGATTGAGGGCATATACTTAAAACCTATTGGCACAAATACTTTGCCCTAACTTCGAAATAAGATCCAAAACTTGTTATGATCCAGCACTTGTTTGAATCTGGTGGTCCTAATTAACGCGTGCACTACATGGCTCTCATTGGCATATTGTTATCTTAACAATAATCAGATCTAAGAAAATACAGTTGATCAACCGATCTACATGGTCGCCACTGCTCTAGCTCCGCCACTGGATCTAGGTAGATAATATTCTCATGGAGACTAAAAGTTGTACCAAGGATGCATCCACCGGAAGCGAAAGGGAGGAGGAGCTCACTCCTCACCTGGTGACAGTAAAAGGCGACCTCTACAGCGGGGACGCCCTCCCGGCCGGCGCCAACGACGTCCGTTCCCGTGCCGACGGAGTTCGGCTCCAGGCCAGCGCCCAACGCAGCGCCTCCGTCGCTGCCCTCAGCCGTGACCACCGTCTGGGAGGAGATCTCCATGGACGTTCCTTACGAGGTGCTGGAGGATTGAGGAGGAAACGGCGGACGGAAAGTTTTTGCTCGAGGCAGCGCAGAAATGGGAGGGATCGAGATCGAAGTATAAATAAACTGGACATGGGGTGTAAAAGGCTCCGATTTCTGGAATAGGAAAGTATTGAATCATGTGATGTGGATGGATACGAGGATGAACTGGCCATGGAAGGCGCGGCGCGTCCGAGCAAAGACAAATTAGGAAAGTAGTAACGGCTGCTGCGGGGAGAACCCCAAAATTTTGAAAAGCCCGCTTCGCTCCAAATCTTCCCTCGTCTTTGGTTTTCCCTTCTTGGACAATATCGAATGGTGGGGAAAGGCAGCAGATGGGCTACTGGGTTCTCGAAGACTCAATGTATATTTAGATGTGCTGTAAATTTCTCTGATTTTCACTTCATAAATATTTTTGTATGAAATAATATTTTTCTTATATAATCATGTTGCAAAAAAAGTCGTGATATCCAAAAACGACATACGAGAAGCATAAGTGACATTTTGTCTGCTATCACTTGGTCGGGTGATGTGGCTGTCGCCGCTCTTCCTCTTTTTTCTGCACCATGTGCCGAAACTTGACAGAAGATATGTGCTAGTAGGCTTTCAAAATTAAAATAATCATTTGAAATGGACTACATATATGTAGATGTGTGATACATTTATCTGATTTTCACTTGATAAATAATTTTATTTGTGGAGTTCATAAAAACCTTTTATGAATTAGACAACAAAGGTGTGAGTTGTAATACAAAATAATCATGTTTAGTATGAAATCCTATAGATGTCAGTTATATCCATGTACAATTTCTCAAAAATCGAAATGTTTTTCAACCACGAGATGTGAATTTTGGATCTATCCGCTTGACATCCGGTCATAGGAGAAAACATGTGACAATTTCTGGGCGGGTCATGTGAATGTCGCCGCTCTTTCTCTTCTTCCATGCCACGTCACCTTCATCTCTCTCTCTCTCCCCCCTCCCTCCTCTCTCTCTCTCTCTCCCTCTCTCTCTCTCTCTCTCCATGTTGCCTCCCATCTCCAATCGAATCGAGCAATCAAGCATGAGTTGAAAAACTTATTAGCAACACAAAAGAAAAGACTACTGAAAGACCCATAGTGGAGCGGTAAGACTATAATTCTACCCTAGTATGTCTCATTTTCGTATTTGTGTGCTCCTCCCCAGCCCTTCCCGCAAACTCCCTGCCCAACATCTCCACCCATTGTTTCACTCCCTTGCCTACACGCGGGTCACCACGTCGTCCAACCCCGCTCGCAATGGTGGCAGTTGTTTGTTCCAAACTCCGCTACCGCTATCACGCGGGAGCCACCACCCTCCATCTTCGTCGTCATGCACATGGGAAGCTAGAAATAGGGGAAAGGAGACCATCTCGAATCAAAATCAAACCACCCCCTTTCTCACGCAATCGCCTCAAAACCCTAGCCTCCATCTTCCTCCTCCGCCCCTCTCCATTTGTGGCTATTCTTCATAATGGCGCTACTATACATGTCCATGTCTCCAACGACTAACAAGGTGGCTAGAGGATTTGAGGCAGAGCAAAGTTTTACTCGAGGATTTGTGTATCAAAAAATGGAAGGGCATGGAAATCAAAGTATAAATAAATTGGACATCATATGTGAAAGCCATCAAATTGGAGTATGAAAGCTAGAGAGGAGCAACAATGAATTGTCCAGGACCCCAACCAAAACCAGACGGGGAAAAAGGGAAAATATCTAGTGATCCCACGTCTCATATGGTACCATGATACCAGTTCTAGAAACTCAATTTTGAAGTCTCAAAAAATTCTGAAAAAAAATAGTGAGTGTTCACAAGATGTGTTTTTACATTCCCTAAAATTTTCAGAACCAAAATAGAAATACACACATAGAAACAAAAAGAACAAATTGCTATGTGAATAGTTCCATTTTGTGTTTTGTCTTTTTGTGACACTATCTTTTTTGTTTTTATGCGTATACATTGTAGGATTTATCTTTTTTGTTTTTATGCGTATACGTCGAATTTGGTTCTGCGAATTGTAGGAATCGTAAACACACAACTTGTGAACACCCACAATGTTTTTCAGAATTTTTTAAAACTTCAAAATTTGAATTTTTAAGATGTGGTATCATGGTAGCATATGACCTGTGGGATCACTGGATATGTACTCAGGGGAAGAAGTGACTGGCGCAGGAGAGCCCCCAAAATTTGGAAACTTCTACTTCACTCTAATTCTCCTTTGCTTTCTTCCTTTTTTTCTATCAAGATATATAGGGGGGGAAAGCAGCAAAGGCTATTGTGTGGGCTATTGGGCATTCAAAAGTAAAATATACATATACATGTGTAGTTTAATTCCTATATATCTTGATAGCAGGTGCAGGTGCAGAGGTGGTAGCCACCCGCACGAGACACTTCGACACTAAGAGCATCTCTAGTGGCTCCTCTAAACGGGCGTGGAAAGGAGATATGCACGATTAGGAGAGAAAAAAGGTTCCCAGCGGCTCGTGTATATGGGCGTGCACCGTTTCCACGCCCACCCACCTCGGTACCAGGCGTGTATACTTCCACCACCGAGCCACGCTCGTGGAGTGACGAAAGAAGGCAGAGCTCTCGTTCCGCCCCGTACTGGCATATTGCTTGCTCTTTGATCTACACAAATACAATTCGATTTGAAAAGTTGTGTACACGAAATACGTGCGTACTGATGAGTTGGTTCCATTCCCATACTCGGTTTTAAGTTTCATCGATCATAACTTGCCAATTTCGAACCGATGTTCAGAACTTTTTTGGTCGAATTTTGTCAAATTCGTCACACTCGGTTGAAGTTTTGAAAAATCCTTTGACGAGCATGTTCAACTTGATGTTTCTCACAACTTTCGTGTTGAAACTTTTCCATTTCGGTAGACGTATACGGATACATCTTGTACTGAACTTTGTTGTAAGAACTATGTGAAGCAAAAATATTTTATTGATAGCACTGCATTACAAAGACATGGATTACATCACTCATTGCATAAATTAAAACTGGATGAAAAGAAATGGATTACAAAGTTATAACTAGGACATCACTCGTCTCCAAACTTTTGCCACACATGGTCAATTAGATCAAGTTTAAGCTGAGAATGTTCATCGACATTTCTAATCCGGTGAGTCATCTGAATAAAAGAGCTCAGTTGTTCCGCATGAGTACGAGAGACTGTGACTCTTTCTCCCATTGCCTCAAAAGTGCAGCTTTGCTGACCAGTTTCTCGCTCCTCTTCAACTATCATATTGTGCATTATGATACAAGCTTTCATGACATCACCGATTTCTTTACGTTTCCATCCTTTAGCAGGTCCATGAACAATGGCAAAACGGGATTGCAGAACTCCAAAGGCTCGTTCCACATTTTTCCTAGCCCCCTCTTGCTTCTTGGCAAAAGTTTTATGCTTTCTGGTATCTGGAGCTGGTATGCTCTTCACAAATGTTGCCCACCGTGGATAGATACCATCTGCAAGGTAATACCCCATTGTGTACTGAAAATATAGCCGTTGGAAATATAGCCGTTGGAATATAGCCGTTTGAAAATATAGCCGTTGGAATATACACGTCCTGATTTACACGTCCTGATACACGTTCCACTGAAAAACTGGGAGGTGTAAAATTTACCCAGGTGTATATGGACGTGTATATGGAGATATACACGTCCAAATATACACGTTCCACTAGAGATGCTCTAATAAGGTGGCCGCCTCCACACCTAAAGGTGAGTAGTAAAAAACTACATACATAATGTAAATATGCATTTACTAGTTGTATGTATACGAGGCGTGGGGGTCTTCTATAACAAATGTACCACGTAGATCTGTTGAATATCTAGCGGTATTCAACATCCCAACCGAATGAGTAGGTTCGGAAACCACAAATGGAGGCCGAGCAATATGGAGCCCTTTGGTTTGAAAATTTAAAAATCATATTTAGAAGCTCAAATAAATCTAAAAAAACTAGATGTAGACAATGTTGTATTCTACCAACGTGCAAAAATATCAAATCAATATATTTGATATTCTGGTCTACACAAAAAATAACAAATTTGACATTTTTTGGAAGAGTTAAAAATCACACTGTTCACTACTTTCAAATGTCGGACTTTGTTATTTTTGTATAGTCTAAAATACATGATATCTCTAGTCGAGATTTACTTGTTGATGGAATACAAGATTGTCTCCATCTTGTATTGTTTGCAGATTTTTTGATACTTCAGTATATGGTTTTTATTTTATTTTTTAAATATAGTGTTCCATGTAATTCAGCCTCCTTTTGTCCTCTATGAAGAAATAGGCTTTCGCCCCGCTATATTAATATAGCAACCACCCGATACAATACAGAGTCCACTGCTGGGGAAAACAACACAGTCAAGTCCAAAAGAAAAGAAAGAAAAAAAAAGAGAAAACAACGCTGACATCGGCGGATCAACGAAAACGAAAGTGACTCGCAACCGCTGCGTCCTCTCCAGCGTATTCCCACCACGATCCTAGCGCTCTGAATCGCCGCGTACCAAACAACACCTCTAAGAAAGAAAGCGGCGATGACGCCGCTGCTGCCCAGACTGGTCCTAGGGTTTCCCCGGTATGCTCCGAGAAGTAGGGAAGAGGTCCACCCGACACCCTTCAAGAAGGAAGGGTGACACTCTCAAGCGTCACCGCGTCGGTGCCAAAACGGCAGGGATTTCTCCCGACCCCCAAAAAACATATTCCGGACAATATGTAGCGCTCCACCAAACTTACCGCCCACCAACAGACGCCACCTCGGTCTTGAAGTCACCATCGCCGTCTCACCATGGCAAACACTGCGAGGCCAGACTGAGAAGAGACACCATAGACAATGGGTGGCGGTACCACAACCACGCGGGAGGGAACAACCTCCACCGCCATAGGCGGTAGCCGACTGATGGCCCTTAACGTAGTTACCTGCGTTAAAAGAAATGGGTTAGGTTGAGACTCCAAGTGCAGAGTGTATAGTATAGGAAAGACAGTTTTCCCCACGAGGGGTGACTCGAGGGTTTAATATCGAACTCTCGGGGAACCAGTAGTGTAGTTTATCTTCTTATCCTTCTCTTGAGAACCTGCAAACAAAGTAAATTGTTTGTGCCCTCAACCTCACCAAGTGGTTGTCAAGCACAAGGTGTGAGAATGATATGACAAATGCAAAAAGTAATAAATATGCAATGATGGTAAATAAATATGCAAGGATGGTGGAAACAATGATAAATGATATTTTTGGGTTTTATATTGTGAATGCAAGATGTAAAAGTGTTTTTGTATTTTCGGATTTAATAATGGCAGAAAATGTAAAGTGGATAAAAGTTGTTGGAAAGGTGTTTCTTATGATTAAAAATGGACCGGGGTTCATGGTTTCACAAATGCACTCTCTCTTTAATAAAGTGGTAGAT
This sequence comes from Poa pratensis, assembly GCA_947311845.1. Taxonomy (NCBI): domain Eukaryota; kingdom Viridiplantae; phylum Streptophyta; class Magnoliopsida; order Poales; family Poaceae; genus Poa; species Poa pratensis. The sequence goes on along the minus strand of CAMZMU010000033.1, from coordinate 22,667,930 downwards.
AATGGAACACTAGAATTGACATATGAGATTGCAACAAAAAGTTTCATGACAAGTTACTAATTATATGGGCATCACGTCCTAACATAGAGATCTTTTGTTTATTAATCTCTCTTATACTCCACCAAGATGCGAACTAAATCATAACACCTTAGTAATTAAGATAAATCAGAGCATAGCATAAGTTAATGACATGAAGTTAAAATAAGAACATGCTAGATCTAGTCATGGAGTAGTGGCAATGGTCACACCCACATCTCCGGTAGCAAGGTATTTTTCTTTATCCCTAGTGAGGCAACAAAGTAAGGTAAAACCCAAGTGGATCGCGGAACCTGTCACGTTCACCACTAGCCACCCCCCGTTACTCCAACTAATGCACACGTTCCCCCTCACACGCTCTCATAACATGCTTGATCAAACAAGTAAATAAGAACGGGGTACATAATATGCATCTACTTTCATAACTGAAACAAAACCATTGCAATCTCAAACATATATTAACTCATAAAAAGATCCACCACAAAGGTATTACATAGATGACCGTAATCATGTTCAGCAGCTCATACGGTACTAATTAGTGAAGCTCAAGAGAGGAGAGATACATAAGTTACTTCCACAAACCCATAGTCCAGGGGTGGACTACTCCCTCTTCATCATGGAGACGGTGGAGAAGTCGTTGGAGAGATGGAGACCACACCGGCAGCGCCCCGCCGGAGTTTTCCCCCTCCAATCTGCAACTCCAGGTCTCTGTTTCGTGGTTTCTGTGTTTCTGCGGCGCTCCTTTCCGAAGTGCGTCGGGGACTATTTTTATAGTCGTTTTTAGGTCAAGACGGAGGCTCGGGAAAAAAGATCGACGGCAACGGAGCCACGAGGCCCCAGTGATGGGTCCCACGCGGCCAAGGAATCTGGCCGCGTGGGCCCACTCATCTTGGCCCTCGGGCTCCGTTTGTTCGCTTCCTTCGCTCCCACGCTTTGTTCCTTCCAAAAACTGATGCTCGTAAATTTCCAGGTCATTTGGACGTCGTTTGGGTCCCTGAAACATCAAAATATAGAAAATAGGGTTTTCTGCCTGTGCAGGGTTAATTCCAGAAAAATAGGGAAACAATGAAATATTCCCAAAATCAATATAAAACAATGATATAACCCTTATATGATGCAAATATGATTGAAATATAAGTAATATAATGCAAAGTTCATGTATGCATTTTACATGCATCAACATCCCCAAGCTTAACCTATACTCGTCCTCGAGTATGAAGGTGATAAAACTAACATGGACTTTGCAATTTAATACTATCAAAGGATATCAAAGATGATTACTATTGCTACATAGAGTCAAATGATTCATTCTTCAAAGGAATAGCAATATGCAAGATAGATTATGAAGTGATATCAAATATTCAATGTAAGGATGTTCAATGATAATTCACAAAGTGTAACATAGAAGAAAGTACTATGGACCAAATGTATGCATAATGAAAAGTAAAAACATCCTATAATGGTCATAGAGTATTCTTATGAAATCTGAATATAAAAGGTGGACACTTTGGAAAGATAAATAAGTAGAGGTAAAACATGAATAAGTTTCATCTAACTTCCAAATGCTTCTACTTAAGTTAATGTTTGCAATGTGGTATTCATTGGTGTCAGCTCTCATTACCCCTATCATAGCATCTTGAATGGTTAAAGTTTAAAGTGAAAGCAAATATGAGTATGTGCTTGACAAAGTATGGTTGAATGTCTCATGCCCCGTGAATACAGTACCTACACCATGGTGTTACTCAACTTGGTCACAAAAGCAAGTTCAAGTTAAGGTCATTGTAAGTAATATAATAGCATCATCAAGAGCGTCAACTGGGGTACCTCTTGCCTCAGGACATGGAACAAGCCCATGTCAAAATGACAAGACAAACAACAATGAACAATCTCACACTCTTTTATTTACTATTGGTATAGCTTTTTATTATGAGGTGCATCACTGAAGGTTCATATGAATGTAAATTTCCACCATGAATGATGCATGGCTTAGATTAGCGGCCCAGGCGTCTCTCTAGCCATTTATACAAACTCTTAAACTTACTAAGTTTCCACATTTATTTGGCACCATGATAAGCATCCATAAACAAAAGTACATGATATCAACTGAATATAAATAAGTGCATGTTGAAAGCTTGCCATGTGACAGCACATATGGCTAACTCCCAACCAAGACTTTGTCAAGCTCACAACTTCATAATTTTAATCACAATGGTCATGTTTATTAAGTGCAATAAAAGTAAAGTGTGCATCAAGTTCGTGAGAGCTTTTAACCAACTTTTCCCATAACAATCAATAACATAAGCATTTTAATTCAGAAGTATAGATAACACAAATAACATGATAAACATACTCGGAATAGCATAAAGCTAATAGGTAGATATGGTGGACTCACTGGAAAAACTTTGGTTGAAGGTGTTGGAAAACAAGTTTTTACTTGTTGGAATTTTTGGGCTAGCAATAGGGAGAAAGTTGACCATCTAAATGCATGCATAAGTGTCCATAGAACTAATCAATCCATGTTAAACAAAGTAAAGTAACATTCAACATCAAAACATGAATAAAAGATAGCTCTTGATAAAACACTTGCAAATTAATACTCATTAAAAGCACATGAATCATGCAACTATATGTATCTTTTTGAATCAACTCAAACATCCCTTCCCAATATTTTAATAGCATCCAACTTAATTCAACCCAAATTTCCAGTAGCTCTCTCATATATAAATGATAGTGGTGGTCTCAAGAAAATAAAAATCAAACCGAAATAACAAAAAAAATAAAAGACGCTCCAAGTTTATGCGATAAAGTGCATTGATCGAAAAACAGAAGTTAGACGTGTGCAAACCGAGAGTGTGTTGGTCCAGTGGGGTTGTCTTCACATCCCCAAGCTTATGGTCTTCACCATCCTTGGATAGCTCTTGGTGCATCTCCTCTAATCCCTGTGAAAAAACTTCAAAACACCGTTTCTCCCATTTCTTTTCTGTGGGGTGACATTAGTAGTGATAGACAAATAGATTTCTTGCTGCATAAAATCCTTAAACAAAAATTCATATGAATGTCCAGAAAGTGTATAATGTTGTATGCCTACTCATAAACTCAATTGGATCAAAAAGATTCAAGTTAAAAGTTCAAAGAATGCATCAAACAAAATGGGACAGAATCTGTCCAGAAAAACAGCAGCAGCAAAACGTATTTTTCTACCCTACTTAAATGTCGAAAAATCTGAAAAATTCACGTATACAGAGGATGAAAAGTTGCAACTACAGTTCAAATTACAGCTCATTCGGAGTTACAGAATAAAATGAAAAATCAAACCGTGCACAGATTCGTGCAGGAATAAAATCTCCGAATGCAAATAGCAACTTTTTCAAACCAAAATAGGTAAAACTTGGCACTTTATTAAAAATTCCAGAAACAAAACTAAAAACTAAGTCTCTTGTTACAGCAAGAGGACACAAAAAAATCAAAAATAAAAACAACCGGGTTGCCTCCCGTAAAGCGCTTTCTTTATAGCCATGTAGCTAGGCTTCTTACTTGATATTTATTGTGGACGAAGCTCATGAGGGAGCTTGAACTTTGGTGTGTCCCTCTTCCTTGGGAAGTGTTCATGCATAATACCAGGATCCCATGGTGTTCTCAAACCAATCAAAATAATAGTCAAGTTGAACCTAGTTGAGAGAAAAACAAAACACAAAAGTAATAACAACGAAGTCTAACTTTCTTTCTATGCATTGGCATTTTGTATATGAATGAATCACCATAAATAGAAGTTTCCAATGCATATTAACAATATTTACTTGCAGCATATAATTATTAGTAACATAAAGAGGGTTCTTATCACCTCCTCTTTCATAATAGTTGCAAGTAGTAAAATAAATTCAACCATATAACACAGAATCATTCAACTTAGATAATTTAGGCACATAAAGAGGATCATTAAATTTATTATGGAATTCATTAGCATGCTTCCCTCTTTCAAAATAGTTATTAAGATCAATATCAAGTTTAATATCATGTTGCAACAAAGATTTGGAACTAAAGATAATTGCAAACCACATAAGTATTTCTCAACATAAGCAAATTTCTCCTCTATGGTGTAATTAGGAGAATTCAGAAACAAAGTAGGACTCTCATGAGTAAGAGTACATCACAAACAGCAAGTATATCATTTTTATCCTCACATAAATTAGTAACAACTAAACATGGAGGATTATCAATAAGCATAGGACCATCATCTAAAGCATTATCATATAGCATATTTAAGCAACACTCCTCATTATCATCAATAAGTTCACTAGTAGCATTATAAAAGTAAAGGAGCATTATTAGTTTCATCATAATAGCATGGGTTATCATATAGGACCATAGAATTTTCAGTTTGACACTCATCATAACATGGATTCTCATAAATAACAAAAGATTTTTGAGTTTGAGTGCTACTATCAAATGTTGATGGTGAAGTTGGGAGATCCAACTCTTCCCCAAGCTTAGGTTGGAACATATCCATTTCAATCTCCTCTTCACATACTTCCTCTTCAAGCTTATGTTTTCATCATCCTTCCTGCAAAATATTAGTACTTTCCATGGAAGCAAGAATTCTTTACATAAACATTATCACTAAATTCCTTTTTGCAAAGTTGGAGAAGTAGAAATGTGTCCTTTCATTACACGAGCTTCATGACTAGTTGCAAAAAATTATCAATAAGAAAGTCTATCTCATGGGCTGCAACATAAGCAATATATTTCTCAACTTGTTCTATATCATGGCATGCAAATTTATTTTGATAAAGCAATAATAGGATCACTATTATACTTACATTGATAGAGAGAGTGTTTATAGTCTTTTCTAAAGCAGCAAGTTATATTATGTAATTCACAAAACTCAGTGGCCATATCATTGAGATGTTCAAGCAATTCAAGCATTCTATTTCCTTCTTTGGTTGATCGATATTCATAGTAAGCTCCCATAGTTTTGACATAACCTTCCTCCATAGCTTAGCACATATTAAAAACAACACTAGTTTTTATGGATTTTATGTTTTTAGATGAAAACTGAAAATAAAATGATACTAAATAATGCAAACCGAAATAACAAATGCAAAACAAAATGCAAAACTGAAAATAAAATATGCAAACCGAAATATAAATATGATATGCAAGACAATAACAAAACAAAATAAAATGATTTGAAGGTAAAGATGGATAAGATGATGCTCACGTAGGTGCAACCTCCCCAAGCTTAGGTGTTTGCACAAGTTGGTGATGAAGTTGACTTGTTGTGAGATACCTTGGATAAACCTTTCAGCAATGATTCCCCGGCAACGGCGCCAGAAAACTGTCTTGATGGCCCTTGACGTAGTTACCTGCGTCAAAAGAAATGGGTTAGGTTGAGACTCCAAGTGCAGAGTGTATAGTATAGGAAAGACGTTTTCCCCACGAGGGGTGACTCGAGGGTTTAATATCGAACTCTCGGGGAATCAGTAGTGAAAGATTTATCTTCTTATCCTTCTCTTGAAACCTGCAAACAAAGTAAATTGTTTGTGCCCTCAACCTCACCAAGTGGTTGTCAAGCACAAGGTGTGAGAATGATATGATAAAGAAAATGCAAAACAGTAAATAAATATGCAATGATGGTAAATAAATATGCAAGGATGGTGGAAACAATGATGATATTTTTGGGTTTTTATTGTGAATGCAAGATGTAAAAGTGTTTTTGTATTTTCGGATTTTAAATGGCAGAAAATGTAAAGTGGATAAAAGTTGTTGGAAAGGTGTTTCTTATGATTAAAAATGGACCGGGGTTCATGGTTTCACAAATGCACTCTCTCTTTAATAAAGTGGTAGATAATGGAACACTAGAATTGACATATGAGATTGCAACAAAAAGTTCATGACAAGTTACTAATTATATGGGCATCACGTCCTAACATAGAGATCTTTTGTTTATTAATCTCTCTTATACTCCACCAAGATGCGAACTAAATCTAACACCTTAGTAATTAAGATAAATCAGAGCATAGCATAAGTTTAATGACATGAAGTTAAAATAAGAACATGCTAGATCTAGTCATGGAGTAGTGGCAATGGTCACAACCACATCTCCGGTAGCAAGGTGTTTTCTTTATCCCTAGTGAGGCAACAAAGTAAGGTAAAACCCAAGTGGATCGCGGAACAACCTCACGTTCACCGTACTAGCCACCCCCGTTACTCCATCTAATGCACACGTTCCCCCTCACAAGCTCTCATAACAAGTTTGATCAGAACAAGTAAATAAGAACGGGGTACATAATATGCATCTACTTTCATAACTGAAACAAAACCATTGCAATCTCAAACATATATTAACTCATAAAAAGATCCACCACAAAGGTATTATATAGATGACCGTAATCATGTTCAGCAGCTCATACGGTACTAATTAGTGAAGCTCAAGAGAGGAGAGATACATAAGTTACTTCCACAAACCCATAGTCCAGGGGTGGACTACTCCCTCTTCATCATGGAGACGGTGGAGAAGTTGTTGGAGGAGATGGAGACCACACCGGCAGCGCCCCGCCGGAGTTTTCCCCCTCCAATCTGCAACTCCAGGTCTCTGTTTCGTGGTTTCTGTGTTTCTGCGGCGCTCTTTCGAAGTGCGTCGGGGACTATTTTTATAGTCGTTTTTAGGTCAAGACGGAGGCTCGGGAAAAAAGATCGATGGCAACGGAGCCTCGAGGCCCCAGTTGATGGGTCCCACACGGCCAAGGAATCTGGCCGCGTGGGCCCACTCATCTTGGCCCTCGGGCCTCTGTTTGTTCGCTTCCTTCGCTCCCACGTTTGTTCCTTCCAAAAACTGATGCTCGTAAATTTCCAGGTCATTTGGACGTCGTTTGGATCCCTGAAACATCAAAATATAGAAAATAGGGTTTTCTGCCTGTGCAGGGTTAATTCCAGAAAAATAAGGAAACAATGAAATATTCCCAAAATCAATATAAAACAATGATATAACCCTTATATGATGCAAATATGATTGAAATATTAGTAATATAATGCAAAGTTCATGTATGTATTTTTAATGCATCACCGACCGGACACAACAACAAGAGCACACTAGACCGTTGGGGCCGGAGGGTGGCAGCAGCACGGCCGCCTAGAGGACGTCCTCCACCACCACCTGCGGGTGCCGATCGGACGCGGTAGCTGCCCGGCTGGGTCCCATGAGGACCCGTAAAGTCCCCGCCGCCACGCTGCTACACGTAGGCCACGCCACCACTACCCTCTTGACCGACACCATAGGTCCGGTCGGACCCAGACGAGCAGGGGCGGTGTCGTCTCCACCACCCATGTCACGAGGTGTAGCTCGTAGTCAAACCGGAGGCAGCTGCGTCACGTTCGGCCGAGCGTTCCCCGGCCAGCCTCGCTACCAACGGTACCGCCACCGCAGTGTACACCACCTACGGAGCCGCAGGTCACCCCGCCGCCGCACAGACCTCCGCCGCCTGGGAGCACCGCCCGGTGCCGCGCCACCGCGAGGGGAGAGGCAGCTGGCCGCCGCCACCCGGGCCTGGCCCTGCGACGAACGTCGGCGATGGCGGAGGGGGAGGAGGAGAGGGAGGGCCTTAGAAGGAGCGCATTGAGGCCTTTTCCTTGAGATTTTCTGGTAGAAATTTGAATGTGTCGGCACAACGTTTAGCTCGTAGTCCAATGCTTTGAGTTTGTAATCTTTCAGTTTCTGTTAGTCTGGACTGCATCCGGGATGTATTTCAGTATGCAGTGATTGTAATTTGTAAATAAATGAAAGCAATTTGGGCGTGTTTGGTTTCCTGCATTGCCTCCAAACAGGCCCTGGCGATACAAAACTGGGCCGTTTGGTTGCCCGGAAAACGTGTTGGCCCGAGCCCGCACGAACCTTAAAGCACCTCTCAGCCTGGCCCTGGAGGAACAGCCGATTCGGCCGTTTTTCTAGAGGTCTGGGAGAGCTAAATCGAGCGGGGGGGAGGGGAGGGGGGCGGCTGTGCGCGGGATGCAGGCGTGGAGATGGCGGGAGACGAAATATTGGGCCGCCGTCTCACAGCAAAGCTACACTCACCTCCTCCTTTACTCGGTCACCACCTCGAGCAAGAGGATAAGCTCCATTATTTCTGCACCGAGAGAGGCGGCGGCGACAGCGACGGGGACGATTTGGATCTGACCCACAGCAAGGCGGCGAATTTAGATCTTGGGAGGATCCGGCGACGGTGAGGGTGGTGGCGGCAGTGAAGACTGTGTTCTTCAAGAGTGCCAGACTAAGATCTGCCACATCTTCCACGACAACAGCAGCTGAAGACCGTCTTCTCCATGGAGGTAAACACCATAGCACGTAGGTATTGCGTAGAGTAGAGTAGTACTACGTAACTCATGGATGTCGATGGATCTAGGACCCGAGGACGTAGCTTATCGTTCAGGCAGCCGCACTGATAATAGTGATGACGGCCTGGCTGCTATTAGTCCACCATAGAGTTGTTCGTCGCAACTACAAGGACGTAATCAGATACGGACCATTGTTTGCCTGAGACCAAGAGAGGATGGCCAACCTGAACTACATCTACAACAACAATGAGGTTGAGGCTATCAACATGTTGCGAGTGGGTAGAGCCCCTTTTGCGAAGCTAGTGGAGACATTCAGGATCAGAGGGCTGTTACAAGATAGCATACACACCAGTGTGGAAGAACAAGTGGCAATGTTCTTGCATGTTGTTGGACATAACCAGAGGTTTAGAGTGATTCACAGCACTTCCAGAAGATCCAGTGAAACTATTTCGAGTTATTTCAAGCAAGTCCTGTATGCTGTTGGGGAGCTCAGAGGTGAGATGATCAAGCCACCATCAGGACAGACTCCACAGAAGATACGGCAAAGTCAGAGGTGGTATCCATATTTCAAGGTGAGCAGCTCTTATCATATAGGTCATGGCATTCCTTCAGTGTTTTGGATTGTAACATCACATTGTGTTCATGTTTACACGACTGCATAGGTTTTATTGATGGTACTCATGTCACAGCTCGAGTGCCCAGGTCACAGGCTGCTGCTTACAGAGGTAGGAAGCACTTCACCTCTCAGAATGTGCTTGCAGCTGTTGACTTCGACCTGAAGTTCACCTACGTCCTGGCTGGTTGGGAAGGATTTGCTCATGATGCTAGTATCCTGTCTGACAGCATGAGTCGACCTGATGGGATCAACATTCCAGATGGCAAGTTCTAACTAGGAGATGCAGGATACGCATGTAGGCCTGGTGTTCTTCCACCCTTCAGGTGTACCGGGTACCATCTTAATGAGTTCAGCTCTAGGAACTACCCTAGGACCGCCCATGAATTGTTCAACCCGAGACACTCAAGCCCGAGAGTCACAGTGGAGAGAGCTTTTGCCGCTCTGAAGAAAAGATTTAAGATCCTTGATCAGAAGCCATTCCATCCTTTCCGCACCCAAGTCAACCTGGTCCTAGCATGTTGCATTTTGCACAACTGGATCCTTGGATGGGGCATAGATGAGTTCTTCCCTGATGAGGAAGGTGTGATTCTAGATGGGCAAGACTTGGGCCATGGTGTGGAAGCAAATGATCAGAAAGCTGGGAAGGCGCTGAGAGAGGACTGGGCTAACTCTATGTGGGCAAACAGAGGCCCCCTACAGGATCTGATCAAGAAGAAGAAGAAGAAGAAGAAGAAGAAGAAGAAGAAGAAGAAGAAGAAGAAGAAGAAGAAGAAGAAGAGGTAGTAGTAGCTAGGGTTGAAACATTGTCATGCCCGTAAGAACATTCATTTGCTAGTAGCTAGGAGAACTTGTATGTGCTCATAAACTGCTATTTGCTAGTAGCTAGGGTCAAAACTTTGCTATGCCCGTCTAATAACCGCGATGAACTGATTTTATCCATGTTAAGTTCACTACAGCTGGGAAGAGATGACCGGAATCAAGCTCGTTTGGCAACCAAACACTGGGTTTTAACCCTTAAACGCGACAGTTGGCAACCAAACAGCAGAAAATAAAAAACTAGCTCAAGAGAAACGGATCTGGCTGCCTCTTTGTGGGCAACCAAATGGGCTGCAGAACGTGGCTCAGGCCTCGTTTTTCTGTGACAGGCACTGGGGAGACACGGATACAAAAGGCTCAAAAACCATGATGCAGAAAACCAAACACGCCCCTTGTGTTTGTAATTTGTGACTAGCATGTTTTCCAGGCTGCCTAGCGAGCTAGCAAGCCTAACGAGCTAGCAAGCTGGCGTAGCGAGAGGTGCGCGCGGCGCCGCAAACATACGCGGCCATACGCGGCGTACCGCGTAAACATAGCGGCGTATGCGACATACGCGCGGACGCTCGCAGTAGGTACCGTTTGCAGCCTGAGACGGAGGAAGCTATTCGCATAAATTAACGCATGAGAACACATATAGCTTCGCATACAAGATCAGTGTCTATCAGATCGGCAACATTTTGGTGCCCACAACAGACTGATCTTGTTGGAACGAATTCGTCAACATGTTTACTTGGCCCTGGTCAATCTCAAGGGTCTCCATAGACCACTATATTTTACACTAAGGGACCAAATCTATCCAGGAACTCCATCCGATGATACTCTGGCAAGCTAGCTCGAGGACTGGAGAGGAAACTACGTAGGGGTTTTTTTTTTGCGCAAAGGCGAACCAATTTATTGATCATCAACAACGGTAAAAAAATTCTAAAAGTAATAAAAATTATAAATAGTTCTCGGACCACCTAGCGATGACTACAAACACTGAAGCGAGCCGAAGGCGCGCCGCCGTCCTCACCCCTCCCTCATCGGAGCCGGGTAAAACTTGTCGTAGTAGAGCTTGTTGTAGTAGACAGACGGAAAATCGTCGTGCTAAGGCCACAAGGGACTAGCGCATCAGAGCAGTAACCACCGCCAATGATTCCAACTATAGATCGGAACAACCAGACCTACAACCACACGGACGAACACAAAAACGGAATGGATCCCAGGGGATCCGCCGGACACATGACTTCACGCGCCCTCCGCTGGCGCTAGACGCACCATCGGAGCGACGATAGGATGGGAGACCTTATTCTGACTTTAAGAAGTAGCCGTCGCCTCACCATATTAAAGAAGACACTGAAAAACCTAAACAAAGGACGGGAACTCTCCCGACGACGAGAGGCCATGATCCACCACGCCTCCAAGGCCCTAAGGCCACCGGAGACGGAGCGGACCGGCGGCGCCGCCGGCGAGGGGGACGGAACCCTAGAGGGGTTTTTTACAATCACCGGCGGCGTCTCTCTCCTACTGCCTCCGTACGTACTGATTCGTACTACTAGCAAGAAAGTTGACGATCAACGTAGGGTATTTTAACAAGACTAATTGTGGGGAAAATGGAAAGGCTTGGCGGACTGAAGTATGAACCAAAATGCGCCCGGGTGTGAAAGCCTCAAATTTATTGAACTCTTAGAATCAGATGGTTTTTAATCATGTGAGGAGATTGGAAATAAGAGAGGAGCAAGAAAGAATTTTCCATGGTTAGGGTCGTGCATCCAAGCATGTCAAAGTGGTCAAAACACTAGGTATGGAAGGCCCCAGTTATTATTAGTCTCCCCTACCCATTGTTTTCAAAAAACGTCTCATGTGACATTGCATGCCCGCTTTGGTCCATATTTTAAAACTGAAAAAAAAAACATTGAAATTATACTTACATGTTTATCACAAAAGCTCTTAAGTATAAGACGGTCATAAATAATTATGCTAGTGAGAATGGTCAACCAGCACCAACTAAGAGAGAGTGGACAAATGCCGAAGTAATTTGCACATTTCTTAAAGCTTTTGAAGGAACTAAAAAGACAGTCTCGGCCGACAGAAAACCCACGCACATGATCATATGTATCTGCAACGCTCTACTAGACCCTTAGTCGAATGTAAAATTGAGTATGGAGATATTTTCGAGAAATCGGCAGGAGCTCTGCCTTTCAATTAGAAGAAGAGGGTAACCAAATAGACGGTCTCCCCCGCTGCGGCCTAGGAATTACTCCCGAATAAAAAAATCTATTAGAGAGGTGCATGCGAATGTCGGCCAGGGCCAGATGTGCCAAATCCTTCTGTTTATTTCCTTCCAGATGTTCCACCAAGTATAAATGAGGTGCTCGCTGTGTTCTCTTGACTTGACGTTTGAATTGCCTGAGAGGCATTTCTCCCACCAAGTGTCAAGAGGCTCATGGAGGCTTGTCGTGGGGGCGGGTGGGAACCCCAGCGCTGGGAGCACCATACCAGTGACTGTAGCAGCGTAAGGACAGTCTTTGCAGAGGTGATTTACGGTCCCGTTGTTCGAGAGGCACAGCTGATAGATTGGGCTGTTTGGCCAACCCCGGAGCGAGGTTGTCAGCGATCAGGATTCTTCCATAAAGGACCAGCCATGCGAACATAATCCATTTGGGGACAGCGAGCGCTTTCCAGCATTTGTCGGGGCGAAAAGGCGGCATCCTGCAGCGAATTGCACCTCGTAGGCCGAGGCAGCAGAATAATGACCCGAGGTGGTGAGGTTCCAGGAGATCGTTTCGATGCGGTTTGGGTCAGTTCCATGCTGTTGCATGAGGCGCCAAAAGTCAATGTAATCGCAAAGTTGCTCAGGGGTGTTTAAACGAGCCATAGAGGTGATCCAGCGATTATCTTGGACCTCGTGTTGCCCGGTTTGGTTCTTTCTGGTGGTAATGTTGAAAAGTTCTGGAGCTCTAGTGCATAGGGCAGAATCACCGATCCACCTATGTTTCCAGAAGCTGTTTTCTCCTCCATCCCCCCCACGGATATTGTCATGCACACTAGTAGAAAACTGCTTATAGGTGAAAAGTTACTAGTGGCGCACAAGGTTTTTGTGTGCCACTGGTATTCTCTCTCCTGTTTGGACAAATCTGTGGAAATTTACCAGTGGCGCACGAGCATCTCTCCTGTTTGGACAAATCTGTGGAAATTTACCTGTGGCGCACGACCATGCTCGTGCGCCACTGGTAAATTTTTACCTGTGGCGCACAGAATAGCTTGTGCGCCACAGGTATTTGGTGCCAAATTTTTTCAAACTCCCACGGGAGGAGTGAGACTACCTGTGGCGCACCAAACTTCTGTGCGCCACAGGTAAGAAAATACCTGTGGCGCACGGATAAGACGGTGCGCCACAGGTAATCTGGGATATTTTGCATCAGATACCCTCTACCTTATCTACTCTTTCTCTCCATCACACAAATCGCATCAAGTTAAAAAAAAAACACGCACGCACGCCATCCCCTTCTCTTCCTCTCGATCCACATCGGCCACCCACCACCACCTCCTCCTCCCGCACTCCACCCTCCACCCACCAACCACGGCCGCCGCCCGTCGCGCCCGCCGCCTCCTCCTACCGCCTCCACCCCCAACCTCCCGCCCACCCACCATGGCCACGCGTCGACCATGGCGCGGGCGGGGCGGAGCAGCTGGCGCGGCGCCACCCTCCCTCTCCTCGCGCCTCCGCCTCATGCTCCCGTCCCGCCTCGGCATGCTCGACTCCGCCTCCGCCCTCGACGCAAGGGCCAGCGGAGGTCCGTCCTCCCCCTCCTGCAAAATCAATGACCCGCGCGGCGGAGGTCCGGTGCGGCCGCTGGCCTCCCTCGCATCGCCCTCTCTCCTCTGTGGTCGCGCTAAGGCAGGACGTGGCCGAGGCGCTGACCGCCGTGCGACGCCGCGACGGGGCGCGCCTCGCCTCTGCCGTGTGCGCGCAGCGCGGGGCCGGCAAGGAGCTCGCGCGGCTCGCGGCTGCCGCCAGGGAGTGCGCCGTCTGTCCGTCGCGGCTCAGCATCATGGGTGGGAACGGCACGGCAGGCTCCTCCGCCTCCGCACCCGGCAACGCCCGCCTCTCCCCTCCATCCGCAACGGCGGCGAACGGCAGCAGCAGCAAGCGCCCGTCGCTTTCCTCTCCATCTGCGGCCGTCAGCGCCGCCGCCGTCGAGCTCAGGGACGGCTCGGTGCACCGTCCAGCTCAACATGGACTTGATTGCTTTTCTTTTTTGTTTTAGGGTCCTTTATGTAATTTTATCAAAGACATGAATGGACAAGTTAAGTAATGGTTTCGGAGACGTTAATTTTTTTTAATTCCTAAGAGCCCACCAGTGGCGCACTAGACTGTGCGCCACAGATAAGTCTGGTTATCTGTGGCGCACAATTTGTGCGCCACAGATAGCAAATTACCAGTGGCGCGTCGATAGATAGCAAATTACCAGTGGCGCGTCGATAGTGGCACAATTTGTGCGTCACAGATAGCATATTTTGGTGCGCCACAGATAGGCTTTTCCCTACTAGTGGCAGGCGTGAAACAGGGCCATGTCGGTCTCGTTGCAAGGCAGCTCGGAGCCTGTCCAGGGGCGCTCAGGGTCCGTCCATTGAAACCACGACCATGTGACATGCAGCACTCTGCCGAAGCGCTCAAGGTCCGTCACTCCCAGTCCTCCAAGCTTTTTCGGGTCACAGAGCGTTTTCCAATTTACCGGAGTGTCCACCTTTTGCATTTTCAACATCATCACCCTTCCAAATGAAACCCCTTGCGCACTTGTCAATTTTCTTCAGCACCTATTTGGGGAGGGACATGACCGCGATGTGGTAGATGACCAGAGACATGATGACGGATTTTGTGAGCACGATCCTTCCTGCACGCGTGAGGTTTTTCCCTTTCCAACCTTGCATGCGTTTAATGACCTTGTCGATGAGGGGTTGCAAGTCGATTTTCCAGAGCTTGTGGAAGTGCAGGGGGAGCCCAAGGTACTTTCCGGGGAAGGAAGCGATTCTTGCTGGGAAGACGGAGATTAGGTCCTGCAAGTCGATGCCCTCGCACTGAGGGCCCCTTTGATTCATAGGAATGGTATAGGATTTGTGAATAATTGGTTCCTATAGGAAATTTTCCTATAGATGTTTTGATTCATAGGATCACATCCTATAGGAATTATTCCCGTAGGAATCTTGTAGGGTAAATCCTATATGAAAAAAGCATGAGTTCCAACCTCATGGAAAATTCATTTGCCACAATCAAAAACAATCCCTCTTTCCATAGGATTCACTTAGACACGCCATGCCAATCCTATAGGATTCCTATTCCTATACTTCTCCTATCCTATGAATCAAAGGAGCCCTGAATCGGGAAGATTTCCGTCTTTGCAAGTTTTGTGTAAAGTCATGTGGCGTCTCCAACAATCTGCAGCACCTGGTGGATGGCTGAAAGCTCCTCCCGGGAAGTGTTTGCGAATATCCCAACATCATCGGCGTAGAGGGAGACCCTGAGCCTGGCTGGCCTAGCGTGGATGGGCTGCAGCACCCCAACCTCACAGGCACGCTGGAGGAGTCTTTGGAGCGGGTCAATGGTGAATAGCATTGGTGATAAAGGGTCCCCCTAACGCAGCCCGCGAACATGATGAATCGGCACCCCCAGCGTCCCGTTGAGTAAAAATGTAAAATCCTTGAAGTGGCCGTTGAAAGGGAAAGGGAGATCCTGTTGCGCATGCGTTGACCGAACCCCAGCTTTTCTAAGACCTCCAGGATATATGGCCAGCTGACTAAATCAAAAAGCCTTGGAAATGTCAAGCTTCAGGAACAGGCTCAGAATCTTTTTCTGGTGGATCTCCTTGATGAGGTTCTGCACATGTAGGAATTTGTCATGGATGCATCTTTTTTGAATGAAAGCGCTTTGATTTTTGGAAACGATCTCCCCCAGGACAGGAGCCGGTATGTTTGCAAGCAGCTTTGAGCAAATCTTTGAGATGCTGTGAATGAGACTGATAGGTTTGTAATCTCCCACACTTTTTGTATCGGCAGTCTTGGGCAGGAGGACGATGTTTGCGGAGTTTATGAGATCAACTTAGGACCCGTTGAGGTTGGACATGTCCATAATCGCAGCAGTGACATCAGTCTTGATCTCTTCCAACCAGTTTTTGAAGAAAGCACCAATGAAATTATCTGGGCCTGGCGCTTTGACGGACGGCAGGGAGAAAACCGCCTCCTTTATTTCGGTCTCGTCGAAAGGGGCATCGAGGTGCTGGAGATCAATGCCTTGGTATCCATGGGCATCCCAGTTCAGGCAAACCATGCGAGGAACAGGGGTGCCAAGCTGGGCAGTGAAGTGATTCAACAGCTCGCCCTCCTTATCTTCCTTCGAGATGGCCCCTCGCGCTTGTGTTTTTTTTGGAAAAGGGCAGCCCAGCCTCTGCATCGATTGATGCATGCGGCTTTTATTATTTTATTCAACAAAGATCTGATGAAGAGCATATATCAAAAAGACCTGAATCAACCACTCAACACCTACAAGCCTGACAATGAGAGAAAATCATGCCAGCAGGGCCTTGTGCCCTAATGACAAGAAAAACCCCATCAGCTAGGAGCCAGGAACATTCGCATACCCGAGACACCCTCTAGGTGAACGGGAGCGCTCATCCGGTCAAACAGACTCATAACGAGCACCTCAGCACACGCTACAGAGGCCGTCGCCGCCAACAAACCACAAAGTCATCTTCGGGGCAGAGATCCGCATAGCCCTCGCCAGTCCTGCCATCGACCACCAGAACGACACATCGGATACCCCTCTATGGCAACGGCGAGAGTTAGGCGACGGAAAAATGAGCTCCGCGCGCTTCCGCGAGTGCGCGCGCGCGCTAGTCGGTCGATGGGCCCAACACAATGGTAACGGAGGCTGAAAAGATCTCCGTTGCTCATATCTAGGCAACGGAGGAAAGAATATCTCCGTTGCTGATATTAGCACATCAGAAACGGAGATCGGTCTATCTCCGTTTCCCATGTGAAGGCACATTAAGCGGTGCTGGTATTAATATCTCCCACTCCAGTACTGTATCTCACTCTCACTCTCAGTCTCACTCTCCCCAGTTCCTAACCCTAGCCGCACACGCTCTCCTCCTACTTCACCCATCGATGGTGAACCCCTCCGGTGCCGACGGAAGTCAGGATGGAGCATCTTCCTCCTCCCACCCTCCGAGGCGCAGCCCGGATCTCCCCTACAACTGGGGCGAGATCCCCGGCGACTGCGGTCGTGAGTTCATTCGGAGCCGTCAAATCCCATCCGGATCCACGGCGTCGGCGGCCACCGACGCCCGGATCTCGTCCTCATCGTCCTCCTCGGACGATGAGGACGTGGATCTGGAGGTCGGTCTCCTCCTCTCTCGCGCCTCCTTTGAGCGCGAGCGCGCCGAGGGTGTCATTCGGGCGTCTGCGATGCAGAGAGCTATCCGCTCCGCCGCCGAGCACGCGATAGAAGCCGCCGAGGAGGCGTTGTTCCAGACGCGGCTCCGGGCGCCCATAGACCGCTCTCTTCTCCCTGGCCAGGGCCCTAGGCCAGATGCGGCGGCGGCAGCGGTGGCGGCGGCGGAGGAGGGGATGAGGAGGCGGAGGAGGAGGAGGACGCTCCGGTGTTCGAGCAGGATGAGGTCTGCTCTGACGTCTCCTCTGGCAGTGGCCCCGACGCCGACGCCTGGGACGCAATCCGCGATGGAAAGCGACCCCGCCTCGCCTAAGGTAAATGACCGCTCTGTTAGCTACTTATTTAGCTCGGTTTGCTCTGTTAGTTAGCTCTGTTCAGCTATGTATTTGCTATGTTAGTTACTTATTTAGCTCGGCTTGCTTTGTTTAGCTATGTATTTGCTATGTTAGCTACTTATTTAGCTCGGTTTGCTCTGTTAGTTAGCTCTGTTCAGCTATGTATTTGCTATGTTAGCTACTTATTTAGCTCGGTTTGCTTTGTTTAGCTATGTATTTGCTATGTTAGCTACTTATTTAGCTCGGTTTGCTCTGTTAGTTAGCTCTGTTCAGCTATGTATTTGCTATGTTAGCTACTTATTTAGCTCGGTTTGCTTTGTTTAGCTATGTATTTGCTATGTTAGCTACTTATTTAGCTCGGGTTGCTCTGTTAGTTAGCTCTGTTCAGCTATGTATTTGCTATGTTAGCTACTTATTTAGCTCGGTTTGCTCTGTTAGTTAGCTCTTCAGCTATGTATTTGCTATGTTAGCTACTTATTTAGCTTCGTTTGCTCTGTTAGCTGCTTATCCCACTACATTTTGCTTTGTTTACTGCTTATTGGCTCTATTTATTAGCTTTGTTTGCTGTTTTTAACAAAGAATATTCGTTGTTTCAAGGGCTTGGTGGATGCTTGGTGACGATGTTGCTGCCGTGAAGACCTAGGAGCGGGGCTCCATACACGATGCCGTCACCAGGAGCAGTACATTTTACGCAGCAGGAAAGACAGTAGATGTTCATCTGGCGGCCGTGAAGACATAGGAGCAGAGCTCCAGCCACGCGCACTGATGAACTTTTGTAAAGCAGGGTGTACAGGAATACGGTGACGACCGGGCGGCCGTCTAGTCGCATGGAGCGGGGCTCCATCGACGGCACAGCCCGTCACCGTGTTTTTTGTTTTTGTTTTCCTGTAATCCTTATTAGAAACGGTCATTTGCAAAACTCCGTGTCTAATGTTAAATATATCAGAAACGGTTTATCTCCTCCGTTGCCGATGAGAGCTTCACATCAGTGACAGGGTCGGGGACACGGACCCTTTCTCCTTTGCCGATGGGGTTTTTGGCCCGTTTCCGATGTGTCGTTCTGCACTAGTGGACGCCGCCACGGCGCCCAACAGCGCCTCCGCCCTGCGCGCGTCCATCATCACGCGTCCTCCGCCGAGACCCGCTGCGCCACCCCGCCGAGACCCGTCGTCGTCGACGCAGAAGAAACACGCCGCTCCTCCGAACCACCTCCAGACCAATCCAGTCGATATCTGCTCCAAAAACGTTGCCCTCAAGAGGGGTAACGACGCCGGACGCCGCCAACATCCAATCCGGGACACCCAGATTTGGGGTTTCCCCCGGAGCAACACGAGTGAAGTGACGAGAGCAGCGAGGACGATGCCTTCAACAAGGTGACGACGTCAAGCGACACCGTCATCGTCCGCCAAGACCGAGTTGAGGCTCGACTTTCACCGGCTGTCACGTCACCCCGAAAATCGTCATCGACTGGATCTCCATCGGAACTTGGCGTGGGATCCCAAGATCCCCCACACCAGGCCCAAGCCGGCCGACCACCTCCGGCGGGCCGTCCTGCCCGGGGCCGCCGCCCCGGCGTCCATGTGGTGCGGACGGATCAACACGCCAGTCGACGAGCGC
This sequence comes from Poa pratensis, assembly GCA_947311845.1. Classification (NCBI taxonomy): domain Eukaryota; kingdom Viridiplantae; phylum Streptophyta; class Magnoliopsida; order Poales; family Poaceae; genus Poa; species Poa pratensis. The sequence goes on along the minus strand of CAMZMU010000033.1, from coordinate 22,648,753 downwards.
CGGGGCAGGTCACCTGCCGCCGTCGCATGGCGGCTCTCCGGCCGCCGCCGCCGCGCACCACCGCGTCCGACGGAGAGAGGACGGGCGCCGCCTCCTCACCCCATGGTTGTGACCAGCAGAAGCCCCGCCGCCGCCTTGCCGCGCGGGCTTTGCCCGGCGACCCCACCGGCTGCGGCGAGGGGAGGGGAGAGATTGGGGAGGGGGCTGGGCGCCGGCGGCGGGAAATTCCCCGGTGTGGCGCAGCGCCGCCACACGGGGGTCGGGGGTGGGTTAGAGAAGTTGGTTAGAGGCACCTGGATGAAGTTTTTCCTGCGGCGAGCATTTGCGGTGATATGGAAAAGCTTGGAGTTTGCGTCGCCTTTTTTGATCCAGGTTAATCTTGATCGTTGTCTCATCATGGACTTTTGGATTGCATAGAAACCTAGCAGCTTGGCTTTCAGGTCAGTCCGCAGGGTTTGCTCACTAGCAGAATCAGGATTGGCAGATAATCTGCAGCTCAATTTGGCGATAGAATTTGGGCGATGACTATGGAGATATTGGCAGAAACAGTCCGCCGTCTGTTAAGCCTCATTTCTTTGAGCTGCAGATTATTGAGCACTGCATTGAATTTGGCGATGACTATGGAGATATTGGCAGATATAATGCCCACAAAGTTCAATAAATATTTGAAAGAGGCTAACTGAATGATTCAGTATAAGACCCGACCAAGAAGCAGGATTGTCTGAATTTATTTTATGAAATGTATTGTGCCAATGTGAATGACATTGAGAAAAAATGCTCAATATATCAAGGACACGATGAAGCTGTACTTCAAGAAATATGGAGAAAGTGCCAAAGGAAGAAGTGCTCGTCTATGTCACACCAAGCTGGGGTTTATTAGGGTTCACCGGTCCTTTGTAAAACGTAGCTCAAACAGGAGCAGTGGCGGACCTACAGGGTATGCCGGATGGGCCACGGCATACCCTGCAGCCCAGCCCACGTAAGTAGTATTAGGCAGCCCAGCATCTGAAAACTACCTATGCGATCGAATCGATCGATCGAACGAAAGGAAAGGAAACCTGCGCAGTTACCGCCAGCCGCCAGGCCACGTGGAACTCATCTCCGTCGATCGATCTACAGGTTTATCAATTCTGAAGCTCCCAGTAGTCAGCAGCCACGGTAGTATCATATACATACAGCTAGCTAGGTAGCTAGCTGACTTTATAAATCGTTGATCGATTTGTTATCTCTGCTACTTTGTTTGACGCCCAGCACGTAGCTGACTTCGGGAAGACTTGACACCGGCGCCGGCGGCCGGTCAGAGTACACGCCACCGCCGCCACGCTTGAAAGACAGTTTTCATCCTTCGCCATCTCGCCGACAGCCGCAAATGAAGTACGTATTTCGCCAATCATCAGGAATCTACGAGTTTTGATTCATCGCATGTGATTAGTGTGATATGACAAGCCAATTTTTGTACTCGCCTTATTTTATATCGTATTACAATGAAAATTTATTAGTTATTAAATTGGTAATTATACTTTATTAAAATGGCCATCAATTTTTTGTGCGGCATACCCAATGATAAAATCCTAGGTCCGCCACTGAACAGGAGTAGGCTCGGTACAAATCAAGGACGACAACTTATATGCAACCAAAGTCAGAGTTGGACATGTATTTGGAAGAACAATTTAACAGCTCCAACGAAAACTTTAATATTTTTATTTTTTGGTAAAGAACACATGCTTGAAAGTACCATGTGCTTTCAACCATGCCCGTGAATTGTTTTTTGTAATACCTCCCAACACTGTGTCATCTGAATCATCATTTAGTAGTGGAGGAAGAATTCTCGGAAACACGCGAACCTCGCCAAAACCAAATCGCTCAAGCTTTAGTTTGAGAGAAGGATTGGCTTATAAAAATAACAATTAATGATGGTACTATGATTAATACATTTTCTATTTATACACCTAATTTGTGTTGCTTATCATTTATTTTAATGAGGTCCAAATTACGTTGGTCTAATGAAGTGATCGGATGGGAAAAAGGTATAATGGTTCCTTCTCTACTTCACAGTCAGTGTAGTCAATGTTTATTCAATTAGTGTCTGGAAATTTACTTGTGACAACCTGTGATAATTTTATTGTATTCAAATGCAAGTTAATTAGTGAGACACCTAGAAACTCCAATAATTCACTAATTAATGCCCCAAGGGACGTCGTCGATCTCAGTTTTCTCGCTTGGAAGCGACGGGCGTGTTACAGTATATGTGGCTTTCCCACCATCTTCATATCAGTTTGTATTTATATTCTAATGGTTGGTGCATGAAACTTAATATGGTGTCAGAACCAAAAAGTTTCAAGTTAAAGACCTAGCCAGCGCACACGTGAGAGGGGTGTTCCGATATATGTGGGTTGTCCTCCTTTTTATCAGTTTGGACTTCTGGTTCTAAATGTTGATGCATAAAACTTACCTGGTATCAAAGCAGAGGTTTTGATTTCAAATCTTGGCTTTCACAATTTAATAAAAAAAATGCTCTTGCCCTCACACTGTTCACGTATAGGTCTTATTGAGTTATACGTTGAGATTCTGTTCACGTGTAGGCATCATCGAGTCACACATGAGAGGGCATGTTACGGTATATGTGGATTGCCCACCTTATTTCCATCGGACTTTTGATTCTAATGGTGCATCAAATTTAAAATGGTATGAGTAGAGGTTTTGGGCGGCTATCACAATTTGACGGAAAATTGTAGTATATAGTAAATGTGGATTGTCCACCTTCTTTCCATCAGGGTTGGACTACACGAATAACAGAACTACATAGGAATGCTGCTGAAGTAGGAGCCGTCTGTCAGGCTACTGAATTTACTTGACGAAGTGTCTAGATGTTCAGTTATGGATTAACAAGGCTAGGCTGTAGCCGAATGCATTATCATTTATTCCATTGGTAAAACAAGCAGCGACCGAAAGAGATTAACACGATAACAATGAGTTCGACTTCAGCACCAGCATACTTTGTTGTAAGACGATCTACTGCAGCCACAAAAGGAAGTTCGTCACTAGTGTCCGTGTCTAATTAGCCATTCTTACAGTTGCATTGGTCCTTCTATTTTACCCCACACTAGATCATCATAGCTGCCTGATTAGCGTTTTGTTGCTCCCTTCATTGCTTCTCATCATCTGCATTTTAACTAAGCACGGTTGTGTTACATGTCTGCAAACTGGCCACTTCACTGTCTTAAGCCCCTCCCATGATCTTCCTCTTTTTGTTCCTCTTGTTGTCATGGTTCGGTTCATCTGCACTTCGAATTTCATCCTTTGTTGCAAATCTGCAAGCTTTCTTTTCAAGGCAGCACGAGCACTACCTCCATCGGACGAAAGCTGACAGCAACTTTCTTAGGAAAGCAGTCTGGAATAATGACAAAAAAGTTTCAGCAAATAGTCTTGGTTTTCACTAGAAATGATTAACCTCCCCTCGCGATAAGAGCCTCCGTCTTCAGGCCCATTGCCCAGCATGGTAGCAGAGACATCCTCATGATAAGGCCCTCTCTAGGTGGTGAGCATATCCAAGGCAACGTGTACCCTATCGCCAAAGTCAAATTCCCGCCTGCACAATTTGGTTGTCGACTCATCAGCCTCCGTGATGCACCTCGCGTCAACTCCTCAGACATCAACCTAGCCTCCTAGATTAACATGTTCATAACATGGAATATGAACTTATAAAAGTTTCATATTGTTCTATACTTCTTCATATGTTCATGAGTTATTTGCACTGGTGGTCACACAACTCGACAGCTATGTGCACTTAAGTCACACAACTGGATAACTGAATTTTTTGTTCACACAACTCGTCATCTGGTGCACTTAAGTCACTGACCCCACCTGTCAGGCCGTTTTCCGTTGAAGTCGATGCTGACTGGACACGTAATTTTGCAAAAAAAACCCCTGTATTTTTTTACATTTGCAAAAAACCCCTGTATTTTTTTCAAAAAAACCCCTGGATTTTTGAAATGTCCAAAAATACAGGGTTTTTTTTTTGCAAATGTCCAAAAATACAGGGGGGTTTTTGCAAGATTACGTGTCCAGTCAGCATCAACTTCAACGGAAAACGGCCTGACAGGTGGGGTCAGTGACTTAAGTGCACCAGATGACGAGTTGTGTGACCAAAAAATTCAGTTATCCAGTTGTGTGACTTAAGTGCACATAGCTGTCGAGTTGTGTGACCACCAGTGCAAATAACTCTATGTTCATGTCTTCTTTTTCTTTCTTTCTCATTTGCTTAATTGTTTAGAAAAATTATACTCCCTCCGATCCGTAATAAATGTCGAAGGAAATGAACAGTTTATGCACAACATATGTGTACAAGTCACGACATTTTTTCTGGACCGGAGAGAGTATTTTATTTCTTCATCTATTTTTCAGTTTTTTTTTTAAATCTTACGAAAAACTATATTGTGTAATGAAGGAACATTATTTTGAACTTGTGAACAATTATTTTAAAGAGTAAATTTATTTCTCTCTATGAACATTTTTCGTAAGTTAAGAAAAAGTATCACTAGGTTTAGAAAAATGTTTGTATAGTTCAGGATTTTCGTGGGAGTTCTAAACAATGCTCATACAAATTGAGCAAAAATAATTGTAAAAGATTGTTTGCGAGATCAAAAAAATGTTCACGCGATTCAAAAAATATTCACATATTATACAGCAAATTTATCCGCAATGTTATACATATTTGCGAGTTTAAAAATAATTCCATGTAGTTATATGAAATTGTTCACGTTTTTGAAATCTAGTCACATAATTCAGCAAATTTATTCACGAGATTAACAAAATATTCACATATTATACTGTAAAATACGTTTATAGGATTTTTTTAGGAAATAAATAAAGAAATGAACATTAAAGGAGAAAATCAAAAAATAAAACAGAAAAGCAAATAAAAAGGGAAACTAAAACTAAAATGAAAAACGAGAAAGAAAAAGAAAAAGAAAAAGGAAAGAAAATGAAAACGAAAACGAAAAATTACAGCAGGAATAAACACAGCCAGAAAAGCAGAGGAAATGTACTGGGCCAGCGCACTGCAAACGAGTCTTCAGCGTCGATGCGCTAGCTAATGCTAATGGCGGCAGATAGGGCTCTCCCGTAGGTTCCGCTGAAAATGGTACCCACTCTACAGTCTACACGTCCGTATTGTTTTGGGCTTAGAAGCCACACGTGAATAGATATGGTGATCCATAATGCAGCCCAAGATGCCTACACAGCCCAGTAACAAGTTACTTGTGCATTTCATAGTCCCCTCAGAAAAACAAAAACTTGTGCATTCATAGAGCCGTTATGTCTCACGACCGTGAACGCAACATGGTAGAAAATAGTGTTTTTTAACGGGAAAAAGGACTCGCTAAAAAAAAATATTACTTCAGCGGTAAGATTACAATTATAAGACGGACTCTAAAGATGACAAAAATTATACACATGCCCTAACACTTGACACACAAACCCTTGAAGAGAGAAACGTAAAACCAATCAAGGCCTTCATCGTCACCGCACCCCGCCGTCAACCTCAAGGCATGGGCACCAGCGAAACCTGACGCTACCACTTGTAGTGAAGTCGACGATGGCACCCACGCCCGGATCCAAAATCCTCCGCTGGAGCAAGAAGATGCCCGTTCTAAAAACGCAATTGAGCACGGAGCGGCTGCGTTGGCCATGGATAGCTTTGGTAGGACGAGGCATCTGCCGATGAGCTTCACCACCGAATACATCTAATGAGCCACAAGGCGTCCAATCCCAACCACGCTTCGACTCTAGCGACCTCTAAGGTAACACCCTTTTCCTTTGTGTCGCCATGACACCAAGGAAATGAAGTATCGTCCTCTAGATGAACCAGAACCGAAGCGCCGCCACGCTTATTGAGTAGAGAATAGTCAGATCTTCCCCGTCCACCTACCCACCTCGAACTTTCGTCAGTAGAGAGAGCATCGGTGACAATCCCGCATGACTGGGCAAGACAATATCTCCAAACGGCATAATGCCAAACCATCGTAGCATGACTCAAGCAACACCTACGTACAGAAGGTCCGAACGTCTCCCTACTCCGGCCGGCAGCACCGGCAGAACAAGAGAGGGGAGGGTCACATGAGAGACTCTCAAGAGATAAGAAAGAGAGAGAGAATGAGAGGAGAGAAATTCGAGCTCAATTTGGTACAAAGAAATGGAAGTCGGGCAAATCAAACACTTATCTACTTTGACCAAGCCAACACCCGTTGAAACTTGCACAAGTGGCATGCATGAACACGAGAAACATCCTTTGCGGTGTATCCTTGATCCATACTTCCATGGCACCCTAGACCATTTGGATCCATCTGACGACACAGATTATAATAATAAAACAAGAAACAAAACCATTTCGGTAGAGCCCGCAATAGCAACTCGGGTTCTATAGAGTCGTTATGCATGCCGCACGCGCAAACCAACCTGAGGTTGGATGGTTAGCAGGGTTGTACACTTAACCCAAGAGAGTTCAACCCCCAACTTTGACACATCTGTGTCGCATAAAGGCGGAATTTTCTTTCAGTGAAAAGCTACGTTCTCATCGATAGTGAGGCGATGGCGAGGGCTTCGTCAATCTCAAACTCAACCCTCCGGTTTAATATTTCGGATGTGCTCTGTGATCATAAGGTGAGGTGCGCGTGCATATGTTGTGAGTGTACGTGTATACCTAAAGTTGGCATATGACCGATCGCCTTAGAATTTTGAGAGATCATAAATCTACGTCTGGGAACAACTTATATATACGAAAATTCAATGTTGCTTCCGAGCTCATATGCTCCTGGTTGAGTACGAAATTAAAAAATATAGAAAAACACTCCAAAAATAACTGAAAAAATATTAGAGACGAACATGTTAAATTGCTATACATATGTGCTCTTACAAAAAGACAAAATCAGTGACAAAAAAGGTCATTTCTTGACGAAACTTTGCACGTCCCCAAAACAGCAAAATAAATGTTCTTGCAGTTTTGGTCCAAAAAATGTGCACTGGATAGATACCGCAAATCAGCTAAAATTTTAGGTAACTCAAACACGATGCTCCAATGCCTCATGTTTCCAGGATTGGAGTGTATTTTTTTAGTGAACTGAAAAGCCATATGATGGTTGTCAGTCCAGCCATCACCGGACCGGCGCCAGACTCCCAAGAGTCCGACGAAATTCCGCCACGGTACTCCAAATCCGGCCAAATCCTCATCAATTTTCAGCGAGCCATCCCGATTGCGACCAATTCCTGGTAAAGATGGGTCAAATTGAGGACAATTTTGAGCCTGTACATATGAGCATCTCCATGGGAGGAGTTAATAGCGGAAAACTACCACTTTTCGTGTCAAATTTACCGATTGATACCACATTGGTCCTGATTCTCATTTAGGTACCACATTTTGCCCAGATTTTCTCAGATTGCCCAAATGACGTGCTGATTCAATTTAGACAGCCATTCTGACATGGCGGACCCACCTGTAAGGATGACGTGGCAAGTAGGCCCCACATGACAGTCTAATTAAAAATTAAATAATCTAATTTGATGAGGTGGAAGGTGGGTCCCACTTGCCAGCCTAATAAAAAAATCAAAATAAAAAAATATCTAGCGCGACCAGCGCGTGGCGCTCGCTCCGTCGCCGGGCCGCCGAAGGTCGATCTCCTCCGCTGCGCAGGTACTTATACGGGTATGTCAGCGTCGGGTCGAGCTCCGTCGCTGCCCGGAGATCGACCATCTTCTCCTTGCTGACGCAGTACACGGAGCGTTCCCTGGTACATCCTGTTAGAATTTGGGCCCATTTGGGCAGCCCAATAAGTAATTCCTGAAAATCTCAAATTGGACCATGTGCATGGCAGAATTTTGGAGGTGCGATGTGGTGCTAAAGTTTAGTCCCACATTGCTAGTTGGAGGAGACAAACACCACCTTATAAGGTGGAGTGTTGTGACACTTGGTGTGCTAGTTGAGAACAGAAGGCTCTCTCCCGCGCACTCCTCCTCCTCTGCCGCCGTCCGTCCGTGGCACTATATATTGTCGTGCACTGCGTGCGCCGTCAGACACACCGAACCAATCTAGGTTTTGCCAATCTCGTGCCTTGCGCCGCCACCGTAGTCTACTCCATCCCGTGCGCCGGCGTGCACCGGCGAACGGGACAGCAGGTCTCCGGAACCACTTGTCCTTGTGATCCTGTACGGGAGAGGGCGAATAAGGTTTTTGGGAAGCGCCCCGCGCGACTGCTTTCAAGTTCTTCATCACGGCTCGACTTCCTGGACGATCTCCGGGTCCGCGGGCGACTCGTCTCCAACGTCGTCTTCTTCGAGCTGCTACCGTCGCCGCTCAAGCTGCTGTCGCTGCTCCAACGACTACTTCATCTACAATTGTTCGGTACGTTCGTCACGTTCCGATGGCTGTGTTCGTAGATGTCTTGCTGCTGTTCATGTTAATTAATACGTCTAGTATTTTCGAGATTAACATGTTAGTAGCTCTTGCGATCATGTTTATATTCTGGAATTAATCATGGAAATTATGCCTAATATCCAACAATCCAAAAACCTTATATTTGTTATAGGCAATTTCCTGAGTTAAACATGGGACATCTATCTGATGCGCTGAGGCCGGACAAGTTTACCGGTGTGGACTTTAAGAGATGGCAGTACAAGACCACACTGTGGTTGCGATCTCTGAAAGTGTTCGAGGCTAGTGAGGGTTTACCTGAAGGAACTATATCTGACGAGGATCAGAACAAGTTCAAGGAAACCAATACTGCCTTTGTGGGACTCGTTCTGAGTGCTCTTAGCAACAAGCTGTTTGATGTGTACATGCACATTACAGATGCCAAAGAGCTCTGGGAGGCACTGAACGCTAAGTTCGGTGTAGCAGATGCTGGCAGTGAACTGTACATCATGGAGAGCTTCCATGACTTCAGGATGGCTAACAACCGTTCTGTAGTCGAACAGGCTCATGAGATACAGTGCATTGCTAAGGAGCTTGAGCACGCTAAGTGTGCCTTACCTGACAAGTTTGTGGCTGGATGCATTATTGCAAAGTTGCCCTCTTCATGGAGGAACTTCGCCACAACTCTCAAACACAAGAGACAGGAGATATCGGTTGAAAACCTGATAGCGTCTCTTGATGTTGAGGAGAAGGCTCGGGCTAAGGACACTGCTGAGAGAGGTGGTGAAGGTCAGTCTAGCGCCAACATGGTGCAGAAGAACTTTCACCATGGCAAGAGCAAGGCAAAGAGCAAGCCTTCCTTCAACATGCCTACCAAGACTACTTCTTTCAAGAAGAAGAAGAAGATGCTGAACAAATCTGAGCTAAAGTGCTACACTTGTGGAGAGCCCGGACACTTCTCTGTGGACTGCCCAGATCGTGCAGACAAGAAAGGGAAGGCGCCAAAGCATGTCAACGTCGTGACCGCTAGCAATGCTGATGGGTACGGTAATTTACCGATTGTGCTTTCAGTATTTCAATCTCCATGTTGGTGGATTGATACGGGTGCTAATGTTCATGTATGTGCTGACATCTCTATGTTCACTTCTTATCAGGTCGCAGATTCAAGCGTCTTAATGGGGAATGGATCACATGCTTCTGTTCGTGGTGTTGGCACGGTAGATCTGAAGTTTACTTCGGGGAAGATCGTGCAGCTGAGGAACGTGCAGCATGTCCCTACTATGAACAAGAATCTTGTTAGCGGCTCCCTTCTATGCAGAGATGGGTTTAAATTAGTCTTGGAGTCCAATAAAGTAGTTGTGTCAAAGTTTGGACAATTTATTGGTAAAGGGTATGAGTGCGGAGGCTTGTTCCGCTTTTCATTATCGGATTTTTGTAATAAGTCAGTAAACCATATTTGTGGCAGTGTGGATTCGGATGCTAATGTTTGGCACTCTCGTTTATGTCATGTTAATTTTGGTTTAATGAGTAGACTTTCCAGTTTGAGTTTAATTCCTACTTTCACCATTGCCAAAGGTTCTAAGTGCCATAGCTGTGTGCAATCTAAGCAACCTCGAAAGCCTCACAAGGCAGCCGAGGAGAGAAACTTGGCACCTCTAGAACTCGTACATTCGGATCTATGTGAGATGAATGGCGTGTTGACAAAAGGTGATAAGAGATATTTCATGACTTTAATCGATGATGCTACTAGGTTCTGTTATGTATATTTGTTGCACACTAAAGATGAAGCTTTAGACTACTTTAAAATCTATAAAGCTGAAGTAGAAAATCAATTAGAGAGAAAGATCAAACGTCTTAGGTCAGATCGTGGTGGCGAGTATTTCTCCAACGTATTTGATGAATTCTGTGAGGAACATGGTATTATTCATGAGAGGACGCCTCCCTATTCGCCCCAATCAAACGGGGTTGCCGAGAGGAAAAACCGCACGCTGACCGACTTGGTGAACGCCATGTTGGACACTGCTGGTTTATCTAAGGCATGGTGGGGGGAGGCTTTGTTGACTTCGTGTCATGTCCTGAATAGAGTTCCTAACAAGGATAAAGAGAAGACACCTTACGAGGAGTGGTCTGGGAGAAAACCATCACTTTCTTATTTTCGTACTTGGGGATGTTTGGCGAAAGTCAATGTTCCAATTCCTAAGAAACGAAAACTTGGACCGAAGACAGTGGATTGTGTCTTTCTAGGTTATGCTCAGCGGAGCATTTGCTATAGATTTTTAGTGGTTAAATCTGAGATACCTGATATGCATGTTGATACTATTTTGGAATCTCGTGATGCAACATTTTTTGAGAACACGTTTCCTATGAAGGATATGCATAGCATTGCTAGAATTTCTTCTGAGATATTTGCTGAACCTAGTACATCTGTTGATCATTCTGAACAACCACTTGTTGAGGAAGTCCTTGAGAAGGATGACAATGAATCAGCTCCCAAGAGGAGCAAGAGACAGAGGACTGAAAAATCCTTTGGTGATGATTTCATTGTGTACCTTGTGGACAATACTCCCACGTCCATTGCAGAGGCATTTGCATCTCCTGATGCTGATGACTGGAAAGAAGCTGTCCATAATGAGATGGACTCGATTCTTTCTAATGGAACTTGGGAATTATCTGAACGACCCTACGGCTGCAAACCTGTGGGTTGTAAGTGGGTGTTCAAGAAGAAGCTAAGGCCTGATGGTACTATTGAGAAGTACAAGGCACGGCTTGTAGCCAAGGGCTACACCCAGCGCGAAGGCGAAGATTACTTTGACACCTATTCACCTGTTGCTAGACTCACCACCATTCGAGTACTACTTTCCCTGGCTGCCTCCTATGGTCTTATCGTTCATCAAATGGACGTAAAGACAGCTTTCCTTAACGGAGAGTTGGAAGAGGAAATCTATATGGATCAGCCTGATGGGTTTGTAGTAAAAGGTGAAGAGAGAAAGGTGTGCAAATTGTTAAAATCTTTGTATGGGCTGAAGCAAGCACCTAAGCAATGGCATGAGAAGTTTGACAGAACTTAACGTCTGCAGGCTTTGCCATTAATGAGGCTGATAGGTGTGTGTATTATCGCCATGGTGGGGGCGATAGTGTTATATTATGCTTGTATGTTGATGACATACTTATTTTCGGTACAAGCATGATAGTGATAAATGAGGTCAAGTCTTTCTGTCAAAGAGCTTTGATATGAAAGATCTGGGACAAGCTGATGTGATCCTGAACATTAAGCTGATTAGGGATGAGAGTGGGATTACGTTAACGCAATCACACTATGTTGGTTATATAGACAGCAAGCCTTCTCCAACACCCTATGATCCCAGTGTGACACTCAGAAAGAACAAAAAGGAAACGAGAGATCAATTAAGATATTCTCAAGTGATCGGTTCACTCATGTACCTTGCGAGCGCGACGAGACCTGATATCTCTTTTGCTGTGAGCAAGTTGAGCAGGTTCATGTCTAACCCGGGTATTGATCATTGGCATGCACTTGAAAGGGTCATGCGCTATCTGAACGGTACAATGAGTTATGGGATTCACTATTCAGGGCACCCTGCGGTGCTTGAGGGATACTGTGATGCGAACTGGATCTCAGATGTTGATGAGCTCTACGCCACAAGTGGATATGCATTTATTCTTGGAGGTGGCGCAGTGTCATGGAGGTCTTGCAAACAGACCATTTTGACGAGGTCAACCATGGAAGCAGAACTTGCTGCTTTAGATACAGCTTCTGTTGAGGCAGAATGGCTGCGTGAGCTCTTGATGGACTTGCCGGTGGTTGAGAAACCATTACCGGCCATCCTTATGAACTGTGACAACCAAACGGTTATCATGAAAGTGAACAGTGCTAAGGATAACGCGAAGTCATCAAGACACGTCAAAAGACGCTTGAAGTCTGTCAGGAAAATGAGAAACTCCGGAGTAATAACTGTTAGTTATATTCAAACAGACAAAAACCTGGCAGATCCCTTTACGAAGGGACTATCACGTAATGTGATAGATAGTGCATCGAGGAGATGGGGTTGAGACCCGTGAGCGTTACACCATAGTGGTAACCCAACCTATGTGATCGGAGATCCCGTGAATTAGGACCTGGGAAGAACAAGCTAGTGGTTTAACAGAGGAGAGTTATTTTATAACCCTCTCCGTGGGAAGATGCATAACTCTCACATTCTGTAAGGCAGGTTGGCAATATGCCTTAATGTGTTTCTGTTGGCTATTCGTAGCAAAGGTGCTATCCTACAGAGCGACCTTGAAAGAACACACCTATATGAGTCCGACTGTTAAACGTCGCAGTCTATGAGATTTGGGTGATCTCTAGTAAGCTCATGAAGAGACCAGGGAGTATGACGCATATGCTCCACCCGCGGGGTAGGCTACTGGCAGCCACGTACTGGTTATGACTTTGAGTGAAGTCTATTGGCACCAAACTTGCAATTCAAGGTTCGTCCATTGTTCAAGTTGCTGGTAGATGTAGCTTGAAGCTCTAGGCGGAAGTTCAACTTAACAGTCTCTGCTGAAACACTGGTATATAAACAAGAAACGAGGTTTGGCAAAATCTCTAAATGGGAATTTGAGATCTGGTGGGGGATTGTTAGAATTTGGGCCCATTTGGGCAGCCCAATAAGCAATTCCTGAAAATCTCAAATTGGCCCATGTGCATGGCAGAATTTTGGAGGTGCAAGTGGTGCTAAAGTTTAGTCCCACATTGCTAGTTGGAGGAGACAAACACCACCTTATAAGGTGGAGTGTTGTACACTTGGTGTGCTAGTTGAGAACAGAAGGCTCTCTCGCGCACTCCTCCTCCTCCTCCGCCGCCGTCCGTCCGTCCGTCTCGTCACGACACGCGCGGGTTGCGGGAATGAGCCGAGCCGATGCCTATATTTTTGCTGTTCAGGAAAATCGAGTCGCTAGCGTACGCGTACAGCTTAGCCAGTTCGGGTCGCTCCCGGATCGTGGGCTGCTGCACCGACTCGAACGTGTGCGACGTGGCCGGCCCACGTTGTACCCGTTAGGGTTTCCCGAACCGCACTATATATTGCCGTGCACTGCGTGCGCCGTCACACACCGAACCAATCTAGGTTTTGCCAATCTCGTGCCTTGCGCCGCCACCGTAGTCTACTCCATCCCGTGCGCCGGCGTGCACCGGCGAACGGGACAGCAGGTCTCCGGAACCACTTGTCCTTGTGATCCTGTACGGGAGAGGGCGAATAAGGTTTTTGGGAAGCGCCCCGCGCGACTGCTTTCAAGTTCTTCATCACGGCTCGACTTCCTGGACGATCTCCGGGTCCGCGGGCGACTCGTCTCCAACGTCGTCTTCTTCGAGCTGCTACCGTCGCCGCTCAAGCTGCTGCCGTCGCTGCTCCAACGACTACTTCATCTACAATTGTTCGGTACGTTCGTCACGTTCCGATGGCTGTGTTCGTAGATGTCTTGCTGCTGTTCATGTTAATTAATACGTCTAGTATTTTCGAGATTAACATGTTACTAGCTCTTGCGATCATGATTTATATTCTGGAATTAATCATGGAAATTATGCCTAATATTCCAACACATCCACCCGGCGGGCTCGTAGTCGCCGACGACCCTGTTCATCAGCTTGTACGCCATGTACTTGTGCCCGCACTTGTACTTGGCGCGTGCCACTCCGGCGAGCGTGTACACATGGCCCTCGGCGACGGCCTCCTCGAACCACCCCTGCGCGTCGCTGTACTCGCCGCGCTCGAGCATGACGCACCCGAGCTGGTGCAGCGCCAGCTGTTTGTGCCATGGCAGCTCGCCACATTCCCATAGCCGCTCAAGGAGCATCACCGTGGTGTTCGACCTCAGGTCCTCCTCCATGGCCACGTACGAGAGGAAGTAGTAGAGCGCGAAGGACGCGTTCCCCGCGGCGTCGAGGCGTTCCCTGCCCTCCGGGGTGCAGAGGAGACGCGCGACCTCGGGGTTGGAGAGCGATTTGGGGAGCTCTCGCAGGAAAGCCTGAAGGCATGTGGCGACGAGCAGCTGCGCGGCCTCCTCGAGGCCGAGGTCGATGAGGGACAGGGCTTCGTCAACGCCGCTGACCATGGAGGCGAGCAGGCGGACCGGCGGCAGGGGCAGACGGGATCCACGCCTGAAGCGCGAAGTGGTAAGGGTAGGTGGAGGAGGTGGCGGCCGGCGGCAGGGGCAGACGGGATCCACGCCGGAGGACTCCATGGCGAAGACGGCGGAGCGGGGGCACTCGAGGAGCGGGGTGGTCGGGCCGCAGGGATCGAGCGGCGGCGGCATCGGGTCGAACTCGTCCTCGCGGCGCTCCTACCATTTATTTATTTCTAGGTGGGGCCCACAGTCCAACTCACCATACCATTTATTTTTATTTTTAATTAGACTGACAAGTGGGCCCAGTTGCCACGTCATCCTGGCAGGTGGGCCCATCTTGTCGGAACCGCTGTCAAAATTCGATCAGCGCGCCATTTGGGCAAAATGAGAAAACCAGAACCAAATGTGGTACCTAAATGAAAAGCTGGACCAATGTGGTATCAATCGATACATTTGACGCGAAAAGTGGTAGTTTTCCGCTATTAACTCCCATGGGAGCTCCACGTTCAGGCAACCTCCATAGGAGCACCTCCACGCGAGGAGGCCAAGCCGAGGCAGAGACGGATGGGGCCAAGCCATGGCAAGGCTAGATTTCTTCCAGGTATCTGTTCTAGCGCGGTGCGCAGTGTAAATTAATACGTTTCCATTTTATCTCAAAATTTTAAAGGTACTCTCTGTGATTCGATTTAAACGTCGGTGGAAAAGAGCTAATTACAACTTGATAGTGCTACTCGCGACACTCTTTTCGGCTCTGAGGGAGTAGAAGATTTCACGGATATGCTAGGGATACTCTAATTAGGCGTTTTCACTCCCGACCTCACATGCTCCTATAATGTTAAGAAATTATAAAAATAGTAAAATATTTTTTAAAAAAATCTGAAAAAATTGGAGACAAGCATATACAAGTTTGCAACACACGTGTAAAGTTTCAGAATGAGATGACATTTGTATGATATGTGAGAAAAAAATCAGTGGTCAAAATGAGATCTAAAAATACATGTTTCCGCACAGACTTTGCAGGTGTGTTGAAACTATGTATATGTATATGCTTGTACGTCTTCAATGTTTTCAGAAATTTTCGACATATTTTTATATTCCCTCCGATCTGTAATTAGTGTCGTGAGCCCTGCATAAATTTGTACGCACAAAATTCTATTTCTACGACATTTATATAGGACCGGAGAGAATAATTTCTCTTAACATAACAGGAGCGTGTGACATCGGAAGCCAATGTGAATTTCTGTATTCTAATTCGCTAGAGCGTGGCATGGCTGCGATCATCTCCCGGTCAATTCATCTATAAATAAAGTCACACTAGGTCGAGATCACTCTTGCTTTTCCTTGCTTCTTTTCTTTCTTTGACTACTGCAAACATACATATAGGAGTAGCTAGCTAGAATATGATGCAGAGATATCTTTCCTCCTTTTGTCAACTTTCCAGATATATCATGCCTAGCTTTTGAGCTAACAAAGCGTTGTATGTGCGCATGTTGTCGTGCTGCATTCAACTAAAGCATGCACACGCGTGAGAAGAAAAGTACGTACACGACATTCGGTGGTGACAGTGAAATGAGAGACAACTTTGAACATTCTTTATAGGGTACTGCACGTACGGCCGGGCGGCAACAATTTGAACATTCTTTCTGCGTTGCTGCACGCATGTCGACGTGCCCTAGTACACAAGAAGTAAATTCAGTTGATTTAGGTGTACTCGTATGGTAATAACTAATAAATAATCCCTACTCACTTTAATCCAAAAAAATTGTCGCTAAGACAGCTATGAAGTTGTATGTTCAGTGTTCATTTCCTTCGACACTCGGAGGGAGTATATTTTTAGCCAATTTAATATCATCAAAAATAAGATGTTAGAATAACTTAGCCCTTGTCAACATCGTTGCATTGTAGCTCGTTTTAGCTAATTTACCCATGCAATAAAATGGATGTCTGCATCACTCGATGTAACGGCCAGGGCTATGTCTCCTAGAAAAAAGCTAATTCATCGATGGTCGCTAGTTTTTTTTTTTTGCAAAGATGTGAAAGGCCATATTAATCGACCAGCCTTTACAGGATAATCCTTGAACAAAAAGAAAACTACATAACTCGTTAATTGACGTGGTAACCACAGGAAGTCACCGGTCGGAGCTAGAAGACGACAACAAAAATGACCTGAGAACCAGATTGTCATCTCAGAAAAGAAAATGACGAAGGGTACTGGACGGACACCCCAGATACGTCCATACAAATCCGAGCTCTGGTGAAGTCAAAACTGGCCGAAACTCGCTGGTTGGAGAAGAAACAAACGAACTGAGACACAAATACCACAAAACCAGATTCACCACTCCAAAAAAGAAGCTACCAGAGAATTCCCCACCGTCCACAAATCCAGCGACAAGACAATCGCCAACAAGATGAACAGTATTCACAAAATCTTATTCTTACTACGCACAACGCTGCCATCGACACGGTATAGCGTCATTGCTGTTTAACAAAACCTAACTCTGAGAGACCTAACTATAGCACCACAACGCAGATCCGAGACCCGCCCCCTCTTTGTCGTCGGAGTGGTGCACAGAGGAGGAGGGGCCAATCACTTTGCCATCTCGGAGCGGAGGAGTCGAGAGAGGACATGGTCCTCGCCCCATGCGTGTGCGTGTGCGCGTGCGCGTGCGCGTGCGCGCGTGTGTGTGTGCGTGTGTGTGCGTGTGTGTGTGTGTCCCCCCCTTAAAAAAGGGAGGCCCATGATATCTCAAGTTGTTTGCTACTGCATAGAGGACTGATAAATTTTTGACCGTGTGCGTGCGTGCGTGCGTTCGTGCGTGCGTGCGTGTGTGCCCCCTTAAAAAAGGGAGGCCCATGATATCTCAAGTTGTTTGCTACTGCATAGAGGACTGATAAATTTTTGACCTCACCAAAGTAGTTAAGATTTTGGATTTTCTTTCGGGTTTCAATCCATCAAAAAATGCTTGACCTAATTTCAATTTAGTTTGAAATTAATCGAAGCTTGACATAAATTACAAATATTTGGTACCCACGGAAATTAACAAAAATTTGAACCTTTCGTTCGTATTTTTGTTAGATAGTAGTCCCTCCGTTCCTAAATATAAGATGTTTCAGTATTTGTCAACATTTACATATATGTAGATGTATGTAGACATATTTTAGTGTGTATGCACACTCATTTTAGTATGCACCTAGACAACATGTTGAAGAGCTAAAACGTCTTATATATTGAAACGGAGGAGTACTTGGCAATCCACAAACCCCGACGTCTACAAGTGTCATTCTTTCGTCACTTGTTTAGCTTCACGTAAAGCACGAACAAGACAACCGGATTTGGGATCGCGGTGCATGCCTTCTTTGGTGACGTGCACGTGCTGGAACAAAAGGCAAGGGAATAAACATGGCAGAGACGACTGTGTCCTTATCTTTTGGGAAAGGAAGAGCTGGCCTTTTTTGACTTCAATAAAAAATCGATGCATGATCTTACAAGGTCCGAATCGATTACCATGGTGATCGACATGGTGTATATCTGGTGAGTATGTGAGAGTGACAGCGGCATTCCTGTGCATTTGCAATTAATTTTGTTACACGTGACGGCTGTGTGTATTATAGTTATGCAGATATTGAGTGTAATGCTTAAAACTTTTTAAGTAATAAAGTCCCCTTTATCGAAAAAAATCGTTACATGTTTGAGATCTTTGACCAGACAGATATGCTAAATATCGTACGTAGTTGGCAATTGGATGTATATAAAATTATCCGGATCATTGTTACACATGATGCAATGAAAGCCATGTGCAACCAAACTATCTCGATCGATCGACATGTCCATCTCAACTGCTAATTTCGAGAACATTTCTTGCCCTCTCAATGGGAGAAAGAACCCAAACGCTACGAACCATATGCAAAACTCAACAATATCTGCTGGCATATGCATCTTTTTCCAGGCATGCTTTTAGCCTTCGCAGTACTGCTAGCTAACAATGCATGTGTAGACTGTACTGCGCCTGCAAGCATAGCAAGTCAGATCGATATGATCTGGCGATTATTTAACCATTGGACCCGATCTCCCTACTACTAGTCAACAAAAGGTATTTGGTTGGTGACACCTCCATTAGACAAATGCAGTGCCTAGCTAGCTATATCTAATTATACAATGCAACTTGTTTCGATTTTTTGCATGGCATTGAGATGCAAACTACTACTCCGTCCACAAATAAGTGTAACGTTTTGTTATTAAAAGATTGAATACTTTATTAAAATCTGTAGCAATATTTGTGACATTAAATTAGTATATTATGAAATTATCCCAAGATACTGGTGATATCAAGTCTATGTTATAAGTATTCTAATGTTCTCTATATAAAGTTGGTCAGACTTAACAAAATTTAGGAAAAGGACTAAAAGTACACTTATTTGTGAACGGATGGAGTACACAAAAATTAAACTCCTGATTTGCACCCGTCGGCACGTGAACCGACGAATAATTTGGCAGGATCATTTCATGGAGCTTTTAGTTTTCACAACCGGCTATCTTTTTAAATACCATTGAGAAGAAACTCATCAGTTACCAAGTGCACCCAAGTAAGGCTCGAGCACAAATGGTTCCATGCCACTAACTTGGTCCTACTAGATCTATAGGGAAATATATTCTCAATGCATAGTGTTAATAGCCTAGTCAAGTCAGTTATGCTTATTTCATATTATAATAAAGAGATTTCTGTATTGATTCTAAAGACAGGTGCTTTCTAATACTTTGTTCTCTAAAATAGAAAAAAAACACATATGCTAACTTATGAGTTTAATAAAATGCCCTTTATTGAAAAAAATACCTCGTATCACCTTGTAGCAACGCACCAATTTAGGACACATATGTGGTGTTAAATGAGGAAGGGTCGACTACGTCACCCCCTTGGTGATGCGCTACATCACTGATAGGGTGTAGTGAGAAGTGAGCAAGATTCTTCGCATTTTACTGGATGGATGCAAAGAGTATGGAAACTAGTCGAGGCAAATAGAATTCGGGTGGGTAGTTGCAACGTAGGGCCCTTAATAGGGATGAGAGTTAGTTCATACCACAATTGGGATATATGTAAATATTTTTTGTACTGGCTTAGTTGGAAGTTAACCGGTGTAAGTATCCTGATAGATAAGAGCCTCAATAATATGGTAGTGGAGTTCGGTGGCAAGGGATATGATTATCCTAGTCAAATTACTTGCCAGAGAAATGGTCATGAATGTTATTAGTCTTATGCCCCACAACTCCACAAGGAGAACTCAACATAAGCATCAAGAGGCAATTAATGGAGGACTCATGTCTAAGTTGGTTCGACATATCCAACGGAGGCCTCGTAAAGCACTATTGAATAGTGGGATTCTAAAGGATGGCAAAACATATAAAGAGGGACATGGCGACGAAAGTTGACATGCGAGGGGACGGTAAAAAATGACTTGAAGGATTGAAATTCCTATAGGTTTGACGGTTGGCATGATCGCATGGAAATCAACAATCCATATGTCACAACCTTAATTTATTTTGTTTTACTCCCCCACCACCCCCCCCCCCCCCCCCCCCCCCCTCTCGTCAATCATTGGTATTTGAATATGAAGAATATATTAATATCAAACTTATACCTCTTACACCCGGCCTCTCATTAAAATTTGGGAGAGAATTTCACTTCTCCTAGCCTATGCACCAACTGGGAATGCACACATGCTTTTAAGCACGAGTAACATGAGTTTGCCTTCTTAGTTATGCACCAAGCATGGCCCTCGAGGAAAATTGTATGAAGCAGGAAAGGTTGATCCTAGGAAATAAATAGGAATCTAAATTCACCTCCGCGAGAATTTGAATCTATGTGTTGGGTTTATACATCCACCCCCCCCCCCCCCCCCTCCCCCCGTCAATTGGGTCTTCATGCTTTGGTTGACAAGTTTTTTGTTGGATTTCATGTCTAGCCTACTTCAGCAGGTGCCAAAGTGAAATAAATTACTTTTAGCCTCATATGGCCTATCCAAAACAAAATCCTTGTGAATACTTACTATGTATACAAGATATGGCCACAACTCTTCTTCATTGCGTAACTTAAGGAGTCTCTTACAAACTAGGCTTCAATGCACAAGTCATGGATTCCTGGAGCGCCTTGATCTTTAGGGCGACATAAGATACTCCACTTAGTCGAGCATTAGTTTTACTTACAATTGTTGACTTCACCAACAAACCTATGGATCTGAAGTAGGACAGAAAATAGATAGTTCTTCAAGAAGGAGAAAATGTACATGGACAAACTAC
Organism: Poa pratensis; assembly: GCA_947311845.1. NCBI lineage: Eukaryota > Viridiplantae > Streptophyta > Magnoliopsida > Poales > Poaceae > Poa > Poa pratensis. The sequence goes on along the minus strand of CAMZMU010000033.1, from coordinate 22,627,937 downwards.
TAAGCATTGAATTAATTAGGACTACACTGCATCTAATGAATAGATGCTTTTCTTCCAAATGCTTAGACACTATTCTAGATGCTCATCAATTTGTTTCTCATGCATTCAGGGTCTCTTTGAGGTTCAGGATTTTCATAGGAATTTTCGAGTAGTCTAATCAATAGCAATTTCTCTTGTGGAAACCTTTGGAATCTATTTTGAGGTCACAAAATTCCCATGAAATCTATTTCTACGACATCCATACCATAGGAATCTCAACATGAGATTAAACCTAATTTATTTTTGCGACCGGGATGCCCAATGCACTTACAATCTATCTCTACGCTCTCTCGTGAATCGTACGGAATTCACGTGTTTGATTCCTTTGCACCATCTAAAGACACATCTCTGAAAATTTCCGTGTTTTCAAATCCTATAGGAAACCCAACCTTATTTCTTTTCTATTTCTACATTTCTAAATTCGTATAATCGAAAGAGGCCCTCAAATTTTGAAACTTCTCGAGATGGATCGATATTCGAAGATATGGATACGCCAACGAGTCTACATCACAACAGCACAAACTGGTGTACTGATCTAGCGCGTCTTGTGCTTTGTCCAAACAAAAAATCTCACTCATATGAAAAATAATTTCATGCCAACAGCTGATTCATGGCCTAATTAACATCATAATAATTATGTATTAGAGCAGACAAGACTTAGTGTTCAATGTCACAGTAGCTCTTGTAGATACTTTACTTATTTTAGAAACACCGAGTATAACGATGCATCTCCACACAGGCACGCAAGCATTGTGGAGTTTCAAAATTGACAAAATCACCAAATGTGTCTTGCTATGAACTGGAGCGGGAGAGTTACGTTACATCCCACCGAGAAATATTCCACACTAATGAAGTACACACAATGGTTTGACCAATTTCTCTTGTAGACTAAAGGTTAGTTGGTGGTACAACAGCTCTCCTAACCATCCAACTTCTCGTCGGTTCTCTTGCAGATACTTTAGTGAACACATGTTTCCACGTCTTAATCCATATTATAACTGTTCCTATGGAAAAACCAATCAATTGGAAACGTTTTTCTTGCAAAATACATATAATCATATATACCATGTCTATGATTTGACAAGTTGTTAAGACATGTATATGATTTGATTGGGACAGTTCATGCTACACACGTACAGTATATGATTTGATTGGGACTGTTTCATTATGGTTTTTCATTCGTCAGGTGCTTAGATCTGCACAGTGACATTGATAAACATGGTCCAAAAAGCCATGAACAGATATACGTACGTGCGTACCTATTGTCCAGCGACAGGTAACCGCATCATCAGTATTCAGAAAAAAATACCCCCAATGTACACTGACATTCCGGACCTACCTGATGATCGGCCGACAAGTCAGAGAGTGTGTCAAAGCGAGCTGGCGTAGCGCAGCAAGAAAGCACGCTGGACCGGAGGCATCATATCCTACTAGCTACCATGGCCTGACTGGTATGGTGTGTGAGCAGCTGGTTTGGTGCAAGAGAATCTGGGCCTCCGCCAAGAGCTCCGGACAAATCCCACTTCAGCAGTCAGCTGCTTTACGGTCTCTGTGTGTGTGTGCGCGTGCAAGCGTGTGTGGTAGCAGGTTAGCTAGCCAGTAGCCCGTGGCCACTCTCGTCTAAGGTTGGGAAAATGGTGTTTCGCTTTATTCCTCCCATGTAGTAGTCTCTATCTCCATGGCCAAAGCTCACAAATACTGACCCTGCAGGATAACAACAGCACGAGAGAGAGAGGAGGGGGGATAGGGTCATGACTCATGACTCATGAGCCATAGCCCATAGGTAGTATCATGAAGCAGAGACAGGCCTAAGACATTCTTTGCATGCAATTTGTTGCTTTGGGAGGTGCTGCTTACAAAATTGCTATAGGCTAAGCATTAGTCTAACAGTTTGATTTGAGCATCTCCACCAGCGCACCCAACTCGGCTCCCAATAGGGCTTTTGGGCGCGCCGGCACGAAATCGTCCCTCAGCGGCGCGCCCAATAGACCAAAAGTTGCCGGCACGCCCCAATACAGCGTCCGGTAACCCCGCTTCGCGTCCAGGTTCTAGGGACGCAAACGGGCGTGCCGACAACCGCGGCAACGCGCGCCTCGTCCAATCCTGACGAGTGGGGACGACGCGTCAGCGACACAACGGTCGGGGCGGATTTATTGTGCCAGATATGCCCGTTTTAATGACGCAGCGGTTCCCCTGGCGGGCGCAGACGACGCGACGCATCGAGCACAGCACTGGAAGGTCAGGCGGTGGCGCGCACGCGTCGTCGGCCTCAATGCGCGTGGCAGACGTACCGGTGGCGGCGTTAATGCGACGACCGGCCTCCTCCGCTCCCCGTCGGTTTTAAAACGGCGCCCAGCGCGCCTCTCCTCTCCACACAACACTTCTCAACTCGCCTCTTCCATAGAAACCCTAGCCACCATGATAGGCAGCCACAAGCCACGATCGGAGCAGAGCGCCGAGGAGGTTTTCCATCGCCAGCAGATGGCCAAGGAACATCGTGATCGGCGCGAGCGCGCCAATGCCGCCAGGACCGCGGCCATGACACCCGAGCGCCGCCACGAGCACCTTGAGCAGCAACGCCTCCTGCAGGAGGACCGGATGATGAACTAGATGTTCGCTCGCGAGATGCGTCGCGAGGAGGAGGAGTGGAACGCGTCCCAGACGCGCTGCCTCGCAGTGCAGCGCGAGGCAGAGCTCTTCAAGCCGCACCGCTACCCCGAGCAGGGCAGTTCATCCTGAGCACCAACACCAGGCGCGGCCAGCTCTTCCCGCGCCGTGCTTCCTGCGACGACGCTGTCGGAGGAGGAGGTGGAGGTCTACCGTCGTCACAACATACGGTGCCAGACGGCTTTGTGCTCCCACCAGGGTGGGTGCTCAACGTCGTCAAGGTGTCGGTGGCGCCGGCGCTGAGCGGCAGGGCCCGCCTCGAGTACATCACGCAGCAGTGGAGGGACCTGTCGTTTGAGCAGCGCGCGGACCCTTTCTATTCGATTTCGGCGCCATACTGGGATGCCGCGATCGACGCGGAGCACGAGGCGTGCCGCAGCTCCTTCTTCCTCCCCAAAGGCATGCACGAGCCACCGCCGGAGTGGTTCCACTCCGATGAAGAGCGCGAGCGCGTCGTCCGACCCCGAGATACCCAACCTCCCCTTGCCGACGCCGGCACCGGCACCGGGCCCTGGCCCGGCACCGGCAGAGGAGGACAGCGACAACGACTGGGGTGAGCCGGAGTGGGAGGGAATGCAGGCGGCCATCGAGGCCTCCCTCCGCCGCCGCTAGATCAAAGCCCACCACGCTCGGCGACGACGACGGCGACGGTGATCCGGAGTGGGAGGGAATGCAGACGTTTCTCAAGGCCGGAGCCACCGCGGGTGAAACCAGAAGCCTTAGCGACGGCGACGCAGATGAAACTTCCTCCTCACGAGCCGGAGATCATCGTCGCCGGGACTAGCTTCCTTCTCGAGTGCCTCCCTCCGCCGCCGCTAGATGTAGGGTTTAGGGTTTAGTTTAAATTTAGTTAAATTCTGTTTAAGTTTGTTAAATTTTGTTTGTCAAATTTCATTTAAGTTTGTTAAATGTCCTTCAAATTCAATGAAATATAGCCGGTTCATCCATATTCAAGTCTTTTTTTCCTCAAAAACCTATTGGGAGCGACCGGTGGGGCGCGACGCTCCCAATAGGCGGCAACGGTTGCCGGCGCGCCCAATAGCGCCTCCCCAGCAACTTTGCCGGAAGCTCTATTCGGTGCGCCGATGGAGATGCTCTTAGAGCATCTCCACCGGCACCCTCCAAATCGGTGTCCGGCACCCCCCAATTGAGGCCCAATTGGGGGGTGCCGGACACATGTCCGCCCATGTTTTTGAGGCCGCCAGCAGCGGCGCCCCCAAAACAAGCACTCCAAACTTTTTTTTACATTCGTTCTAAAACAATTCCGGTGAAATTTATTAAACGAGATTTAACAAACTTACAATTTAAAATCTAAACGAGATTTAACAAACTAAACCTAAACTACGCCGTTACCGGCTACACGCTACAGCGTCTAACCAACCACTACATGCGCCGGCGTCGAGGAAGATGCCACTGCCATGACCTAGCGACGAGGAAGAAGATGCGAACCAGCGCCGGAAATAATCAATATACTTGCATGCCTCGATGATCCGGCGCCGGAAGTTTCATCCGCTATTGCCATCGGCTACGGCCTTTAGAAACCTCGACCGTGGCTGTGGCTTCTGGTTTCGCGGCCGGCGCGTGGTGGGATTTGATCTACCGGCGGCGCGCCTGATGGGAAGCCTCGTCGGCTTCACCTGGCGCCCCTTTCCCCGATGACAGCGACGCTGCAGACCAAGATGCGCCTGCCGTTGGTAAGGAGAAATCGGGCAGCTCGGGGTCATCGTCGTCGTCGTCGTCCTCGCCGTCCGATGCAGACAACTCCGATGTTGGCTCCCGCACGCCGGTAGGGAGGAAGACGCCGGCACGACGCTCCTCGTACTCCGCGTCCACCACGGCGTGCCAGTAGGGCGCGCAGATGGAGTACGTGGGGTCGAGTTTCTGCTCGTACGACATCTCCATCCACTTCCGCTTGATGAAGTCATCGCGCTCCTTGCCGCGGCGCCACCAGCACGTTGACGGCGTTCCTCGTCCACCCTTCGGGTAGGGTGGCGTCGTCCTCCACCGGCACGCTGTGGCGGCTGCACAGCCGCGCTGTCTCCAGCGACACCACGTACGGAGGCACGTTGGCTGCGTCCTCGAGCCACCGCTCGCGTTGATACGCCTTGGCCATCTCAGCCTCCTCGTTGCGGCGGCGGCGTTCCTCCATCTGCTTACGGCGTTGCTGGCCGCGGCGCTCGTTGCAGCGGCGAGCGCGTTCCGCCGAGAGGAAGTCGCGATGACGCCGGAGCTCGCGCTCCTCCGTTGTCTCGCGGCTGCTCGCCATGCTTGGCGGCCGATCTGCTGGTGGCGAGTTGGGAGAGTGGAGAAGAAGTGGTAGGGTGTGGTGTGGGAAGAGACGGGCCGCGACGCGCCGCGTTTTAAAGGCGGCCGGAGGAGCGGGGTTGGGTGGCCTGGATTAACACCGAGCACCGGTTCGCCTGACCACGCATTGACACCGACGACGCGTGTGCAGGGCGCCGCCGCTGGAAGACGCAGCGACATCAATACGTGGACGGCGCGCTCGAGGCGTCGCTTCCGTCTGCGCCATGGGAACGGGCGCGGCGTTATTGTGACGCATCCATTCGCTCTGCGCCCGCCAGGGGAACGGGCATGGCGTTATTGTGAGTCGTGCTGACAGGCGTGCCGCCGTCTCGTCGCCTCGCCATTAATGTGGGCGGAACGGCCTCCTGCACAGCCCTAGTTAACACGGGCGCCGGCGCTGTGTGTATGACGGGCGGGCCACCCCTGTCAGAGGCCATGTCAAGGCCCTCTCAGGGGTGCTGGACACGATTTCGTCGGCCCGACCCTTTGGGGGTGTCGGTGGTGAGCGATTTTGCCGTCCGCACCACATTGGACCTTTTGGGGGTCGTTTGGAGGGTGCCGGTGGAGATGCTCTTCGTACTATTAGTACTATAGTACGATACAAAACCCTGGAAAGACGCTGATATTGCAGTATGCTGGTCTAAGCTAGGTAGCTAGCCAGACATGGCATGGCATTTCTCAAAAGCTACATCTCCTTTAGTCTCTGCCCTTGGGAAGTATCCTGGTGTCCTTTGCTCTTTGCTTTTACTCACTTTATGGTAAGAAATACAAGCATGCAGCTCCAGGACAGGACAGGAGAGCAAGCTAGCAACCATGGATGGATGGAGTATTGGAGTTGTTGTGGTCGAGAGCAACATCCTTGCTGCCTCCTCTCTATAAATCCAGCCTCACCTCCTTGCTCCTTCCACCATCCTTCACACCCCGTGCACAGTACACTGTGCTCCGCTCTCCCAAATCAACCTAGCTTTCTCTTTCTCTCTCTAGTAGTATTAGTAGTTGCCTCCTTGTCTTTGCTTCATGCGTCTTGTGCATACCCATCAAGATCTAGCTTTGTTTCTCCCACTAGTCACTACCAGTGTCTTGAGACATATGTAGAGAGAGAGAGAGGAACAATCATGTTGGTATCCTTGGTCGTTCTATCTGGACTATTTGGTGAATTAGGAAAGAGGTTTGATGACCGATCTAATCAAGATTGTGCTGTGCCTGGCTCCCTGTATGCCACACATGTAGCCCAACCCAAGAATGTGGTTGCCTGCTGTGGGTGGCGTGCAAGGTGCCAAGCATGCGCATCTGTATATGGTCTTTCGTTCGACTCTTTTTTTTCACATGATTATTCGATGTGTTTTTTATCACATATAAACATCTTTTTGACAACGTATATCTCGGTGTTTTTCAGTTAGAAGTCCGTGGAATGTGTTTAGTTCATCTTCGGATCTTCTCCTCTCAAAGTTAGCTTGGTCAGAAGAAACCAGGGAGGTTAATTATGAACTTATGGTGTTTGTTTTGGGAATCAATTTTAGCACATTACTGATTTGTGAACTGTTACTTTGCATCTGCTTGATTTGATGCAAATGCTTTTGAATGCAACCATGATTAGTTAATGTCCCCTAAAAAATGAATACCATGTGGAATCTGCGTGTTTAGATCGATTTGCTTTGTTTCTGAGGTTATAGACAGGTATTGATCATACCTTCTTTTAATTGTTTACTTATTGTTGATGAAGTGGTATTTATGAATCATTTAGGATTTGTGCTAAGAATGGCCTAGATGCAAGCAATTAAGTGGAAGCAAGAAATGTACTAGCTAGCGTGCAAGAGATTTTGCACTTTAATTTCACTCGTTCGTTTTCGTTCCTACGCACTTATATCGCCTCTTAGAAATTGTTTGCCCAATATGCTCACCATATATGCTCGAGCTCACGCTCGCCCAATTTCTGACAAGAGGCAGCTGTCCCTATATAGCAAGCTGAATCTATAAATTCGGTAATAATGTGTTTCCGTAGAAGGCTTTGAAGTGCATGGACATGCATAAGCTCTAGTTCCTTAAGAGTTAAGTCTGAACTTTGATGTTCTACAAAAATGGGAAATAATGTGTTTATTTCTGTTTGAATATGCTGGTTAAATTTTCCTTCTTAGCGATATCATTACTAGCTAGGTACTAGTATACATTTTTCCTGTCACTGGTTAAACTTACATTAGCAGAAGTGCTTACGTACTGCGCTCTGTATGTAGTGTTTCTGACGGTAGTTCCTTACTGCACTCTGTAAGTAGTGTTTCTTGTCACTGGTTAAACTTACATTACCGAGGAGTAGAGAATGACAAGATCGTGTTTTTCTTTTGCGGGGACAAAGATAGTGTTTCTGAGGGTGTACATCAGATAAAGAGCAAATCATTTGAAATCGGTAGCATTTGATTTGTACAATTCGATTCCTCCTTTTAAACTAGTTTTTGATTTAAAGCAGTAGACTAATACTAATAGATGAGTGGTATCAAGAAACGATTTATTTTGGACAGAAAAAAGGTTAGATATCATCGCCTCAGGAAGGACTAACACCACTTCCTGCTTCGAGGTCCTTGAGTACGGGCGCTAGGCACGGAGGCCCAGAAAGTGCATAGAGGCTGACGCTGGCGGTTTCTTCCGCCGCCTCCTTTTGTCCTCTTGAACTGGTGAACTTTGGCGCCGCAAGTTTCATGTTGCCAGGTCCTTTGAGGCCGATGACACAATTGACCAGCAGTTTGCCGTGCTCACTGGGATTGATAGAGATTGTGCGCGGTGATGACATGGTCAAGCACAAGCACACATTTTACACCTACATCAAGCACATAATCGATTGGGTATTCTGAATAACTAATCTTTGTTTTAGTTATGCATTCGTCTGTTTCCCTTCCTAGTAGATTACTAGATTATGCAGTAATGTGAGATACTAGCTATTCGATGCGTTTGAAATAATTATGGTTTGGTGTGTTTGGTTGGTGGATGGGATGAAAACTAATGTATCAGAATGAATTGTCAAGCTTGAGTTTTTGGGTGAACTGGCAGATGCATACAGTTGTATATATACAACCTAGCTCAGCCAAACATTTTATAATTTGAGTTCTCGACGGACCCTGACAGGCTCCGGTTGTACTCTTCTGCATAAGCGTCATGTCTCTTCGGTAGCTCTTTTCATATGTGTGCAGCTAGGCAACTCTGTTCTAGAGGGTGAATGTTGTAATCACAGTACTGTAATGTAATCTGTTGTAATATCTAATGACAGTGGTTTCTTGTTCAAAAAACAAAACTCACAGAGAGCGGCATCCATGTTGACCGCCTACATCTTCAGGGTGAGATGGTACGGTCACCCGCAAGCCGCAACCGAAATCATTTTTGATTAGTCCATGATCACCATGCAAGCACCAATGCCAGGCCAACTGGACCATCTCCTCACTCACTCATGTGCTAGTTCCTGGCGAGCCGGCCAGCCATTTCTGCATGCATGCCCAAGGACCATGGACCAGTACTCCAATGGCAGGCACTGCAGTGCTACTACTAAAGATGCACCTTTACAAGGAGAGCTGCCACTGGGACCTGGCCACAGCAGAGAGAGGAAAAGGGAAGGCACAGTGACGGTGATGGTGAGGGGAGAGGGAGGAGGACACTGCCACGGCCCTCTGGCCATGTTGGAATTTACCTCAATGGCTCTGGAGCCTGGAGGAGGAGCACCTGGGGGGTCCCTTCTCTTCTACACAGGGCTTGCATTATGGTAGAGGCCTGCTGTGAGAGTATCATGGCAGCTGCTTGATTGGCAGAGCACCTGCTAGGATGTTGGAGGCCTGTGAGACAAAAGGCAATAGTACATCAGTTTCTGGATTATCCAAAATTACACTGAAGCTGAAATTGGATGCAACTGTGTACAGGAAGGAGATAATGGAAACCGATCCTTACAAGATGTGCACTGCATCACAGTGCAGTAGTATTATATGGCAACAGCTGGGGAACATGACTTGTAAATTTTCCATGTATGAAAAGTAAGTCGAGTGGGTAACCAGTTCATCTGGATTTTGGCACACATCCAGGCTATGTACCCACAGGATTTCAAACTTTCACCAGGTATTTGCATTTTGCCACAACAAACAAAGAACAGACAGAATATAGGAATACACAATGATATTGTGCCATCAATCTAGTATTTGTACACACACAAGTAACTCCATGGATTTCTTTGGCCCAAAAATGTTGTTTACACTGACTACAAACGAAGTGAATCTATACAAACAAAGTGAATCTATACACCGGTAAGAAAATTCTGGAGAAAAAGTATTCGGCTATGCTACTTGTCCACGTGATCTTCATATTAACAACCAGCCTCTGATCACTCACGATCTGATATTGAGGTGAATGTTATGGAGCCTCTTGTCGTATCTTGAGACGACGAATGAGAAGCCTGTGCCATGATGGTGGATATCAGCATATTGGATGGAGCGAAAGCTAAGTTATTTTCTCTCCTCATGCTCCTGATCTTAAGGTCCATGAAGTCGCTAATTGTAGCGGGCTTGCTGATATTCCCAGAGTCAACATCTTTTTCTCCTGTTAGCATGCCGACAACGGATGACATAGTGGGTCGATGTCTTGTGATATCTTGTGTACACAAGAGTCCAACTATCAGGAACTTGCAGGCTTGTGCAACATCCAAGTCATCGCTCAAAGAACTGTCTATGATTTTCTCTAGATCTCCCCGCTCATAATACATCCATGTCTGCAAGAGGAGAACCCCATTGGTGACCTCCGGGAACTGTAGCAGCAAAGAACAGAAGTTCATAATTTAGAATATTTGCTCCCTAGACCCTAGCATACTGAATAAAAGACAAAAGTGTTTTAGGATTGTATGCAATGTTTATCACGTTGGCCTGCTGGTTCGTATTTATAGTTTTATACAAGCTCTATGGCGTGGTTTACAAGTTTATGTCTCAACAGATTCACAACCAAATCAATGTACAGCTAGTTATCACTGTTATGTACTGTAGCTCATCATGTGCCGTGCCAGACAGCTACAAGGTACAAACTACCAAGTACCAACAACATCCCTTTGAATCGCTGATGCCTCTATCTCACATATTAAAAATGCAATGATTTAATATAACATTGTATGATTTCAAGTAGAAAAAGGCTAGCAGCTAATGTGCTTGCAAGCAGGCAACTAAATTTAAGTGCATGGTAATTGTAATCCTTCCTTATATTGTACACTACTGATTTAATAAATGAAAAATTGAGATGGCATGGCTAACATTCTGAAATGCAAGAATTGCATGCATTGTCACTAGCTTTCATATAGGAAATCAAGACTGCTTATATGCACTAGAAATTTATGGACTACCATTATCAACCAGTAAACTAGATCACAAAATAACTTAAGCCTAGAAATATATAAAAATTTACTTTTTATCAATAAGGAATGGTGAAACACGAGAAGTAAATATGGTACTGTATTTCTTCTAACCTTTTCTAGAAGCATCTGGTCTTCGTAGGATAATCTTGTACTGGTGTTTGATCTCCCACTAACTATTTCTAGAAGCAGAACACCAAAACTATAAACATCTGATTTCCGGGTCACTTGTCCTCGAATGGCATACTCAGGAGCCAAGTAACCTCTGTCGAGTAAAACTGAGTAAGTAATGCCGCAAGTTTATCAGGCCATAATAATCAATAATGAATAACTATGTCTCTATTTGGTAGTTCAATTGTACTTGACAGATGGTTTCATCATATGTGATATGTTTTTTTAATGTATTAAATATTATATGAATCAACCAACAGCTTGAAAGCATATTATAAGCACTAGCTTCCAAAGGTACACAAGACAAAATGAAGAAAGTAAAGATGTACTGTAGATGATAGCTCATTATAGGTAGAGTTCCATCTAACAAAGTTCACTTACAATGTTCCAGCAACCCGTGTGCTAATATGTGATGCGTTTGGAGGTAGAAGCTTTGCTAAACCAAAATCAGAAATTTTGGGGGTGAGATCCTTATCAAGAAGTATATTGCTTGCTTTGATATCCCGGTGAACAATGTGGGGAGTGACAGTGTCATGGAGGTATGCTAATCCCCGGGCGATACCAAGGCATATATTTACTCTGCTTCTCCAATTGAACTGGATGTTGCTGCGGCCAGAACCTAATAAGAAATAAAAAAAGAGAAAAGCTAAGCAGGAATATCTAGACTGTATATAGCAAATATGTAAGTCAAGAACAGTTTGGTGGAAAGGATTTCAGTAACCAAGAATTACCTAGAAGTGTTTGTGCAAGACTATTGTTTTCGAGATAATTGTAGACAAGGATCCTCTGGTTTCCTTCCACACAATAGCCATACAGGCTGACAAGATTACCATGAGATATGTTCGAAATTGCCATAAGTTCATTCATAAACTCCTTTAGTCCTTGTCGGGACTCTACAGATAACACCTTGGCAGCAATAAGTTTTCCATTCCTTAGCCGCCCCTGCACCATTATGTTATCAAACTTTAAACACATGTAAATTTATTCTCTTAGAATTTCGTCATCATATGAATTGAAGTTTATGCAAATTACCTTATACACAGATCCAAAACCTCCTTCACCAATCTTATTGGATGGGTTAAAATTTTCTGTTGCTCTTACTATCTCCTTGTAAGTGTATTTTATTGTATTGGTATCACGAGAGAGGTCTGTACAAAACCAGTGAAATATTAAGATATGAAATATATCAAGGAAGAAGGCGGCCATATCTATTCCACTAAAGAGTGTAGAATGCAGTCTGTGTAAGAGATGTCTACCTTCATTATGCTCAGAAATTTGGTGGCGTGTTGCCCTTCTCTTATTGCGAAAGAAACAACAACAATCCATTGCTTCAATGCTAGAACTATCTCTGCCCCGCTGCTGCCGGTCCAATAATCAATAAATATGTTCGCACTTACGATATCCACAGAAACATTTCCTCAGGCTTAAACAACTGTCATCATATTCTGAAAAGAAAGAATGACACTTATGGTTAGCACAAAGAGAACTATACTGAATGAGTTCTTCTACGGTACCTATCAATTGTTGTCGACCATCGTGTTGTCTGTGGGACAACTCCATCCCTAGCTTAGCTAGGTGGTTTGAGAACGTTACACTGGTTTTCGCCCAGTTTTTTCCTGATTAACTGGGCAACTATATTTCTTCTATAGTGAACTGCAGAGCTTCCGCCCTTTGGGGTTTTGTCGGGAAAAGAAACTGTGGATCATCTGTTCTTGTCAGCCCAACAGGTCTGATCAGGTTGTATTTAGTTATATTACACCATCGAGTATGAGTAAGTATTATTATGTCAGTAAAATAGTAAGTATGCTGATTTTCTATTCACTGAGATGTCATCCTAGGAATACAGTAGGAAACTGCTACAGTTTATGAGTCAAAAAATATGTCATCCTTGGAGAGGCATCACCTGGTGGGTGATTCCCATCCAAAACAACCAACTGAAGTCATCAAAAAAATGGTGATGTCTTTGTTTGGACAAGGATGATTTTATAGTCTAACCACATCTGCTACCACTACGACACATCTATGGTTGACCCGATCTATCTCACACGCAATAATTCAATGCATGATCGTCGCCAAAAGGTTCCACCCCATCATCTGCATTCACACAGCCTCCACATTTCAGCTGTACAAAATTTCTCAACCTCTAATTCTCAACACACGGAATAATCTAGGGCTGCTTGGAATGGGGGCAAAATTAGTGTGGCCACCGGAATTTAGCTCAAGTTGAGCTAAATTAGACGCGTACTCAACAATATATTAATCAGCATTTCGGAATTTTCTGTTCAGTGAGATGTCATCCTTGGAATCCAGTAGGAAACACTGTTTTTTTTTTTTGAGTAAAAAAAAAATGTCATCCTTGGCGAGGCATCACCTTTGTGAATGATTGCCATCCAAAACGACCAACTGAAGTCAGCAAAAAAATGGTGATGTCTTTGTCTGGACAAGGATGATTTTATAGTCTAATAATCACATCTGCTACCACTACGAGAAATCTATGGTTGACCCAATCTATCTCACACGCAATAATTCAATGCATGATTGTCGCCAAAAGGTTCCACCCCAACATCTGCGTTCACACCAGCCACCACATTTCAGCTGTACAACGTTTCTAAATTCTCAACATGAGGAATAATCTAGGTGCTGCTTGGAATGGATGTAATCAAGTAAAATCAGTGTGGCCACCGGTACTGCTTGGAATGGATGTAATCAAGTAAAACCAGTGTGGCCACCGGTATTTAGCTCAAGTTGAACAAAATACAGGTGACCTTACGTCCATAATCTCTAAATAAAAGCCGATTTCAGACTGTTATGGACGCTGGACCTTCACCCCACGAATTCCTCCCAAAATCAAGAAGGCGCCCTAATCCCTAGGACCGTAAAAGTAGAATCAACACGCCCGATTTTTCGGTCCGCTGTAAGTAACACGGAGCAACCGATCAAGCAGAGCAGCAGCAGTCAGCAGACTGACCTGATCAGATCAACAGCAGCCCGACCCAGACCAGCCGGCGGAACAAGCCTCGACGCAACGCCGAGAGCGCAGGCAGGCGGCTCCAGTGACGCGCGCCCCGAAGGCGCACCACAACCACTCAAGCAACGAGCCCCAGCGAGTGGAGTCGTCGTCGGCGGCCGCAAGCTCCGGCGCGGAGACTCCAAAAACGAGCGGCGCGGCCCTTGGACTTGATGGCGAGCGTTCGCTGGGAGGAGGAGGAGGCAGTGGTGGGAAATGGCGGCGTTTGGACTGGCTGGCTGGAGGGTTTAGGCTCCGGCCGGCGGTACTAATTGACTTCTCCCCGCCGCGGTTGCGAGGAAGGAGGGACGGAGGAGCGAGACCAGGCACGTGGGCGACTCCAAGTCACAAATGGAAGAGAGAGAGGGAGGGGGGGCTGGACCGGTCAAAACAAAAAAAATCGTTGACTGCCGAGCCGTGTTGCCCTGTCTCGCTGTGTGGGCCCGAGCCTCGGGTGTGGACGGGACCCGACGACGCTACAGAGTACGGAGTCCGGTCGGACTTCCGACTCGCGTACTCACTAGGACGACTCTTGTTGCTAGAACCGGAGTTTGTAATCGGGTCAGCTTGACTCGACCGGCCGGGTCTCCATCCGAGTTCGCACTCCCTAGCAGCGTTTCGGAGTTGCGAGGCGACGATGAACATGTGGATTTCAGCTGACTGGACAGCAGAGCATTTCCCCGGCCGAGTCCCTGTCAGAAACAGAAGATCAGAGCATGTCCCCGAAGCTGCTCTACATAAACGGGACAAACAACAAAAACGTTTCTCATTGACGAGTCCGTCCGGGAAGACTAAACAGCTCTTGTCGCGGCTTCTTCCTCGTAACCGCGCCACAGCCCACGATAAGAACGAGGAAATCCGGGCATTTAAAGTATTGCCTAGTTTTTTACCAACTCGTTCAAAATATATCTTTTTATAAAGGCCAAATTTTGCTGATTTTTCTTGAAACTTTACGTGCGCACATAGAATGCCAAGATGTATGAGCTCGGAATGTGTTTTGACAGTAAAGGGATTATATGCACCGGAAGAGAAAGTGAATTCCTGCAATCTTTACATAGTTTCTATAGGGTTACATATTGATCCGCTTGTGCTAGCCATTTCTCAAACCCGACCAGTACGCCAGAGGCACACGCACCGCTATGGACCGCACCTACATTACGGTGTGCCGCCGGTGTACTGCTAACCACCTTGGTGGAATAAAATAACGAAACAAATTGATCGCCTACCTTTGAAAGGTGCGTGCTATTTTTATACATTCCATCTATGTTTTATTTTTTATTGCTTTTATATATTTTATGGAATCTTTTTTATGTGTTTGATGAATTGTTACTAGGTTTATTTTTACGTTTATCCTCCGTAAACAATATATTATTTCAGTCTCATGTTTTTGTTGCTGCAGAACATTATTTTCATTCTAATATTTTTTTACTTTCGTTTGAAAACTGTAAAGATATATTAGCGCTGGGAAATCCATCATGTTCCTATGGGTTAAGCAAACCACTTTCTTAATACACGGATATTTGTATCAAAAGTTGGTTCGTACAATTGTTTTTTGTGATTTACGGGAAAATTGTTCTATGTGATTTACGGGAAAATTTGGTGTTAATTTTTTACAATACAGTCATACAGATGACCATTAACTGTTAACTATGGCACGTAAACATATTTTTAACTACATATTATCATATACTGTCTTTTTATATGAAAAAAAATCGGGCCGGGACTTTGACAGCCACGGAAGGGATGATAATTTGGTGCCTTGGTGGCTAAGTAAATGATGACATGGTATTATGTTACGGTTAACTATGGTATGTAAACATAAAATGTATAAAAGCAATACAGATGACCATTGCTAGCTAAGTAAATGATGACACGGTATTATGTTACAGTTAACTATGGTATGTAAACATATTTATTTTTATAATACTCTCTCCTATTGGAAATAACTGACACATATTTATCTACATACGGATGTATCCAGACATATGTTAGTGTGTAGATGCATCCGTATTTTGACAAAATTTTGTCAACCATTGCCGATCGGAGGAAGTATCATAGACTGTTTTTTTATACATTTTTTTCTTTCAAAAAATTCGGGCCGGAGCTTTGGCAGCCATGGAAGGGATGATAATTTGGTGGGCTTCGGTGGTCGTTACAATTCGGCCCAGTAGTAAATCAAGAGGGATACACGGTACTCGCCGAACCGCGAAAGTCCTTCCGCTGAAAACAAAAACACAAGGCGCGAACATTCTCAAAAATAAAATAATAACCTCCCTTTGTCTGGGCAGAAACCCTCGAAAACCCCACCAAAATCCCATTCTTCCCCAATCCCCATTCCCAAACCCATGGAGGAAACCCTAGCCGGCAGCGCCCAAGCCAACCTCACCACCGCCACGATGGCCTCTCCGGTCCCGGTCGTCGTCGTCAACGCAGTCCCACGCGAGCGCTCCGCTCCCTCGGCCGCATCCGCAGCCGCGGCCTCTCCGGACACCGTCGGCTCCTCCTCCCATCCCCCACCCGTCACGAGGTGGCTCGCGCTCGAGCCCCAGATCCTCCTCAACGACGACGCCCCTCCCGCGCAGAGGCGGCGGCCATCCGTAGCCCCCGGGGCACGATCCGTCGCGCCCGATATTCCCCAGCTGCTCGGCTCCCGCGCCGCCGTTGCGGTGGCGCCTGATTCTGTTCTCCCGCTGTCCTTCCGCATGGACCTCGATGCTGCCGGATCGGGGATCCCCGAGTCGTCTGTCCCTGGATCTGTCGGCCCCGGCATTGCTGTTGTTGCCGGGACGCCGGGCTTCACCACCTCCAGCTCGGTTGGGTCATACAGTGTCCAGGCATTCTCTTCTGCTGCCTCCGCATCTGGTGAGGTTTCTTAAGTTAGCTGCTTTGTCTCTTAGGCTCAAGGATTGGATAACGCTTTAGCTTGTTCAGCAGTGAGCACGCTTGCTTCATGGATGCTGCTCTGCAGCATGATATATGAGAGCCGGTTGTGGTCATGGTTCAAGTTGCGATTCATTTAGTTCTGCTCATGCTTGCGTCAAAAGAGGCAGTTAAAATTATTGAATGTCATATGACTTTTTTTGCGGGGCATATTACTGAAGCTATTTTTCTTTGCGGGGCATATTACTTAAGCTGTTGAGTGTATCGGATAACAGTGGAAGTTTTTGTGAATATTAAATATGCGCTGTTGGTTTAGTTGCGCGCTGAGCTAATACTAGTTCATAGTGCTAATCCTTGACTGAGAGTTGTTCACAGCCACTGCCAAAAACTTTTAAGCGAGAATGAAATGTCATGAACTGCAAAAGCCAAATGCAACACTTTTTATATCATCATGACATTTGAGCTCGTCTAGAACAAATGGCTCTCTACTGCTCTGGTTTATCGCTGTAGTATTTTGTATTAAGCTTTTTGGTAACACGTTTGTTCATACTTCATAGGTAGCACTTACTCTGTATATCCAGGGCTAGCTAATATAGTCACTCCGGTTCTCTATATCTGATACTTCCCAAATAACCGTGCAGTGAGAAGATCAAGAGCGTGATTATTGTTTTGTATCCACTTAATAACCCTATTAATATGCTTTGACCGTGGTTAAATAGCTGCATGCACTGCCATGTCTCATTCTTATGTATGTACTTAGTACTTCATTGATCTGTTCACATGGTAGTCTGAGGACAGATATAGCAAACTAGACGGAGAAGTATTTATTGATGATTTTGCAAAGATAAACCTAGTAACACTTACAAAGTTTTTATATATGGTATTTCCCGTTTTTAATATGGGAGGCATTCAATGCCATCGCATTAGTTACTAGATAAAAGAATGTTCAGGATTCATCATAATTTGCATACAATTTTGTTGGAGTAACTAATTAACTCCTATTTCTTCCTTGCAGGAGCTTCTTCTCCGGCATCTCCTGACAATGGCGATCAGTCAGAAAGGGATGATCAGGAATCAGCAGAACATGCTTTAAAATTTATTGTCGCCGAGATTGACCCAAAGATTATTGAAACTGCCACAGTTGGAGGTATCCTAAACCATGATGAATGAAGTTAGCTGTATCAAGCTATCAAGTTAATCTTAAATTATCTTGAGTTTGTCTTCATCTGTCTCTTCTGCTGGGCTATCTGGACCTTTGTGAACAGGTCCTCTTCTGGTTAAGCTTTCGGAGGCGGGCCTTCAGTATCAAGTCGGTCCCAATCCATTTAGAGGATCGATTTTGTGGAAGGTGGTGGTTCCTCGTACCGGACAGGTGCTTATTGGTCATAAACTCATAATGATAGCTGTCACATAGCCATGCATGCTTCCTCTCTTTATGTTTAGTCTTTACTCGAGGGATTTTTGCCCGTAAATTCTTGCAATTTTTTGCGACTAGTTTTGGTTTAATGACCTCAATCTATAACTCAATTCATGCTAAACCTACATGCCTAAGCTGGTAAAACTTATGCTTGGAAAGCAAAACTTTAATATATGCTTGATTAGCTGATCAGATAAAATGTATCCCAAGTTCCCAACGGACCTGTGCACACATGCATGCTTATATTTCTAAGATACTGTTAGTCCTGTATCTAAGCAGTTGATTCCATTTTCTCAGGTCCCATACGTACATCAGTTCGTTTCACATTTCAATTAGCAAAATAATAAATTGATATATGTGGGAGCGTTTTTCCAAAACCAGCACGAGTAATAACACTTTGAATCAAACTTGAAACTAAATGGATTTATCTAATTTTCCTAAATGTGCAAATAAGAATATCACAGAAAAGATGAGCTGCTCTAGAATGAACATGCAATCAGGTAAGGTTACTTCTTATTAGTCATGTGACTGAGTTCTCTTGAGAACGTAATGCAAGGAACCAAGGAGTATAAATACTTGTCAGAAAAGAACGCAGCAATGTGCTGAAGTGAAAAACAGTGGTTGCAAAATAGCTGGAGTTGTGATCTGGTGAACCATTCAAAGAATAATCACAATTAGTCTAGATTTCAGATTGTAATATACATTATGAACTTACTAGATTGCATTCAACCATTGTTTTTTATATGGTAGAGCTTGAATTCGTGCTTGGAAAATTTATTGAGCATGCACATAAGTCATAAATGCATTCGACATACTAGTGTACTGGGACCATATCCTGGAATTTCTACAGATAAACCACGAAATGTATAGTTGTAGGGAAAGTTCTGGCCCTAGCTACTCAGTGCAGGTTCTACTTCAGTTGGATTGTCTAATGGTACTGAAGTATGCCATAATATATAACTAAGTCATTCCAGTATACCATGCATAGGTTTGATGTAAACTAAAACACTTAGGGTTCGTGTCTTTTCTGTTAACCTTGAGAGACTATAAAAGGTATCCTTATGGCACAAACCACAAAGTTACCATGAGATATAGATCCAAGGTACCTTGACATAGAAAATTCAGCACTCTTTAAGTCTATGAGCTCATTATAAATATCCTGAATCTTTCAGCAGATGTCAGCACCATGACCTCGTCATATATCCTAAGAGTGACATATCTGTTTGCAGGACCCAGCTTCAGTGTCAGAAGTGCCATATATTCTATTTGTGTTCCAAGCTGAAGAATTCTGCGATCTTATCAGGAGTGGATCCTTCCTGGATCATGTACTAGCAGTTCGGAATCACTATCCAACGTTCACTATTTGCTACGTCACTAATAAATTGATGAACTACATAAATATATGGTTGGTTTCTCAAAGTCTGAATAACATCTTCTACTGTTTTTGGTTGATCTTTGTATCGTATGTTCATTGTCTATGAAGCCTCTTGGCTTGTAATGCAACCAATCGTAAGTAGCCGAGAACGTTATTTATGGCTTTGGCATGGTAATGTTTCCTACTCATCATTGTCTATTATTTTGACCTGTTTATTATGTAGACCATAACCAACATAGTAACACACGCACGCACACACACACAAGAATATCATCTAACAATGGACAGGAAAAGAATAAAAGCTGGTTTGCATGATTGTTCTGTATAATATTTTGAAAAATTTCCTACAATGTCACAACCTGTAGTTATTAGCAATTGTAATCATCTTTTGCTATTTAATCGTGCTAAAATGTCTTTTTTTTGGCATGATAGTGAGCAAAATCACTATAGGAGTCCATCCAGTTCTAGTCCTTGGAGACGTCCACCAGTGGAAGAGGTCTGTTTTCAACTCATCAACTGTATCAAAAACTTGATTTTTTCTTCTTGTAGGATGTGTAATTGATTTGTTTCTCAGCTTTTATGCAAAATAGCAACACACCACGCTAGAGTTCACTCAAGGCAGTGCGCTGATGAAGCTGAAATAGCAGAGCATGTTGTTGGCTTGACATCTAGCCTAGCAAATTGCAAATTCAGGCAAGTTAGTGAGTTACATTGCTAGATTGGGATGGTTAACTTCACTGATGGTCTGTGCTTTCCTTTGGCAATTTATCTTTTTTGTTTTTCAAGAACACGCAACCAAAAGTTGCATGCCATTTCATTGAGGATAGAAAGAGGTAGTTACAAGAGGGTTTTACACTGCGACCATAGGCTGCCCGCCAAGACCTACTCCTCACCTCTACCTACGGAACCTCTAGCTAGTTCCCACAGCCCTAAGTCATCCACATTAAGCTTAACCACTTGAAGTAAGACAGTGGTTTTGCGATCAAAGGCTCTACCATTATGTCATAGCCAAATGTGATGCATCAAGCACTGTCTCACAGCTCAGAACCACTGTCAACCGAGTCGTAATCACCAAGTCTCAAGGCGCACCGAGCAGAGATTGCGCCAAACAAACGTCACTGGGATCTATCCCGGCAGGCGAAATCGATGGTGATCACCTGCCACCGCCGTCTGCGCTTCTGCTTCTTGTGCTTCCCTTCCCTGTATCTGCACTGGACGGAGTGGAGTGCGCTGTGAAGTTGGACCAGCGGGTTCAGTGACACCGGTTGGGTTCAGACCATGTCCAGGTCAGCGACTCAGCGTGTGACCAGGCAGCTAACGCTTGGTTTTTTGCCATGTCAGATCTGACCCCCACAGGTCAGAATCACTGTCAACTGAGCTGAAACTTGATATTTGGGTGGGATGTAACCGCCTGCCGCTATAGTTGCTGATTGCGGTTAAGTGGGAAAAAATCCAAAAATTTGCGGTTTTTGGAGACCTCAGTCCAATAATTGTGGTTCCTTGATATTTACTTTAAATTCTCCATTATATACTAAATCTGTCTTAAGTCGAACAGTGAGCTTCCTAATATTGATTACTGGTATAAGTGAAATTAAATTGTGCATATGTTTATTCTTGATGGATGTACTTAATTTGACTTTAGTCGCCACCAAATTCAGTTCAACGTTTTTGGAAACCTCAAGCCAATAATTGTGGTTCCTTGATATTTACTTTAAATCCTCCATTGTATACTGAATCTGACTTAAATCGAACAGTGAGCTTTCTAATATTGATTACTGGTATAAGTAAAATTAAACTGTGCATATGTTTATTCTTGATGGGTGTGCTTAATTTGACTTTAGTTGCCGCCAAATTCAATTCAATGCTATCTTGCTAGTGGCAACTAGTTTTCCAGTCCTCTTCGCATTCACAAACATAGGGGAGAAATATGTCGAGTTCCTACAGAAGAGTTAAAATTGCAGCTTAAATAATGTAAACGTGAAATGATTAAAAAATCACAAATTTTATGAACTCCGCCACCATAGTAAATATCTTCGATTTAACATGATGTTTTATGTAGCAGCAACTTTGTACTTGATGTTGCTTCCCTTCCATGTTAAAAGTTACTGGAGTATGTACTCCCTCTTTGCCAAAATGTAGTGCATCTTAGTTTTTTCAAAAGTCAAACGATTGTAAAGGTTGACCAAATATGAAAGTCAAACTACGTAAAGTTTGAGCAAATATGGGTTTATGTCCATTTGGTGGTTTTACTGAATTCTGAATCAGCTCCATATTTCGTTAATTTTCCCCTCGACTGCTGCAGGAAACCACCGACATGGTTATCTGTGCATGCTAACGGTGTAAGGATTCCTCAAGTTATCATTGATAGAGATCCGTCTAGGAACGATACCTGGTAAGTTGTGCTTAGAATTGAAAATTATTTCTGTTTTTGTGTGTATAGTATAAGCTGCGCGCTTGCAGACTTCCACTTCTTTTGCATAAGGTTATTTGCAACTTTGTAGTTTGGTTCTTACATTTTTTTCCTTCTCAGACAGTAAATAGTTAAAATTTCCATTCAAGTTATAGAGACTAATAAAAAGTGAGTTGTATTTTCCTTCAGTGACATAGTATGTCTCAAACCTGAGTTCAGTACTCTAGTTAGTATTGTGATCTAGTTCTGATGAATGATCATGCAGTTTAACGGAATCTGAGCAGTAGGATTGCAGTTTAAAATGTTGGCGACGATAATGACAATTCTATATTACGCTGCTTCCAGTCAAATCAGCCAATTATAGCTTCCAACTATGCATCCACATATCTTTTCAAATCCCCTACATCCAGATCAGAGCTACAAGTCTTTTTAATCCTATCTAATTATTGGAGCCATCGTTTGTGACAGGATGAAGTCCCTAATAGCTATCCCCAAGGTCCAGCCAAGGTTTGCCCTTGTAATCTGGAAGAAGTATGGTACCATGAGATCTCTTCTGAATGCATACATGGACCCCAACAAAACAGTGAGTGGCGTGCTGCCTTTTTTTATCACGCTCTGAAGCAGTGCAATACTTTGTCAGTCTTCCTTACAACTTTCTTATTTCTGTGTGCCTTAACAGGATCGTGAGAAGGAGCTTTTGCTCCAAGACTTGAAGTGCGAAGATAACCTAGGTGAGGAAACCAGAAGATTGGGCCCCGTATGTTCTAGGAGAGTGTACAAAACTTTGATGGGGCAAAATGGATCAGCCGAGGTGGATCCTGCTGCCTGACTAATCCCAATGGTCGATCTATGCACGCAAGGAGGATCCTTTAAGTCAGCCCATATATATATGTATGTATTAGATGCGCTAGCACGACTTAATTAATATTCCACGCAGTGCTGCTTTTGTAATGTAGCCATTACCTGCCATCTTACACGATGGGCGCTAATTATGTTCCGTTAAACCAGTAGAGACGGAACAGCCGTATGCCTAGGCCATGACATATGAATGTTATGCTAGATAACCTTTATGATCATCTGTGCTTTACGTCTAAATTCTGGTCGATGACTTGTTTCATTCTATGCTGAGATTATATCGCGTTGGTGAGATCAAAACTGAGTTACAATATTAGTAGTTAACAGTTACCGACCAAATAATATATAGTTAACAGGTAATTTTTACACGTTTTTTGTCATAGCCACAATTTACACGTCCAAAGAGTGATTTGATCCACTCTAGACATAAAATTTGAAGTTACCGTTATCAAAGGGTTACGTTGGTGAGTAGAAAAGTTTAAAGAGCCAGGCAAACATTTGATTCTAACCTGGAAACCAACTTATCAATACGTGATGACTAATTGAGTACAATCTGGCAACTGGAGTCAGAAAAAAAGTTGTCAGAACGCATTAAGATGAGATCTAGTTTTGAAGATCTCGTCGAGACAAAGCCAACCGTGAAAACGGATCTGAATTTTGATTTACGGTTTAAGAGATAAAATATTTTAAACTTTAAAAATCAAAAGGAATCTACGTGGCTACATGCATGCATGGCTTACTTACCATATTGGATCCGTGCCCACGGAAAGCTAATCTGGGGCACGTGCCCTTATTAGCATGGTTCATTTATTAATAAACATCAATAGTAGTACAAAGAACCCCTGAAATAATAATAAAAATGATAAATCGCAGCAGCGCAGGTGTGTTGGGCCGGTGGAGCAGCGGCTGCGAGCTGCTGGTTTCATGGCGGAGCACGACATGGCGTCGGCCGGAGCCGGGAGTTTATACGCGCTGGTGGGGCTCCCGTGTTGTGGACCTCCTCCTCGATTTTACGGGTTGGAGGTGTTGATTTGGCAACTGTGGTGGAAGCACGGCCGGCCTCGGGCTGTAGATCCGGTGGAGGCAGGCGTCGATCTACTCGCGGCGGCCGACGGAGCATGGGGTGCTTCTCTCGGTGGTAGTGGTGTTCGGTGGTGGTGGCAGGTGCGGCTTCTCGTCCACGGTGATGACCGGTTGTGCATGCGTGTCGTCTCGTTGGCAATCTTGCAGCTAGTGGTGATGATCTCGACGTCGTCAAGGAGCCTAGGTGTGGTGGCGTGCGGGGCCCTGGGCCGGTTGCCCAATTCACATGGTTTCAACAGCGAACAATGTGATTCTCCTCACGGTGAATGTTAGGTGAGACTTGGGTGGCTCTCGCGCGGCTGCGACTTAGCGTGGAGCCCGAAAGCCGGGGCTGCGGCCCCAGATGGCGGCTTCGGATGTTGCAGCGAGCTAGGTGGTGGCTCGTCGGGGGACTGACTTGGGCCATAGGGCCTAATTTTGTTGGAGGCCTCAAACCGTCGGGCACGAGAGGCTGGCGTTATGTGCGCGACATTGTGGTGGTGGTCGGATCAGTCCTTGAGGGCGGGCTTGGTAGTTCGAGACTCATAGCCTTGCGAAATCCTTGGGCTGATCGTTGGCTGGGACAGGTGACGCCGACGCCCTTGGGTGCCGTGTCCTCGAGGCGGTGTTCTCGCTCCTTCGCTCGGGTTCTTCCGGGGAAATCCTAGATCCCACATGGGATTGGGCTATGTCGGTGCGTGATGATGTGAAAACACACGTTCGTTGGGAGACCACAAGAGGAAGGTATGATGTAGTGCAGCAGCAATTTTCTCTTGTAATTCTACCAGGGTTATCGAACCAGTAGGAGTCAAGAGAGCTTCAGAAGGTTGACAACGGCACCAGAAAATGTAGCGTCTTTACAGGAGATAAGCCTCCTAACAGCGCCATAAAATATGGTGGTTGTCGTGGACCTGCACACAACACAATAAAACTACTTTGCCCCAACGAAACAGGAAGGTTGTCAATTTCCCCGGCTTGCTGAATACAACGGATTAAACGTGTGGTGTGGAGAACAATTATAATTGCAGAAAATAACAGAGAACAAATGATTACAGAGCGTGATGGAAACGGTGTTTTTATCAGTGTAAAAGAATGGACCGGGGTCCACAGTTCACTAGTGGCGTCTCTCCATAAAAGATAGCATACATGTTGGGTAAACAAATTACAGCTGAGCAATTGACAAATAGCAAGCGCATGACAATGTAATATATGACATGATTGTTTATTGTAGTATTTATTGGGCATTACATCATAATACATGGACCGCTTACTAGCTGCATCCATGACTAATAATCCACCTCCGGGATAACATCTGTGTCTCCCGTCAGTATTAAGTTGCAAGCAACGGATAATTGCATTAAGCAAAGTGTGCAATGTAAACAAACGCATTAGACTTAACAGCAGTACCCTTAAGCTAAGCATTAGTTATTTTATCCCTAATGGCAACAGCACATCCACAACCTTAGTCGTTTCTGTCGCTCGAGCCCAGATTTCTGAAGGCATGAACCCACTATCGAGCATAAATACTCTCTCTTGGAGTCACAAGCATCTACTTGGCCAAAACATCTACTAGCAACACAAAGCATGCAAGAACATAAATAAAACAGAGATATATTGATAAACAACTTGATCATAACATCACTATTCATCGGATCCCAGCAAACACAACATGTAGCATTACAATAAGATGATCTTGATCATGTTAGGCAGCTCACAAGATCTAAACATGATGGCACAAAGTGGAGAGACAACCATCTAGCTACTGCTATGGACCCGTAGTCCAAGGATGAACTACTCACGCATCACTCCGGAGGCAGGCATGGTGATGTAGAGCCCTCCGGTGATGATCACCCTCTCCGGCAGGGTGCCGGAGAGAGCTTCAGAACCCTCCTGATCTAGGGTTGACGACGGCGGCGGCAACGGAACTTTTCGTGAAATAATGATTGTGTGTTTAGGATTTTCGGGACGAGGAGATTATATGGGCGAAAGGGCGGCACGTGGGGCCAGCCGAGGGCCCCACACACCACCACGGCGCGCAGGGCAGGGGGCCACGCCCTGTGGTGTTTGGCCCCCTGGGTCGCCTCTTCGTGCGCCCTTCGACTTCGTCTTCGTGTCGGTGAAAAACTGGGTTCCGTTGATTTTTGTCCAATTCCGAGAATATTTCCGACTAGCTTTTCTGAAACGGAAAAACAGCAGAAAACAGGAACTGACACTGTGGCATTTGTTAATAGGTTAGTCCCAGAAAATGCATAAAAATGATATGAAGTATATATAAAACATGTAGCAATTGTATAAAACATGAATGAAACATAAAAAATTATAGATACGTTTGAGGCGTATCAGCATCCCCAAGCTTAGTTCCTACTCGTTCTCGAGTAGGTAAACGATAATAATATAATTTTTGGAGTGACATGCTACCAACATAATCTTGATCAAATAGTAGTGTAAAGCACATGAACTGAATGAAGTGATCCAAGTCAATTATCTATAGTTGCTATAAAGTAAACAATGAGCAAACAAAATGCATCATACAAGTAAAAACTTTTCATGGATAGTACTTTGGAGACATGAGCTATATGAATTTGCATAAAGTTAGCTCACCAAGCAACATTTTGAATCAAAAGTGTTTGACCAACACAAAGGAAGATTTAAGTTTCAGCATTTGCTTCAACTTTCAACATATTTATCTCATGGATATTGTCAACACAAAGTAGCATAATCAGTCAAATATGCTAACATATAACAATTCTTGTACCAAAGTTGACACTAGTGTTTGCTTGTGGAGAATAGACAGGAGTAGGAAAACTGACTCAACATAAAAGTAAAAGAAAGGCCCTTCGCGGAGGGAAGCAGGGATTATGTCATGTGCTAGAGCTTTTTAGTTTTTGAAATCATATAGAGAGTAAAAATATATTTTGAGAGGTGCATGTTAATGGTCAACGAATGGAAGTAGACAATACAGTATTACCCATGCCAACCAGACTTTTTAAGAGCGGCTCCCATTGAGGAACGTTATTTCTGCAGCAAG
Organism: Poa pratensis; assembly: GCA_947311845.1. Taxonomy (NCBI): domain Eukaryota; kingdom Viridiplantae; phylum Streptophyta; class Magnoliopsida; order Poales; family Poaceae; genus Poa; species Poa pratensis. The sequence continues at coordinate 22,601,360 of CAMZMU010000033.1, read as the reverse complement.
CAGATCATCCTCTTCTCTTTGTTTACACATGCAGATGTTTGACTGAATGCTCAGGAACAAAATGTGAGGAGATTATTGGTGAAAGTTGTAAATTAAGGGGCTGGGCACCCCTGCCAGCTCTTTTTGCAAAATTATAGATAAGCAGATGTAAGCTGCTAGTCTGGAGTAAAGTCTGATTGACAAGTGTAATAAAGACCATCTACCTTCCTCATGAGCTGGTAAACAGAGACACAAAAAGAGTAATAACAGTTTTGAATAATTTAAAGGTAGCACATGAAAATTTACTTGGAGTGGCAAGAAAATACCATATAGGTAGGTATGGTGGACACAGATGGCATGGATTTTGGCTCAGGGTTTTGGATGCACGAGAAGCATTCCCTCTCAGTACAGAGTTTAGGCTAGCAAGGTTATTTTAAGCAAACACATAACGTCAACTGGTACAAAAAGAACCATATGATGAACATATAAGAAAAACTATAAGACTCCACACTGTCTTCCTTGTTAACCAAACATCCTTTTAACAGAAAATATCTAGACTTTGGAACTACCAATTATGACAAATCAAATAACTTCAAGCTTTAACGGTAGTTCTTCACTAATGAGCCTTTACTTACATGATAACAAGTTTAAACATCACTTACTTGATAACTCAAAACAATTGAAAACATCAAGTTACTCAAACAAATGATCTACAAGACTATGTAAGCATTTTCTTTATACCATTACCACATGCATAGCATTTTCTGTTCCAACCAAACACCAATCAACTTATTTAACAACTCTCCAAACAAATATAAGTGAAGCAAGAGAGTACTTTCTTCAAAAGAACTAATAGCTCTGAACAAGAGATACATGAAAAACAAGAGCTAGAAGCATAGCAGCGCTAGACAAGAATACTCAACAAGTATAAGTGAAGAATAGAGTATTCTAATGAAAAAACGGAGCGTGTCTCTCTCCCAAACAAGAGTGCTAGGGTCCAACTAGTTATGACCAGAGAACAAAACATAAACAAACTGAAAATAAAAACACATACGCTCCAAGAACATCACTTAAATGTGAAGAAATAAAAATATAGTCTCACTAGAGATGACCTGATAATTGTTGATGAAGAAGGGGATGCCTTGGGCATCCCAAGCTTAGATGCTTGAGTCTTCTTGAAATATGTTGGGGAGGTCCAGGGGAGCCTCCCCAAGCTTAAGCTCTTCTCTCTTCTTGATATCTTTTATCATCCTTCTCTCTTAATACTTGAAAACTTCCTTCACACCAAACTCATAAATTCATTAGAGGGTTAGTGCATCAAACATAATCTCACTTGGTTCTGTAAGACACATCATAAACATCATTTTAAACATTAGCTACTGTTTACTAGCCTTATGTGAAGCTCTTCCACCTTTAAAGAATTTCACTTAACACTTGTAAAAGAGAGAATGCAAAACAAAGACAGAATCTGCCAAAACCAGAACAGTCCGTGAAGACGAATTTTTTCGAGGCACTTACGTCGCTCAAATCAAAAACGCTGAACTAACGAAAGATAGGTAAATAGCTCAGGATTCTGCACAAAATTGCAGATTAAAATATGTTCCGTGATTTTTCACGAATTTTTACCGTGAGGCACAGAAATCTGTTTCTGGAGCAAACTAAACTTTTAGCATATCTTGCTATTAGAGGCTCTTCTTGGCACAACAAAAAAAAAAAATAAAAGATACAAAGGAATTGTTACAGAAGTAAGCTAATTCCTTGACTCAACAAAATAAAATAACAAAAATAAAATGGGTTGCCTCCCATAAGCGCTTCTCTTTAACGCCTTTTAGCTAGGCTCAAAGCAGAATCAAGTATTATCAATAGTGGAAACATCAAAATCATAGCTTGTTCGAACAATAGAATCAAAAGGTTGTTTCATCCTCTTCCTAGGAAATGTTCCATACCTTTCTTGAGTGGGAATTGAAATTTAATATTACCTTCTCATATCAATAATAATAGCACCAACAGTTCTAAGAAAAGGTCTTCCCAAACAATAGGACAAGAGGATTTGCATTCAATATCCAAAACAACAAAATCAACAGGACATAATTATTGTTAACCATAATAAGAACATCATCAATCCTCCCACAGGTTTCTTCAGTAGAATCAGCAAAATGAACATTCAAATAACAATTTTCTAATGGTGCTAGATCAAGCATATCATAAAGTTTCTTAGGCATAACAGAAATACTAGCACCAAGATCACACAAGGCATTGCAATCAAAATCATTCACTCTCATTTTAATGGTGGGATCCCACCATCTTCTAACTTTCTAGGAATAGAAGCTTCATGTTTAAGTTTCTCTTCCCTAGCATGAATAAGAGCATTAGTAATATGCTTAGTAAAAGCCATGTTTATTTTACTAGCATTAGGATTCTCAGCTAACTTTTGCAAGAACTTAATAACTTCAGTGAGATTACAACCATCAAAATCAAAATTATTATCATCAAAAGTAATGGGACCATTATCTCCTTTACCAAATTTCAGCACTTTTATCTAACAGTTTTAGTGCTATCAGGCAATTTAGAACTTTTCAACCAAGGTAGAATCTCTCCAATTTTAATCTCTTATTACTAGCATGATTAGGTCCTGTAGGTAATTCACTAGTGCACACGGTTTTAACATTTTCAGTAGTAGAAATAGTGCAAACTCTAGCAATCCTACTTTTTCAGCAATTTCAGCTTCTTTTTCCTCTCTTTCCCACCTAGCATGCAACTCAGCTAGCATCCTAACATTGTTATCAATTTTAATTTGTATATAGCATTGAGAGTTTTGCTCTCTTTAACATCATGAGGCATATTCTTTATTTTCAAAAATTCAACATCAAGCGCAAGATTATCAACTTTAGAAGCAAGACATCAAGTTTCCTAGTTTTTCCTCAACAGTTTTATTGAAAGCTTTTGCGAACCAATAAAATCTTAAGCATAACTTCAAGATCAGAGGGCACATCTATTATTGTTGTAGGAATTACCATAAGATTACCATAAGCATTGCCACTATTAGTGGCTTATAATTACTATTACCAAAGTTGTTCCTATAAGCATTGTTGTTGAAATTATTATTTTTAATGAAGTTCACATCAACATGCTCTTCTTGAGCAACCAAGAAGCTAAAGGAACATTATTTGGATCAACATGGACTTGATTATTTGCAAGTATAGACATAATAGTATCAACTTTATCACTCAGGAAGAGATTTCTTCAACAGAATTTACCTTCTTACCAGTTGGAGCCTTTCGGTGTGCCATTCTGAATAATTTACCATCATATCATCTAAAGCTTTGTTGCTGCACCCAAAGTGATGGACATAAAGGTCCCTCCAGCAGCTGAATCCAATAAATTCCTTGAAGAAAAATTTAACCCTGCATAAAAGTTTGGATGATCATCCAAGTAGTCAGTCCATGAGTGGGACAATTTTTACCATTGCTTTCATTCTTTCCCAAGCTTGAGCAACATGTTCATTATCATATTGCTTAAAATTCATAATTCCTTCTCAAAGATATAATTTTAGCAGGAGGATAGTATTTTCCAATAAAAGCATCTTTGCACTTAGTCCATGAATCAATACTATTTCTAGGCAAAGATAGCAACCATTTTTAGCACGTCCTCTCAAGGAGAAAGGAAAAAGTTTCAGTTTTATAATGTCACCTTATACCTCCTTATATTTTTGCATGTCACAAAGTTCAACGAAATTATTAAGGTGAGAGGCAGCATCATCAGTACTAACACCAGAAAATTGTTCCTTCATAACAAGATTTAACAGTGCAGGTTTTATTTCATAAAACTCTGCTTTTGAAGCAGGTGGAGCAATAGGTGTGCACATAAAATCATTATTGTTTGTGCTAGTGAAGTCACACAACTTGGTGTTTTAATATTACTCATTTTAGCAAAATTAAAACAAGACAGAAAAATAACAATTCGAAATTTAACTAATGCAAGAATTTAATTTTTTGTGTTTTTGATTTTAAAAGCAAACAAGATAAAATAAAATAAACTAAGCAAGACAAAAAAAAGTAATGAGATTGGAAATGTGAAACTCCCCTTGCTGCAGCTTTGACTCCCCGGCAACGGCGCCAGAAAATGTGCTTGATGACGTGAAAACACACATTCGTTGGGAGACCTTAAAGGAATGTATGATGTAGTGCAGCGGCAATTTTCTCTTATAATTATACCAAGGTTATCGTACCAGTACGAGTCAAGAGAGCTTTAGAAGGTTGACAACGGCACCAGAAAATGTAGCGTCTTTACACGAGAGAAGCCTCCTAACAGCGCCAAAAAATATGGTGGTTGTCGTGGACCTGCACACAACACAATAAAACTATTTTGCCCCAACGAAACAGGAAGGTTATCAATCTCCGCGGCTTGCTAAATACAAAGGATTAAACGTATGGTGTGGAGAACAATTATAATTGCAGAAAATAACAGAGAACAAATGATTGCAGAGCGTGATGAAAACAGTGTTTTTATCAGTGTAAAGAATGAACCGGGGTCCACAGTTCACTAGTGGCGTCTCTTCATAAAAGATAGCATGCATGTTGGGTAAACAAATTACAGCTGGGCAATTGACAAATAGCAAGCGCACGACAATGCAATATATGACATGATTGTTTATTGTAGTATTTATTGGGCATTACATCATAATACATTGATCGCTTACTAGCTGCATCGATGACTAATAATCCACCTCCGGGATAGCATCCGTGTCTCCCGTCAGTATTAAGTTGCAAGCAACGGATAATTGCATTAAGCAAAGTGCGTAATGTAAACAAACGCATTAGACTTAACAACAGTACCCTTAAGCTAAGCATTAGTTATTTTATCCCTAGTGGCAACAGCACATCCACAACCTTAGTCGTTTCTGTCGCTCGAGCCCAGATTTCCGGAGGCATGAACTCACTATCGAGTATAAATACTCCCTCTTGGAGTCACAAGCGTCTACTTGGCCAAAACATCTACTAGCAACGGAGAGCATGCAAGAACATAAATAAAATAGTAGATATATTGATAAACAACTTGATCATAAAATCACTATTCATCGGATCCCAGCAAACATAACATGTAGCGTTACAATTAGATGATCTTGATCATGTTAGGGAGCTCACAAGATCTAAACATGATGGCACAAAGTGGAGAGACAACCATCTAGCTACTGCTGTGGACCCGTAGTCCAAGGATGAACTAATCACGCACCACTCCCGAGGCAGGCATGGTGATGTAGAGCCCTCCGGTGATGATCTCTCTCTCCGGCAGGGTGCCGGAAGAGTTTCAGAACCCTCCCGATCTAGGGTTGACGACGGCGGCGGCGACGGAACTTTTCGTGGAATAACGATCGGGTCTTTAGGATTTTCGGGACGAGGAGATTATATGGGCAAAAGGGCGGCGCGTGGGGCCAGCCGAGGGCTCCACACACCAGCACGATGCGCTGAGCAAGGGGCCCGCCCCTAGTGGTGTTTGGCCGCCCTGGGTCGCCTCTTCGTGCGCCCTTCGGACTTCATCTTCGTGTCGGTGAAAAACTGAGCTCCGTTGATTTTCGTCCAATTCCGAGAATATTTCCTGACTAACTTTTCTGAAACGGAAAAACAGCAAAAAACAGGAACTAACACTGTGGCATCTTGTTAATAGGTTAGTCCCAGAAAATGCATAAAAATGATATGAAGTGTATATAAACATGTAGCAATTGGTATAAAACATGCATGGAACATCAAAAATTATAGATACGTTTGAGACGTATCAGTGCTTCTGCGTTGCTTGCCTCCTGAGGCCTCGTCTTGGATGTTCCGCTGACCGGGGGACCTATGGAGTGAGCTGATGGTTGGCGACGGCGTGCAGTTGGGCAACCTCGACTACGATGGTTTGTCGGACGCGACTTCGGTTGTGTGAGCTCCAGGTGAAAACCCTGCATTGACCTCGGTCGATGCCGGCAATGGCGGCGCTCTCGGTCGCCGCGGCCCCTCCTTGGAGGCATCGATGTGGAGCCCTTCACCTCACGTGTCGGTGCTTCGCCTGTTCATTTGGTCGATGATGTCCATTTTTTGTCATCGACTAGGCGACGCGCCCCTAGGCTATCGTGGATGTGGGAGTGGTGGCTCCGGTCTCTCCCCTCCGCCGTATTGCATTGAGGTGTTAGAGTGTCGGCTTTGGTCGCTCGGACGACTTGGGCGTCGACTTGTGTGGGGGCACGGCCTCAGATCGACGTGAATGTCAGAGCGGAGGATCCGGATGTTCGCCTCTGCGATGTTTCGTTGAGGTGTTTATGTGTCGGCTTGGTTGCTAGGGCAATTTAGTCATTGTATGGGTTTAGTACTGTATCGGTTTTCGATCACTTTACCTTGTCGCCACTTCTCTTTTGCTACTCTGTCTGTCCCGAATTAGAGGATGCAAAAGGTCTAAATACGAATGTATCTAAAACGTCAACTAATTCGGGAATGGAGGGAGTAAACAGAAAACTGTTTGACTCGTTTCAATATGGGTGTTTGGTTGCTCGTGAAGCCTCCATGCAGCCCATGGAACCGCTTTTTTGGCCCGTTTGGTTGACTGGGTTGCACCGCTTTTCTGGCCTGCACGAAACTTAAAACAGCGATCGGCTGTCCATGGACCGACTCTTCTCACTTTTTTTAGTGCCTTTGTAATCCACAAACATAACTTGATTTAAAATAAAATGTATACAAAAAATATGCACGCCGACGAGTAGGTTCCATTCGCCTACTCGGTTTTGAATTTCGTCGATAGTAATTTTTGAATTTCAAACCGTTGTTCGGAACTTTTTTAGACGAATTTTGTTAAATTCATCGCACTCGGTTGGCCGTTTGCAATATCTTTAACGAGCAGGTTCATCTCGACTTTTCGCACAACTTTTGTGTCATAATGTTTTCGTTTCGTTGATCATATACAAGTAGATCTTGCACTATCTATGTACCTGTTTAGAATACTTAGCTACTACAGGCTGCTTCTTGCGAGATTGATCAGTGTATGGGTGTGTGATGTCACATACGTCTTGTTCGTCACCGGCGCTACAATAGTGTGAGATAAGTTCACCATAGGCATATAAGGTGAGAGTACACAAAATTGAAAACTCGTTTCCAACCGAACGGTTCAGGATGGAACACTGTAACCAAATGCGCCCAGTCCGCGTTTCTACTCAGTCAGAAGTTAGGCCACAAATGCAAAAGGATAATAATAAATGGGAGCAACCAAGCACGCCTACATAAATTCTGTGTGCATACGCCGGCCTCTCGAGTTAGAGCATCTCCACTGGCACACCCAATAGAGCGTCTGACAAGTGTGACGGACATGTGCTATTGGGGGTGCCGCAATATTGGGAGATAGTCGCCCCACCGACGCCCTCCCAATAGTTTTTTTACAAATAAAAAACAAAGAAATAAATGAAAACTTGTCCAAACTACTCGTCGTCCTCTGGTGGTGGTGGTGGAGTAGCCAGCGCATCCTCCTCCGGTGGGTGTTGTGAAGATCTCGGCTGTATTGCAGTCGCCGCGGAAGCTGCCCATGGTTGTGTAAACCACCGACGGTCTGTCCCAGCCTAACGGGACTCCCATGTGGACCATGGTTTCCACGGGGTCCAAGACGGCCGTGGCGGTGTTGTCGGCTCGTCTTGCTCCTGCTCCGGCTGCGCCCCTTCATCCTCCTGCGCCGGCAGCGCTCCTTCCTCCGGTTCTGGCGCAACTTCCTTCTCCTCCGGCGCCGGCAGCACCGCCTCTTTCTCCGACGACATCGCGGGGTGATTGAGGGAAGGGGAACATATGGACTGTGACGGAGGTGAGGAGACGACGGTTAAAAAGCACGGGAGAGAAGGCGAGCGGGCATCACCTCTCCCCAAGCGACGCACCGTCTCCCGATCATTAATGCCGGCACGCTTTTCCCAAGCGATGCACCCTCGGAGGAGGCAAGACCGTCATGGGCTGTGTCGCTGACGCGTCGATTCCGCGCGTCAGGATCCGACGTGGCACGCGTTGCCGCGATTGCTGGCACGCCCGCTTGCCTCGCTAGGAACAGAGCGCAAAGCGGAGTTGCCGGATGTTCTATGTGGCGCGACAGCAACATTTGGTCTATGGTGTTCGTCACTGGGACCGTTTTCACGCCGGTCCCGTCCAATATTCCTATTTGGCGCGCCCGGTGAGATGCTCTTAGGGCAGCCACAACGTTGCCATTGCTAAATTAAATCAGACATAGTCTGATCAAATGGCTACAAGGCCAAATTGCTACTTTCTCTACTACGTGCTCCATTGCCAAATTTCAGTGATGGGACCCATACTCTCTCCCCTCTAGTGCCTCACATCCTATCATTTTGCTCCATGTGTATAGGCTGCATGCAAACAACCTAGTTGCTCCGGTTCCCAGTTTTGGTGATTTTGGAACAACTAGTTCTAAAAGCCAAAAGGCAAATATGAAACCACTTTTAGCATAACGGTGTGGCTGCCCTTACATGCATGCATCTCTTTGCCTCTTGGGTATTCATATTCTGCCCTGATGACACTTATTGTGTTTTTTGCTGCACATCTGTGGGACGACCCGCGTGTACCTGTTCGCGTGGGCGGCACGGCTAGGCTGGAGTACGACACCTGTAGTCCGATCAAGAATCAATGCTCTTCACTGAGCATCAAACAGACTGTGCAGCCGCACCATGTGGCCACACCACGCATCTGCTAGGACCGAAAAGACCCTTCAGGCAGGCCACCTTGGCAGTTGGCACGCTGCAACGCGTAAAAGTCACTCAACAGTCAATGGTGCAGGCGCTAGCAGCTGGCTATTTAAGATGCCAAATTTCTTTTGTATCCAGTTTTCGTATCTTTTGTCCTTGCATTTGCCAAACTTAGAGCATCTCTAGCAGAGTCTGTAAAACGCGGAATCGCAAACAGTTTTGCGGGTCGCGGAACGCGTATTTTTTGACTCAAAACGAGGCGACACGGAACAGAA